>JAJJMB010001184.1:4004552-4096883 GCA_023531105.1 Papaver atlanticum
GCTTTGATAACAATGGTAGCCACACCAATAGTGAAACATCTATATGATCCTTCAAGGAAATATGCTGGCTACACGAGACAAACAATCCAAAACTCTAATGTTAAGGGAGAGCTTCGCATACTTGCTTGCGTTTACAACCAGGAAAATGTTCCTAGAATCCTCAATTTCTTTGAAGCCACTAATCCAACAAGAAATAACCCTGTATGTATATATGTTTTGCACCTTGTAGAGCTGATTGGCCGTGCAGCTTCCCTCCTTATCCAACATAAACAACAAAATAAGAAACAATTTACACGCACTCGTAGTCGTAATACTTCAGAGAAAATTATCAATGCCTTCCACCATTTTGAAGAACAGAATCAAGGCTTCACAATAGGGCAAACTTTCACTTCCATATCACCGTACGAAGGCATGCACAATGACGTATGTCAGATAGCAATGGAAAAGAAAATAAATCTGGTAATCATGCCCTTTGGAGAGGTAAATAAGTGTCCTACTTGGGCAGTCAACCAAAATGTTTTACATAAGGCACCATGTTCAGTGGGGATACTCTTTGATCACTTGAATAGTTCGAAATCAGTTATGGATGTTTCCATCAGTGATCATAATGTTGCCATGATTTTCATTGGAGGGCCTGATGATCGAGAGGCACTAGCATATAGTATGAGAATAGCAGAGAAGCCCAGCTTGAACCTGACAGTCATAAGAATTACGCATGCAAAGCTACGTAGCGGCAAGAAAAAAACAAAAAAGGATGATGAAATCATAAACGACTTGTGGCTCAAAATTATGAACGTCGAAAATATTGTGTACAAAGAGGAAGAAGTAATAGATTGTGCAGATACAGCAAGTAGAATCAAATCCCTGGAAGACGTTTATGACTTCATGTTGGTAGGGAGACAGCATGATATTAAATCACCAATCTTATCTGGACTTGAAGATTGGTGTGTGTTCAAAGAGCTTGGTGTCATCGGAGATCTTCTCGCTACATCTAATTCCCAAGGGAAATACTCAATTTTGGTAGTGCAGGAATAGGTCCCTTGTAAAGTAGAATCGTAGTCGATACAAACAATAGATGTACAGTTAATTAAAGAACATCGTTTCTCTTTCATTTCTCTTTGTTTACCACAGGATCAAGTATTGAAACTTGTAGAAAAATGTTAGCAAAGATCTATATAAAACACCAACATCTGGTTCCGTATATATATATACGTGTCATTTAACATTTTGGATACAGATAAGATTGAAAACTTCATCATCGACTATATGTACCTCTTTCGTGTACACGATATCTTATTGCACGGTAAGAACAACATTAAGCTTGCATACATAAACCATTAGTTAGCGTAAAAGTGAGTATATCAGTGTAAAATCTCAATAAAATTAACCATCATTTCCTTTGGACTCAATTAGTAAATCTAAGAGGAATACTGCTGCTAGCAACCAATTCATAGATGAGGTGCTCAGTGCATGCAACCCCTTCGCATAGGTAAATAAGACATATCAGCAACTCCCTCAGTATGCGTATACTTTAAGAAGCTTCCCATCAGTATTTCTCGCAAGAACAATCAGCAATGGGCCATAAAAAATTTCTGAATAATCCATTGTGTAGTAGTACAACGCAGTTCAAGACCCCTTTCTATTTCCGAGTAAGAGAGGCGAGAGTTCCATAGGGATAATTTAGTTCGTTAGTAGTCTGACTCGCATACTTGAAGTAAGAAGTTGAAGACCTCATTTAAGAGTCTGTTGATCTATTAGAAAAACATGCAATAGATATTGTTGGGTCAAACCCTACAAACTAGAAAAATGCATGGGCATTTTTGTGGTTAGACAACATTCTGTTTCGCGTGAATTATTCCTGCCCATTCATACTTTCCCCCCCTCTATAGGACTGTCTTGTTGTGACTAGTTTCATCTTCTTCTTTTTTTCTTCATTTTTTTTTCTTTCTTTTCTCTGATTTAATTCAGGCAAGTATCGTAATGGTGAAATTGTACAGCATGGTCGAATAAAGCCGCGGTGAGTCTAGGTGGCCTAAGGGGTCTTGTCGGAGCGTTGTCTTTTCATGCTGCTGCGGATGGTTGCTGCAAAAATGGAGGGTACTAAAAACAATATGCCAACCTTCACTAACTGTATGGCAACCAAGGAACTCTTTGAGAGAGGGTCGTATCCTAGGCTACTGCAACAGCTCGGCTGTTGTACTTTACTCACAGGGACTCTCCAATTCTTTCTTCGCCGGATAGAACAACCTAGATTCATTGGGGCACTTTTTGTAAGGTTCCTTGAATTGTTCCCAATGTCCCTACTTTACTCATCTCGTAACTTACATTTATATGATATAATGTGTTCACCATGACAGGCTGGTATTTTGCAAAGCCCGTCAATGCTGGGTAGATTGGAAACATTTAAAACTATGGCTCATGAGACAGAAGGGCTCATGGGCGTTACTAAATTCTTTGCGGTAATGTTCTTTGCGTTCCTTGTCGGGACGAAAATAGATATGGCTATGCTTCTGAGCACAAGAAGGAGAACAATTTTCATGGGCTGTTTCAGTTTCATCGTTCCTTTAATTGTCAATGTAAGTGTGTCTTTGCTGATGAAGAGGTTCATGGACATGGACCGAAGATTGCATCAGTCCCTCCCTACAATTGCATTGGTACTGTCTCTAACGGCCTTCTATGATACGTCTTGTGTCCTAGATGACTTGAACCTGCTCAACTCAGAGATTGGCCGTCTATCTCTATCCATTTCATTTGTCAATGGAATGTGCAGTTGGGCGATCGTGTTTACCATCTTCTCTATAAAAGAAATCCTTACTCTGGATTCACATACGGTGATATTTTCTTGGATGAGTAAAGCTCTTTTCCTTTGCTTCATCCTTTTTCTTGTCCGTCCATTATATTTATGGATGATTAGAAACACTCCGGAAGGAGACAACTTGAAGGAGGGTTATGTTATCTTGATCTTCCTTCTCGTCTTGGTATCTGCATTTTACACGGAGTGCATTGGGGAAAAGGCCTTGTCCGGAGCAGTACTAATGGGATTGGCGATACCTGTTGGGCCACCTATAGCCTCTGCTATTGTAGAAAAGCTAGAATTCTTCGTTACTCTTGTGCTATTGCCATCTTTCTTCATAGTAGCTTGTTATCCGATAGATGTATTCAACATCCACTTGAAGAATTTTGCAATTATAGAGTTGCTAGTTTTCATTTGTTCTTTTATGAAGCTCATTGCAGTATTGCTGCCTTCTCTCTACTGCGAGATGCCTTTTCAGGACGCTCTCTCGATCAGTCTCATCTTGAACTGTGACGGCATATTTGCTCTCTTGATTTTAGGTCGTTTACTCAATGTGAAGGTAATTCCTATAGTTCCTAGTTACAATTAGCGGGGTAACAAGGCGTTGCTGTATGTATATTCTTCCAGTAATTTATACCTTTGCCATCATTGTGACCTTGTTAATTTCACTTCCTCAATGCAGTGGATTGATAAGGAATCTTACACTATTATCATCCTCACGAGAGCATGGATAAAAAATTGGCAGCCGCACCGTTAGTGAAACGATTATATAATCCTTCAAGGAGGTATGCAGGTTACAAGAGGCAAACCATCCAAAATGTTGTGAGCTTGAGAGAGCTCCGTATACTAGCTTGTGTTTATGAAAAAGACAGCGTTCCGGGCATACTCAATTTCCTTGAAGCCATTAATCCAACACAAACTTACACTGTGTGTATTTATGTTCTGCACCTGGTTGAGCTAGTTGGGCGTGCAGCTTCTATCCTAGTCACTCATAAGCATCACAAGAAGAAACACTCTGGTAGAGCTAAGAATGCGTCTGAAAGAATTATTAAGGCCTTCCACCACTTTGAACAACATAATCAAGGCTTCCTCGTAGGACAATCTTTCACAACAATATCACCATTCTCAGGCATGCATAATGACGTATGTAACCTAATAATGGACAAGAGAGCAGCTCTGGTGATCATACCCTTTCATGAGTCAGTTGAGCATCCCTTTCGGTTAGTCATCAAGAACGTATGGCAGAAAGCACCTTGTTCAGTTGGTATCCTCTTTGACCACATAAATGGCTCAAGATCTATTATGGATGTTTGCATAAAATATGAAAATGTTGCCATGATTTTCATCGGAGGGCCAGATGACCGAGAGGCACTAACATTAAGTATGAAAATGCCGGAGAATCCTAACGTAAACCTCACAGTGTTTAGATTCACATTTTCGGGTTCTAATGGATTCCATAAGAATACAAAGAAAGACGATGATGTTATACGTGATTTGTGGTCCAATCTCATGGACGCAGAAAATATTGTATATAAAGAAGAAGAGGTTACAGATGGTGCAGATACAGCTTGTAAGCTCAAAGCAATTGAAAACACTTTTGATTTCATAATGGTGGGAAGAAGACACCATAATAGTTCGCCGATCTTATCAGGACTTGATGAATGGAGTGTGTATAAAGAGCTTGGCGTCATTGGAGACCTTCTCGCAACCTCTAATTCGTTGGGGGAGTTTTCAGTTCTAGTGGTGCAACAATAATAGGCCTTTATTTGCTTTTCCTCTCACCCATCAAAACCTACAAAATTTTGTTTCTCTTTTCCCTTTTGTTCTTCTTAGGTTTTAGTCTTTTAGATATTTCTGTAGAAACATGTAAATAAGTAGTTAATTTAGTTATCCATTTCCAATAAATAAATTATGTAATTTGGAGGACATTTGTTTGGTGCTTGCTCGGCTGAATGTCACACGACTCAGTCGTGTAGTTGAACACGTAGTTGAACCAGTGTTTTCTAGTTACCAACATTACCAATACCAGTAATTACCTATAACTCACTGCATTCTAGTGTAATGTCACAAATTTAAACATCAACTTTGTTCTTTTCGGCCGTGAATAATATGCTGTTTTTTTATAGACTCGTTATCAGACTAAATTTTTGCATATGGAGCTTATAACCAGAATCGGGATCGATCGATCCATTATTTATTTTATTTTCATTTATTTATTGACATTGGATAGGTATGGTCATGTCCCCTGGGCAACCAACAATTACAAATCACAGTATCAAACTTACACTGTTCCCGGCACGCTTAAAAAAATTGTTCAATGCCATAAAATAGTGATCTTCATGAGCTACATTGGCTTTCGTCCAAACTTGATGATTCTTGTGTTTTGTACTATGTTGATGCATCATAATCATCTAATTTGTTGTTTAGCACCAAATGTAGGTACAAAAAATATCTTCGCCACGTATAGGTCTACGAAGAAACGAAATCGGTGGTCAGGTCTCGTCAAAAAATATTATCACCAAATATCCAGATAAAGCATTTCCCAAGATGCCCGATAGGTCAAATCAATTGACAAAAGAGTACAGCGGAACTATCATGAAGATGGATGTTATGAAGTAGTAATGGCGAAATAAAATTAAACAAAGGTGAATTACGAATTAATGATAACGAAGTAAATAAAGGATCTAACGAAGAAAATGATTCGTCCGAAGAAAGTTATCAATGCGAAGAAAAGTGATCTCTAACGAAGATAAATTGTTGATCAAGAAATAAGGACAGCTGTACAGAATAGCCGGGGTTATCGTCGAAATAGTAGTAACATTTGTAATGAAAATCAGAGTAGCGAAATAAAAGGTGAAATCACGTGAAATCTGTGAATATTAGCGAAGTAAGTATGAGCTGCATTCCGCTTCACTGATTGCTTATAAAAGGAAGCCTTAGGGCAATGTAAAAAGGGATGAGTAATTTTGTATGGTGAGAGTTATGCTGTGAGAGTGATTCCTTAACTTTCATATTAGGGTTTGGGCTGTAAACTTAAGAAAATATTAATAAGATCATCAACAAACTTTCATTTCGTCTTAGATTTAATACAATGTCTTAGATTAATTTTCTATTTAGCTAATTCGGGTGTGCTGTAGGATTTTCTACAGTTACACCAAAGGTAATTAACACTCCTTTTATACTTCTCTGTGATGTTCGTGTGTCCTTTAACGTTGTATGTATGACCGCGTAACTCTTATCAGAAGAGACATACTGGATAGGGCGGTAAGCATGATACTGAAAAAGTAAACCTAGAAAACAGAAAACAATATTAACGCAATACTCAGAGTGTCTTATTCAATCTAATAATTAAATGGTACTAAGCCAGAGCTCATTGTTCACCTTGAGTTTCAGCGAGTTGTTCCATTTCGTCACGGCAAGTCTGCTTGTTCTTCTTCAGTGTCCGAGTTTCCTTCGACTTTAACGGTGGCAAAAGAACAAAATGCATGTGTAGACAAATCATGTACAATTTCCAAAATCATCAGTTGGGTGAGAATTAACTACCATACATCTGTATTGTAGGTATAGACAGATAGATAGATGCAATAGATATTGTTGGGTCAAACCCTACAAAATAGAAAAATGCATGGGCATTTTTGTTGTTAGATCCTTACAAAACCCCGTAAATTACTCTTGCCCATTCATGCATTTTTCCCAGAAACCCCACTCCATAGTATTGTCTCGTTGTGACTCATTTCTTCTTCCTTTCTCTGATCTGATTCTGCTGAGAAGATCATACAAGCCAAGTATACTAATGGTGAATTGTAGAGCAAGGTAGATGTGGTGAGTCTAGCTTGGTGGCTTAAGAGGTGTCATCGGAACCTTAATTTCCTACTGTTGCTGCTGCTGATCGTTGCTGAAAAATGGCGCATATTCTAATGAAATTACAAAAGAAGAATGCGATGGCCTTTAGCACTAAATGTAAGTTATCCAAGAGAATGTTTGAGATTGGGTCGTTTCCTAGGCTACTACAACAGCTCGGCTGCTGTACTTTACTCACAGGAACTCTTAATTTTGTCCTTCGCCCGATGGAACAAACTAGATTCGTTGGAGCGCTCTTTGTAAGGTTCCTTAATCAACTGTTCCCAAAATCATTAATTAATTTCCTCATCTCGTAACGTACATTTAGTAGATCATATATATATATATATATCATGTAATGTAATGTAATGTAATGTATGTACATGTTCACCATTGCAGGCTGGTATTATGCAAAGCCCGTCAATGCTGGGTAGATTGGAAACATTCAAAACTATGGTTTATGAAACACAAGCACTCATGGGTGTTACTACACTTTTCGGGTTAGTCTATTTTACGTTCCTTGTCGGAATCAAAATAGACCTCGCTATGCTTCTGAGCACAAAACGTAAAACATTTTTCATAGGCTGTTTCACTTTCATCTTTCCTTTAATCGTAAATGCAAGTGTTTCTTTGCTTATGGAGAGGTTCATAGACATGGACCAAAGAGTACATCAGTCCCTCCCGAACATTGCATTGGTATTGTCTCTAACTGCCTTCTATGATACCTCTTGTGTCCTAGACGACTTAAACCTGCTCAACTCAGAGATCGGCCGTATATCCCTATCCATTTCATTTGTCAATGGGTTTTGCAGTTGGGCAATCCTGTTTACCGTCTTCTCAATAAAAGAATTCAATACTGTAGATCCACATATGGTGATTTTTTCATGGATGAGTAAAGCTCTTTTATTTTCCTTCGTCCTATTTTTTGTCCGTCCATTATATTTATGGATGATTAGAAACACCCCGGAAGGAGACAATTTGAAGGAGGGTTATGTTATCTTGATCCTCCTTCTCGTCTTGGTAGCAGCATTTTACGCTGAGTATATTGGGGAAAAGGCCCTGTTTGGAGCCGTTCTCATGGGATTGGTGGTACCTGTTGGGACACCTATAGGAGCTGCTATTGAAAGAAAGCTCGAGTTCTTCGTTACTCTTGTGCTCTTGCCAGCTTTTTACATTGTATCATGCTATCCGATAGATGTGTTCGACATCCAAATGAGGAATTTTGCAATTATAGAGTTGCTAGTTTGCGTTGGTTTCTTTGTGAAGCTCATTGCAGTATTGCTGCCTTCTCTCTACTGCGGGATGCCTATTCCGGACGCTCTCTCTATCAGTCTCATCATGAACTGTGATGGCATATTTGCTCTTTTGCTTATGACTCGTTTACTTGAGATGAAGGTACGTAATTTCTTGTAACAATTATATTGGGGCCAGTAACAAGGCGTCAAGGGTTTGCTATATGTATATTCTGCCAGCAACTTATACCCTTGCGGCCTTGCCATCTTTTTGACCATGTTATTTTCATTTCCGCAATGCAGTGGCTTGATAGAGAATCTTACACTATTATGATCCTCACGAAAGCTTGGATATCAATGGTAGCCACACCATTAGTGAAATGTCTGTATGATCCTTCAAGGAGGTATGCAGGTTACAAGAGGCAAAGCATCCAAGATCTTGTAGGCCTGGGAGAGCTCCGCATACTTGCTTGTGTTTACGACGAAAACACCGTTCCTGGCATACTCAATTTCATTGAAGCCATTAATCCAGTACAAGATTGCACTCTATGTATCTATGTTCTGCACCTCGTTGAGCTAGTTGGGCGTGCAGCATCTGTCCTGGTCACCCATAAGCAGCGTAAGAATAGATACTCCAGTAGAGCTAGGAATACGTCGGAGAAAATTATTAACGCCTTCCACCACTTTGAACAACATAATCCAGGCTTCCTCATAGGACAAGCCTTCACAACAATCTCACCATTCTCAGGTATGTACAATGATGTATGTCACCTAATAATTGATAAGAGGGCCGCGCTGGTGATCATACCCTTCCATGAGTCAGTTGAGCATCCCTTTCGGTTAGTCACCCAAAATGTATTGCAGAAAGCACCTTGTTCAGTCTGTATCCTCTTTGACCACATAAATGGATCGAGATCTATTTTCGATATTGGCATAAAATATGCAAATGTCGCCATGATTTTCATCGGAGGGCCTGATGACCGAGAGGCACTAGCATTAAGTATGAGAATGGCGATGAATTCTAACGTAAACCTCACAGTTTTTAGATTAACACTTTCGAGTTCGGATGGATACGTCAAGAAAACAAAGAAAGACGATGACGTGATACAGGATTTATGGGATAAAATCATGGACGTGGACAATATTATGTACAAAGAAGAAGAGGTAACAGATGGTGCCGATACAGCTTGTAAAATCAAAGCCATTGAAACCAGCTATGACTTCATAATGGTGGGAAGAAGACATGATAATAGTTCGCCGATCTTATTAGGGCTTGCTGAATGGAGTGTGTACAAAGAGCTTGGTGTTATTGGAGACCTTTTCGCGACCTCTAATTCACAGGGGAAGTTTTCAGTTCTGGTTGTGCAACAATAGGGCTTTCATTTCTAGCTGTGGTGCTAATGTTTTTCTTTTCATCAGTTCTGTTCTTAGTGTTTAGTCTTTTAGATTTTTGTAGATACATGTAAAAAAGTAGTTAGTAGTTACCCATTTTCAGTCAGTTATCGAATTTGGAGGACATTAGTTTATTGCTTACTCGGTTGCATGTCACTTGACTGCTTCTTGTTATTAGGAGTCATTCACGAGTAAGACATTTGAAGAACAGATGAGAAAATATGGGTCTTCTTGGATTTTTGTTTGTTTTCCGAACTTATCACATATGACTATATGAGTCTGGTTTAGTACGTACATTTGACCCAAAAATGTATCATCAACAGTTCTCAACGGACCGAGAAAAAACAAGCACCAGAAAAACAGTATCAAAGCTCCATTTTATAGTGTGTCCGTGGAGTCTGGTTTCAGGGTCCATTTATTCTTCAAGGGTGATAGAAAACTTTTGAATCCTAGATGCCCCGCTAGTCGGGTACAATTTTGAATATTGCTAGAGTCTGATATATATACGTTGAGTCAGACCTCGAGTCAGGCATCAAAAAATTAAAGTATGTGACGTATAACTGAGGCCGAATCTGATGCCAAATCAAATTCAAATAAGAAAGAACAATGTGTTCGTTTTTCCAGCCCTGCTACCTTGTTCAACCTGTTGATCACTTTGTTAATGGAAGCCCCCGGTGCCTTGAATTTTGGTCAATTTTTCCATCTTTTATTTAAATTAGAGAAGTATCCTTTTTTTTTTCATTAACATTTGCACATAATATTTTTAAAACACATACAAATTAAAATAATAATAAAATTTATGAAATGTAATTTTAAACACGTAGTTACATAATGTTTTAACAATTGTTTATAACTCAGTGCATTCAGTTGTTTCGGATGTAATGTGACAATTTGAACATCAACGGTGTGTGCTCCGCCGTGAAATACCAATATATGCTGTTTTTGATTGTCTCCGCTATCAGTCTAAATGTTTGCATTTCCAGAGCTTATAACCATAAAAGGATCCATCATCCATCTTATCCTTAACTTAATTACTTTTTCGTTTTCATTTTAACCACATTAATGATAACGATGAA
Source organism: Papaver atlanticum (assembly GCA_023531105.1). Classification (NCBI taxonomy): domain Eukaryota; kingdom Viridiplantae; phylum Streptophyta; class Magnoliopsida; order Ranunculales; family Papaveraceae; genus Papaver; species Papaver atlanticum. The sequence goes on from JAJJMB010001184.1 coordinate 4,014,887, forward strand.
ACCGGTCACGGTTGTATCGTATTCATTAGAATGATTAAATCTCTGATCAATATTAAGGTTTGAAAATTATGTTAACCAAACATTTGGATAATCAAGTACTTAATCACATATTTATACACCTGACCATTTAGCTTAGCAATCGGATTATGTTGGAACATTGAACAATAATCATAAGTATTTACAATCAAAATTCCTGATTAGTGATTTCTTAATCATGTGAAAATCCAATTTTTATGCAACAAAATTTCTCATAACATCAAGCGTGGTGGTGTTGAGAATAGTTGTTTTGTTTACGGGAATCCAACTAATGGGTTGCATTATTAATCAAATTTTGGTTTCTATCTAACTAGACACAAGTGGACAAATTAAATGCATGTTTCTTAACCTAATTATTTTTTGTAATTTAATTAATACATTTTTATATTAATTTAATTATGCTCATCCATGTGCAATTCAATGTCTTCCTGAAATAAACAAAAGTAAAATGAAAGCCTGGATTTAGTAGGAGAAATTATTATTTTTATAAATAAACAATAAATATAAGGTGTTTGAATCTGGTTTAACTGATTCATCTTTATTTAACCCGAATCTGATTTGTTCAAATCTGACTTGTTTTTACATTCAAAGTTGTTTACAAAACTGTATGAGTTGCTTTCACTTGTCCAAATGTGATTTTATTTTTATTTTTTTCCTATATTTTGAGGATAAAATAGCGAGTTTTAGCTCGTATTTGAATAAAGTAAATCGTGATTATAAAAGATTAGGCAACACAAAAGAAATTTAGAAAATCCCAACAAATAGTAAGTTGATACATTATAAAATTTGAAAGAAAAAAATAAAGTACATTAATTATTTTTATCCACATATAAATGACAAATTCAAAAAACTCATAAAATTTGGATTCGAAAAAAAAAAAAAAAAATTGAACCTACAATGGGATAAAATAATTATCCCAGAAATTGAAGGGATAAAAAGTAATTATCCAATTTCAATAGGCATTTTTACTGCATTATATTGGGGATGGAAAATTGTCTTGAATCCTCAGAGATGCTCTCTAGATGAGGTCTCCAATCTCGGCTAGCTCGACTAGCACTCGTCCGTCTCCGATGTCGTGTGGTTTTCTTTTCCGGTTGAATCTTCTCCGTCACAAATCGTTTGCAATCCGCAGGGACTTCTTTACTAACGATAGGTAGATGTAGATCATTCGTTGCTGTTTTATGGACAACAATATTCTTCATATCATCAGAACATTGCTTCTTAACATCAGCGACGGTAGAGACCACGGTTTTGGTGTTTGCGACGGTTTTGGTGGTGGTGTTGTTATTTTTCTTCTTTTCGGCCGGAACAGAAGAAGATGGTATTAAGAAATAGATATTACCTCTTTTAAGATCAGATTCAGGAGAAAGAATTAAAATTTTACGAACAACGCCTTGAGACGATGGTTTACTTAATACGTAATTCGGATTCGCTTTAAGAACTTCCCCGGCGGAGATCGTACGCGTAATTTCTTCTACTTGCCCGTTCAAATGAACAATTCTAATCACGTCTAGTGCTCCACAAGGAATTACACACGCCAAACAACATCTTAAACTATTTCCCATGATTATTTTTCCTGCTCTCCGGTCGATTTTCCGGTTAATTTCTTCTCTGGTGATTCGTTTAAGCTTTGACGATGATCGACGAATAATTTTGTATCGATCAACGATGAAGAGAACTTAGTCGTTGTGCAGATATATATATACATGTGCAGAAGCTTAGCTAGACGACGACATAATTCACATAATTAAGTATTAATTAAACACGTTAACTACTAATTATTGAACAGGTGAGTAATAAATAATTATTTGTTTTCAGAATGACGAAATTGTCCTTGTACTGTGGTTGAATCATTGATTGATTCTTAATTCTTCGCTGTTAGATTCGTCAGATTCATTATCTTAATAGTAACAAACATGGTATTGCTTCTAAGTTTAAGTTAGCTTAATTAAGACAAATGATTGTAAAAATATTCTGTTTACTTATCTGAATCTACTGCTATTTTGGGTATGTAAAATCTCCTCATTACCCAAAATCCGTCACTTGAACTTTTGGGCCCAATATCTATATCCCGATTAATTTTCTATCCCGTGATTGAATATTTATTTGGGTGATGTAAACATTTGCATTAATTTTGACTTCTGGGAGCTAAAAAGTTAGAAGTTAATATAGATATTCAACTTTGGAATGAATTTTAGAAACAAAAAAGTTAAATCTTTTTGAAGCAGCATTGTGCTGATGATTTGTACTTCTAGTATTCAAACGCGCTTTAGAAATCCAAAATTTGAACGGTATCCCAAAAATTGGGACGTGATTCAAACTATGGCATGTGCCATGAAGCTCAAAGTTAGCCTTATGGTTAAAGGTGAGCATTTGAGACCAAACCCATAGACTTTGTTCAATTTATCCCTTTTTTTTTGTGTGGTTAATTAGGTGTCCAACTCTTGTATCAATAGGGTTGAATTTAGAGGAAATTTTATGGTCCAACGGATTTTGGATATGTGAGTATTATCTTAGAAATCTATTGGACACCTAAACCCATTATATTGAACATATGAAATTTTCGTAAAATATGGGTGTAGTATAATATTAATTACATAAAATCCATTATATATTCATCTTATTTCTTCGTCATTTACTTCAATCGAATTTATAAGGCTTGAACTAAGGGGCAATAAGAAACACAAGTAGTGAGTTTTTCCCTTCGCAATGATGATTTTTTTCCTTATTATTCTTATGGTTCCAACTGTAGTATTTGTAAAAATTAAATACTTGGCTTCCATAAACTTCTCCATTCTAGTCCTTCAAAATTAACAAGAGCAGTGAGTTTATTTGCTTCATCCATCTTTAAATATCTACTCCAACCAAATCTTCTTTTTATTATTACATCAATTCTTCCCCATCCTATATTCTTCGAAACTTTAACGACACCCTTCATCTCCTACTGCTGAGATAAACTTGGAAATTCCTCATCAGAACTCAAACTGCTTGTTAGTCTTGTTAAAGCATAGCTCGGTTGAACCCACCAAGCGTTGGTATGTCAAGTTTGGTTGTCATATTTTAGTGAATCAAAACTCATTTAAAGAGTTGCTTGATTATTTACTAGAGTCAACTTCGTATAGGTTAGCTAGAAAGTTACTAGGATATGAGATTTACAAGTATTACGTGAAGACTTGAAGAATGTGAAGAAGTAAAGAACTACAACGACGACATCATCCTTCCACTTGAGGTTAGTAATATTTGACTTGAACTGTTTCATTCCTAAAGTATCTTTCAAGTCGTGCATATTGAAAACATAACTGCGAAGCTGTGAATGATTATACTCTAGTTAGACATAGTATAAAGGAATTACAATACGAAGTATAACGTCTATTTTTTGAACTTCGTATTTAAGACATCGACATAATCGTATGAATGCTATTGGGATTATGTATGGGTATGGGTTAAGATTTTGTCCTAGGAAACAATGTTTTACATTCGTTTAAAGGAAATACATTCATAAACTTGTTTTGTGAATCGAAAGGGAAATCGCTAGGCTTATTGGTATTGTTATTCATTGCAAATCTTTGGATTACCAATATGTGTGTTTAGTATAACCTCTCATAATTTGTTTATGTATCTTGGTAAAACTATTCACAATGCCTGACTTTTGTATTGGTATGACTTTTATTAGTGAAACTGATCTTAAGTAATCACCTGAGATGGTATGATCGATTTATTGTAATTGGTATGACCAACTCTAGACATTAGGGAACCGATCCTAGTAAGAGGTGCAACCGAACACATGAGGGAATTGATCCTTCTAAGAGGTACAACAAGTTTTTAGTAATTGGGGAACCGATCCTATGACTTGTGCAACCGAATACAAGTTTATACCATAAATATGTGGTAACCGATCCTAGTACCTAGTCAACCAACTTTTGGTAACTAGCGTGACTAATCTTAGTACCCACATGGAGGTAGAACCGAAACTTGTTTTGGTAGAACCGTGAAACCCATGATTGGTGATTTGATAGGATAATCAATCACATAGTTCTTGGAAGTCATATGAACCAATTCTAAACTCGTTTGGAAGTGTGGCAAATCGGTTCCAAGATTGTAAATATGAAAAAGGATTTACAAAGTAAAGATGTCGACATACTTTGAACACGTGCAGTAATTCTTACCTATAATTGTTCAAAGATATTCCTTAATAGCTAAATGAGAATCCCGGATCGAAATAAATTGAGAATCTTTTAATTAAGGTTTTTAGTTTTTATATGCTTCTAATTTCCAGCAGTTAAATGCATATCTTTAGAAAATAAAAATTAGTAATGTTTATTTACTAATTGGAGATTTTCTACTGAGATTTCGGTCAATATTTGGACAGTGCATTTCCAGGAATTGTGAAAACCGATTTTGGCATTTATTGCATATCTTTGAGAATATTAGGTTTTGGAAATTACTTGGTGTCCAAACTTCCTTGGCCTATAAATATCGAAGTTTGCATTTCAAGCAAACAAATCTTCAGAGCCAGCAAAAATACCTAGTTATGTGGTTACTGGTGGAGCCGTCTATTCGAAGAGGAAAGGACCCTAATTTGGCTAAATCTCTCACGACCGCTCGTTTTAAAGACTTCTTTGGGATTGGGAAGCTCTACGAGTACCGTTCGTGGGAAACTAGATAATTGCAGTTTATTACTCCCTCCGTCCTAGTTTACTTCCCTAAATTGGATTTTGCAAAATCTTGAAAGAAATTCAAATTACTTTCACATACGCCATCAATCTCTCAAATTACTTGTCTACTATACTAATTTTTACATCCTAATTTTTGTTTCTTTCTTGATAATTAGAAAATTTTAGTTGGAAATATAGAAATATTTTGGTACAATTTTGCTAAAAAAAACTAAATTTAGGCAAGTAAATTAGGACGGAGGGAGTATTAGTTTTCGATTGATTTGATTGACTAACGGTTGTTGAACTTTGATTGCACCTAGTTTGTTTATGCTTGAGAATCTTCTCTTCTGATATAAGATTCACTCAAACAAGATCGAAGTTTCAACGGGATCTTTAGACTGTTTGTAGATCTAAAGACGTCTTGTGATAATCCAACGTTAACAGACTCCATTCTGTGTGTGATTGATCACAAGAGATTCAAGTTGTTTGTGTGCAGGTTTTTATTGAAGATCTAAGAAGATTTGAAGACAAAGAAGATTTCTTATTTGAGTTCATAATATTTGGTGTGCACAAAACTTGATCGGCTGGGGATCCAAATATAATCGGTTTATCTTTTTGATAACCTTGATTGATTAGTTGAGTAGATCGGCATCAATACAATTCTTTGTGATTAAGAGTATTGATTGCATAGTATAAAAAAATTACTTTGGTAGTTGTTTAAGAGATAGATCTAAGAACCTGACAAAGGAGTTTATTGGGATAAACGGAAGAGCCTTTTGTCAAACTCATATCACGTTGTTTGAAAAGAGTTGTTACCGAACAGATTTGTTGTTCCTTTACTGTTTGGAATACGAACCAAAGAAATTGTTCCAAGTGCGTGACTTATTACAAGTTGGAGGCGCAGCGATACTGAGGGAACTAGGTGAACTATAGGTTTAGTTGCTTGGTCTCAACTATACGAAGTTGGTTTAGATTTTTATAGCGGCTTAATTCTGAGAGTATTCAATTCTGGACTAGGTCCGGGGTTTTTCTGCATTTGCGGTTTCCTCGTTAACAAAATCTTGCTGTGTCTTTTACTTTTCTATTTCCGCAATTATAATTGTTTTATTATAATTAGAAGTAAAAATACACAAACGTTAATTCCTATTTACTTGATAGCAATCCTATTTTGTTTGGTTAAGTCCGAACCTGTTATCAGGTAAACATACTTCGTTGTTGTATTATCTCGATCTTGTATCCATAGTCAATCACACAAGTTATCTTGTTGTCGTATTGTCTCGATCTCGTATCCATAGACGATCACACGAAGTGTGAACGGATTAGTTTTATTGTCTCGACTCAGTCCATAGACAATCACTTTCGAAGAAAGGACTTATAGGTGGAAAAGTTTTAGATTGAGGTATATTTGGGTACCCTCGTCTTTTCAATTGGTATCAAAGCGGGAAAACACGAAAATATCTAAAAATCTGTATTTGGTGCGATCCAACCTATAAGAAATTGAATCTATGTCTGATTCAGTTAACTTAGAGCAAGAAGATGATATACTTCGGAAAGGATATTTGTTTTAAAAACCTGATAAACAGCTCAGCACTGTTAGTTCACTAGTGGAACACAACTCAGGAAATATTAACCATGATGATAAGAAAATAAATACTTGTGACAAACAAGTCAGATTCAGGTGACAGTGATGAGATTAAATTTTTCATAAAGCTTGCAGAAAAATATAATCTAAAAGATAATATATATTATCCTTCTGCCGAGAGAATCGTCAGAGAATTTCTGATAAAAACCAGGTTTCATGAAGAAAATGTCTCTCAAGAATATCTTGAAGTTTATGAACCTCGAGACATGATGGTAATCACATCTAGTCTATATCAAGATAAAAATACTCCTCTATTTTTTCTTGAAGCTGAATCTGAAGGATTTGAGAATGATCAAATCAGTAAAAATCTTATAGTTAAGAAAAGGATATGTAATCCTGATTCACAAAATCTCTTAACTAATAAACAACATCTTGATTCTAATAGTCTAAACGCTTGTAAGAATCAAAAGAGATTTGTTTCAAGGAATAATCCAATGACTATCACTTGGTCAAGCAGATCTGCGAAGAGGGATTATCCTATCAACTATGGCAATGATCAGCAAAAAACTAATGATTTCAGATCATGCTGTTTTGTTACTGATCATCTGTCTAAAACAGAATCCAGGAAACAATCTCATCAAATGATGTTGTCATATTCCAAGAAATTCCTGGGTCGATATAATAGTTTTTATTATGTCAGAACTCAAAAGAATTTATGTCACGCTTATGATGCTGTTCATCAAACTGATCATTCTGTTAAATCAGACCACTCCAGCTGTGACTTATTAAAAGAAGTTTATTCTTGGAATAATCCCAAAAGGGAAGATATTCGAAAATATCATGATGGATCATGTTCCACAAAATTTCAGCTATCACAAGCTCACTCCAACAACTGATGTTGGTAATCGGAATTTCCCTAGATGTGCTTGATTCAAATAAATGGGAAGTTCTTAAAAAGAACACAAGAACATGAAGGAGGTAAAATACTACACAATCTACCTGTATCATGAATACCTAAAGAATTTTTCTAGATTTGGAATACTTCTTCTATTTTTAGAAACATACTTTAGATGTTGTAGATTTCATGACAAAATTGGGCAAGGTAATGTCAAACCCTCTAAATTGCATTAATTTGGAAAAACTCTCAATGTTATTTCCGTAAGTGTATATATATCAAATAAAAAAACTTTGATTAGGTATGAGTAAAACTTGGAAACCAAGTTCTATTTGATATTTATAAAAACCATCTTAAGAACCGATTCCTTTCTCAAGTTTTTGCTGAGGTTCAAGATGGATAAAAATACTATTGATATTAGTTCACAATTACAAAAGCTTGAAACCTGTCCTCCCGCTGAGATTAAGTGCTATTTCTCAAGGGAACACAAGAAGAATCACATATCTCGTGATCTCATGTTATATTTAATGAGGGACTTTGAAATTGCTCAAGAACAATTGGAAGCTTATGTAAAGAATGAAAAATGGCTTGAATCAACTCTTTTGAAGTTGATCGTTGAGGTGAACCTCTTGAAGAGAAAATTCAATCTTCTAAAAGAAAAGAGAAGACAGAAGAACCTGATTTCTGAAGAATCTTCAGTAAACATTAAGAGCACTAATAGAGATTAAGTTATTTGCTGTAATACTTAATCCAAAAGAAAAATAGACATCAGTTTTTGATTTCTTTCAATAAATTGTAAAAGGTCTATTCTGAATAAAATTATCTATTATTTATGAATAAAATTATTATTTTATAATTTTTTGTGATAGTTTTCGATTACATAGCATGTGCTTGAATGCTTTATTTTATTGCTATGTATGTTTATGGGATGTTTGTTTTCGGTTTTCATAACCTTATTATTCGATCTCATATGGTGTGAACCCTTATGGTTTGGGTAACTTTTTGATTTAGCGGGATTGAGTTCTAGCCCATGTTGGTAGGCTTTATCAAAGGATCATAAGGGGTTCTGATTGAAACTAATATGTGAAAAAGTCACAACATGTTGAATCGTTTTTGGTTTAGCATAAAAGCATATGTGTTTCTGGTTTTCAACTTTTGCATCGCATTAGTTAAAACCGATTTTCAACCTTTCTCTGGTAAAGGTTGGTTGTTGTTGTTCTTTTGTCTTGCAAGAGGATGACAACACAGTGATATTCCTTCCTGAAAAGATGCGAACAAATGGAGAAGAGGATGCGGAACTTGAGGTAACAAATTTGTTAGTTAATCGTTTTCCTGTTTCAGAAAAGCCTGATTTTATTGCATATATTGCTTTTGCTTAACAAAATTTCGGTACAATTGATGTTTATTCTATTATTTGTGTATGAATGTGTGTGTGATTCAATTTTTTCCGGTTAAGAAAAACTATTGTTATCTTGCTTTATGGTTTGGTATCAATTGTTTAGGCTTACAAAATTACGGTGCAATTGCAGTACTATAATGTCTATGTTTGTTTCAATTGCTTCCGGTTGAGGTAAATAATTATGCAAGTTGATTTATTTGGTTTGTATGAATTGTTTATGGCTTAACAAAAAGGTTTTCGAGATCAATTGTTTAGTACAATTCGATTCCGGATAAGAGAAACTAAGTTAATTCTGATCTTAGTTAGACTTATCAAAGTGGAGGTTTTGGTTATTCAAGTCTAATCGAATGCCTTAACAAGAAATGCTAGTTAACTAACCTAGTACTTGTCTTGTTTAAAAGTGAAAGGTCTAAGTTATTATTTGAATAATTAGAACCTGATGAGAAAAATAGAGTTAATTCTGATCTTTATTTTGGTCTTATCGAACAAGCGATTGTATTTGTACAATCGGTTTAGCAAAAGAACTAAAGTGCTTAGTCAATTTTTGATTTGCTAAACTATTAAGGTAAAATTGCTTCGGGCAATTGTTTCCTTGGTAACATATCAAAACAAAATTACTTTGTAGTTTCAGTTTTGATATTGGTTATCTAAAATGGTGTGTGGAACCCTCGTGCTTAATTCTTATAGGTTATGCAAGTTTTTTTAGATTTGTAAGATCCTTTCGGTTTGTCTTTTATTTTCTCGTACCTTTGTCATTTTGTGACAAAAGGGGGGAGAAATATATGGAGTAAACAAGTGATTTGGTATCACTAAGAAAAGGACAACGGTGCTTAAACGTTATATCTAACGAAAGAATAAAGCATAAACTAAGGGGGAGTAACATATCATATTGATACTTGTGGTTATCTTAACTACAAAGGGAATAACAAAGACGTGCGGATTGAAAATCTACTTATCTTACCTTTAGGGGGAGTATTAGCTTTGTTATTATAATGTCAACAACGGCATTTATGGATTGAATGTATACAGGTTATTGTGTTGTTGAAACTTGGAATCAAGCGTATGTGTAATGAATTCTTGTAATTTGTTTATCCATATGATGTAAGAGTTTTGTCACTAAAATTGACAAAGGGGGAGATTGTTAGAGCATAGCTTGGTTAAACCCACCAAGCGTTGGTATGTCAAGTTTGGTTGTCATATTTTAGTGAATCAAAACTCATTTAAAAAGTTGCTTGATTATTTACTAGAGTCAACTTCGTATAGGTTAGCTAGAAAGTTACTAGGATATGAGACTTACAAGTATTACGTGAAGACTTGAAGAATGTGAAGAAGTAAAGAACTACAACGATGACATCATCCTTCCACTTGAGGTTAGTAATATTTGACTTGAACTGTTTCATTCCTAACGTATCTTTCAAGTCGTGCATAGTGAAAACATAACTGCGAAGCTGTGAATGATTATACTCTAGTTAGACATAGTATTAAGGAATTACAATACGAAGTATAACGTCTATCTTTTGAACTTCGTATATAAGACATCGACATAATCGTATGAATGCTGTTGGGATTATGTATGGGTATGGGTAAAGATTTTGTCCTAGGAAACAATGTTTTACATTCGTTTAAAGGAAGTACATTCATAAACTTGTTTTGTGAATTGAAAGGGAAATCGCTAGGCTTATTGGTATTGTTATTCATTGCAAATCTTTGGATTACCAATATGTGTGTTTAGTATAACCGCTCATAACTTGTTTATGTATCTTGGTAAAACTATTCACAATGCCTGACTTTTGTATTGGTATGACTTTTATTAGTGAAACCTATCTTAAGTAATCACCTGAGATGGTATGATCGATTTATTGTAATTGGTTTGACCAACTCTAGACATTTGGGAACCGATCCTAGTAAGAGGGTCAGCCAATCACAATAGGGAATTGATCCTTGTAAGAGGTACAACAAGTTTTTAGTAATTGGGGAACCGATCCTATGACATGTTCAACCGAATACAAGTTTATACCATAAATATGTGGTAACCGATCCTAGTACCTAGTCAACCAACTTTTGGTAACTAGCATGACTAATCTTTGTACCCACATGGACGTAGAACCGAAACTTGTTTTGGTAGAACCGTGCAACCCATGGTTGGTGATTTGATAGGATAATCAATCACATAGTTCTTGGAAGTCAGATGAACCAATTCTAAACTCGTTTGGAAGTGTGGCAAATCGGTTCCAAGATTGTAAATATGAAAAAGGATTTACAAAGTAAAGATGTCGACATATTTTGAACACGTGCAGTAATTCTTACCTATTATTATTCAAAGATATTCCTTAATAAATTGAGAATCTTTTAATTAAGGTTTTTAGTTTTTATATGCTTTTAATTTCCAGCAATTAAATGCATATCTTTAGAAAATAAAAATTAGTAATGTGCATTTAATAATTTGAGATTTTCTACTGAGATTTCGATCAATATTTGGACAGTGCATTTCCAGGAATTATGAAAACCGATTTTGGCGTTTATTGCATATCTTTGAGAATATTCGGTTTTGGAAATTCCTTGGTGTCCAAACTTCCTTGGTCTATAAATATTGAAGTTTGCATTTCAAGCAAACTAATCCTCAAAGCCAGCAAAACTACCTAGTTGTGTTGTTACTGGTGGAGCCGTCGGAGAGGAAAGTACCCTAATTAGGCGAAATCTCTTACAACCGCTCGTTTTAAAGACTTCTTTGGGATTGGGATGCTCTACGAGTACTGTTCGTGGGAAACTTGATAATTGCAGTTTATTATTAGTTTTCGATTGATTTGATTGACTAACGGTTGTTGAACTTTGATTGCACCTAGTTTGTTTATGCTTGAGAATCTTCTCTTCTGATATAAGATTCACTAAAACTAGATCTAAGTATCGACGTGGATCTTTAGAACTGTTTGTAGATCTAAAGACGTCTTGTGATAATCCATTATTAACAGACTCCGTTCTGTGTGTGATTGATCACAAAAAATTCAAGTTGTTTGTGTGCAGGTGTTTATTGAAGATCTAAGAAGATTTGAAGACAAAGAAGATTTCTTATTTGAGTTCATAATCTTTGGTGTGCACAAAATTTGATCGGATGGGGATCCAACTATAATCGGTTTATCTTTGTGATAACCTTAATTGATTAGTTGAGTATATCGGCATCAATACAATTCTTTGTGATTAAGAGTATTGATTGCATAGTCTAAAACAATTAATTTGGTAGTTGTTTAAGAGATAGATCTAAGAACCCGACAAAGGAGTTTATTGGGATAAACGGAAGAGCCTTTTGTCAAACTCATATCACGTTGTTTGAAAAGAGTTGTTACCAAACAGATTTGTTGTTCCTTTACTGTTTGGAATACAAACCAAAGGAATTGTTCCAAGTGCGTGACTTATTACAAGTTGGAGGCGCAGCGATACTGAGGGAACTAGGTGAACTATAGGTTTAGTTGCTTGGTCTCAACTATACGAAGTTGGTTTAGATTTTGTATAGCGGCTTAATTCTGAGAGTATTCAATTCTGGACTAGGTCCCGGGGTTTTTATGCATTTGCGATTTCCTCGTTAACAAAATCTTGCTGTGTCTTTTACTTTTCTATTTCCGAAATTATAATTGTTGTATTATAATTAGAAGTAAAAATACACAAACTTTAATTCCTATTTACTTGATAGCAATCCTATTGTGTTTGGTTAAGTCCTAACCCATTATCAAGTAAACATACTTCGTTGTTGTATTGTATCGATCTTGTATCCATAGTCAATCACGCAAGTTATCTTGTTGTCGTATTGTCTCGATCTCGTATCCATAGACGATCACACGAAGTGTGAACGGATTAGTCGTATTGTCTCGACTCAGTCCATAGACAATCACTTTCGGAGAAAGGACTTATATGTGAAAAAGTTTTACATTGAGATATATTTGGGTACCCTCGTCTTTTCAAGTCTCCTTTGTCTAGCTGAGTTTTGAGTGACAGAAAGCTTCAAAACTATGGATAAGACATACCAACACTGGTAGCTTTCTCCACAAGGAAAGCAAAGACCGAATGTCTTACCCTCTGCACTATTCTTAAATCTTGAGACTCTTAGATAGTGACCCTCATTATTGTTATGGATCTGTGCTAAGTAGACATCATCTCCCAACCCCTCCCTCTATTTATCTTCCTCCGTGTCTTCTTCCAAAATACTGTCAACAAATTTCTTCAGCCAGTCAATCATCTTTGGGTGGAATGCTACTCAAGCCCGATAACCATTTCTTCCTCTTTCCGAGATCCTCACTATTCTAATTTTGCCGTAATAATCTATTTCAATTACAAAAGTCTTGTGTTCCATCTGAAAAATTCTTCTCTATGGGTCCTTTGAAACATCATACCATCCTATGTTTTCTTCAGTAACACCCTCCCTGTGTTGTTGATTCCTTAACAATCTCATTGTTCTTGCCTTATTACGTCCAGTAATCATGGAAGTGAAGAAAAAAATAAACCCTAAAAAATAAAAGAGCAAAAAGAAGACGATTAATCAAACTCCACTAACCAATAAATCCCGGACCTATGGGGAAGGATCAAAGATCCGTCCATAGACAGCGGAGAAGTTCAGTTAGCACACTGTCAAACTGAATCAATCAAGATTGATTCGATTGAGAGGTTGTGTTTGAAAATTGGGGAAAAAATCGCCATGAAAGAGAAATTCCGAGAATATCGTCCATGAAAAAAATAAAATTCACTGGGTCATCTGCATCTAATATGTCCACCCGCACATCCATTGGATGCTAAGTCGGGTAAGCATGCTAAACTTGAAGTCTTTCGTTATTGGATTGGATACGGATTAGACTAAAACCGGTCCAATCCGAACTACACTCACAATTATAAATCAAAATACTCCTTACTTCTTCGCAATGACCAACATATTGTTATATGTCCTAAATAGGCCTAGGTATCTAATGTAACACAAATTTATGTCGTGAATTAAAATAGGCCTTCAGAGTCCCAAAAATGCCCTATGAACCAAATTATGTCTCATGACCGAAACTCTGTGACACAAAATCTTTCATATGACCAAAAATTCTTCATGATCCGAAAAATATGCGTTGTGGCCGAAAATTTTCTTTGTGCTCAACAATACGATATAATTCACTTCTTCTTCCTTTGATCAAAGATCTGTCTTGTGACACAATATCTGCACCAACTAAATATGTTAATTAGTTTAGTATTTACTCTGTGTGTTACATTGTGCCCAAAATTTGTATCCAAATTTAAATTCCGCTTTGCAAATCAAAAAATGTTACAGTGACCTAAAATTTGATAAGTCCTCCAAGATGATTCTTTCCACCAAAATTTAATTTCCATTATTTCAATCTTATCACGATCTAAAATAATCCTAGTCGTTGAATTTTTATAATTGGCAACAACCTTAGTAAAAGCGGAACCCTTCTTTGTCATGTTAGTTTTCCTTTTACTTTGACTGAACTCACAAAACTACATGATTATAAAAAGTGGTATCGCTTTACAATGGAGAATACCAATTCATATAAAACAAAAAAAACGTTTGGGTCATTAGGTTTTGATTGGTACCCGTTCTAGCTAAGTGGTACCAGCCTTTAACAATCATGCTAAATTACTTAAATTATCAATAATTATAAACAACCCTCTAAAGATCTTGTAATGATATAGTAATACTTCAAGGTTGGGGCTTGAATGTCCAAAATACACTAGTTGATAGCATTCACAACCTAAATAAAATTTTGTTAAAAGGGCTACCTCGGGATAGAAATTGTTTCAATATATATAATAGACCATGATTGACAGGTGATTTGGAGAATAGAAATTGTTTCCAGATATACGTGTTCATTGTTATTGCATATTTACTTTTAAGTATTTCTGGAATTTCAAAGCTCATACAGCGATTATCAAGTTCCATCGGGATAACCAAATTCATATAAAACAAAATAATATTCACTGCTTGCTTTATCGAATTAGTAAGTCTTCGTAAAATTTGGTAATACTTTAGTAGTTAGGGTATTTGTTTACTGAGTTTTTAGTATTAGACTTTGATTAATTAGTATTGACATATGACTTTTTGTTCACCATTGTTAAAGGAGGATGTCAATCCATATAAAACAAAATAACCCTGACTATTAAATCTGTGGAATGGTACCCGTTGGAGAGAATGAGTTTAATAAAAAGAAAATTAGCTTGGTAAGGTTTGATTTAATGACCTAGGGTTCCAAGGATACTTACTCATTAGTCGCACATTGGGTAAATTAAACTAAAGAGGAACTCCACTATAACTATTCTTTTATAGATATTTAGACAAACGGTGCATGACCCAACCATGCCATATGCATATATGATGCACCAAGTCCTATGTCTACTCAAAATTATTTTTGCCAGTTTTTCTTGAATGAGCGATTGGGGTATATGCAAAATAAATGAGGGTTATTTCACTGTAGCTGCCGGCATTGAAACCCATGCCGACAGTCAAAAATATTTTTCTTAAGTATCTTAATTATGGGAGAATACCCTTTCCGAGTTTATTTTTATATGTTTAACATGAAACCTAAAACTTGTTTTGCAAGAAAATAGAAAATCTAGATTTTCTTTTCTCTTATAAATAAGAACTCGAATTTTGTGGAAAGCATACGTCCAGAAGCGACTATTATCATATCTTCTTTTCACATCTTATTCCTATGTTTTGCACTTTGCTCGTTCATTTACTTTCAGTCCATGTTATTAAGTTCAGGATTGGGTAGCTTGAGTCGTACTAACACAAGTTATCTTGGCCAATTTTATACTGGACACATCTTCGCACGATGGAGTTTAGCATTGCCCATTCTTGAATATCCCCGCAAATCAATGTGTTAAGGACAATTTGTTGAACCTGTGATTCTTACCTCGTCAAGTTGTTTGTGTTAGAGTTGTTTTAATTCAAATTCTTTATATATTACTTTGGTAAATCTAACGTTGGTGTCTATTGTTGCAAGATTCAACAATACCCTCCCTAACAACTGTGGTACAAGCCTTTAGCAATCATGTATTTGTCCACCCAAATGAGTATCACATATTAACAAGTGATTTTCAATAGCCTCGCTCAATGTTTCAAGGTAAACAAATGTACGGAAGTAGTAAGTCTAACTTTAATTAGTTAATCAAAGAACATTAATTAATAATTGTTTACTGCTCCCGAGGAGATTAATCGCTGAGCTTGTACGGCAATGGTGGTCCTGCAGGCATCCCAACTATTCTGGTATTGCAACTGGGCTGAGATTCCGCAATTTTTAGCGAGCTATCCTGTCACATTTACTCATATCTGTGACGTTAAATGGCGAAAAACCGGCTTAAGCTACTCCTCGGAAGCTTCCAAACTTGATTGAACCTGAAAATTGCCAATTGATAAGTATTTTCAAGTACATGATTAGCCTGTCCGAAGAAGATTAAGGGATCATTAGTGCGTATTTTCGGACTAACAGAACTGATGAAGGGGGGACCTTAGTCCAGGTAGCACACTCTGCAATTTGAACAGGATTGAACCAACGGGACATAATTATGCCTCTTTCGGTCACATGTTAGGCCTGAACAGCCCCTGGAGGATGAAGCTTCATAAAGGGAGGTAATGACAGCGCTGCCTGTCGATCATTCTGGCAAAGTGATTGTTTGATATTAACGAAAAGTTAATGGCCGTACGGTGATTACGTACGGAAATTACCGCCAGGGACCACCACGTGTAGATGTTTACCGGCGATACCGATGTTTAAAAATGTATTTAACTTGAGATTAGCCTAAAACTGAAGTGGTCCAGGCATCCCAACTGTTTTAAAAATGCAATTGGGGATGAGGGGTTGAATTTTTTAACGACCTTGCTCATACGTGCGCTTATAAGTGGAAAGTTCTCCCCTTGAGCAACTGGTACGAAACTTCCAAACTTGACTAGACATGAGCGTTGGCAATTGATTAATACCGAATGTACGTACAAGTACTCAGAATTAGAAGCAGTAGTATTAGTGTGCGCGATCAAGTACGAGACTGACAGAACTCATAATCAGGTAACCATTTTTAAATAACAAATGATGTTTAACTATAAATTCAGGTGGTCCAGGAATGACAGTATGCAATTAGAAGATGAAGATCAGTGAAGTAATCGAGCATGAGCTTTTTAAGGACACACACACGTTGGGGCTGAGGAGGGCTGCAGAAGACGAAGCTTCACCGAGGGAGACAAATGACAGCGCTAGCGGCATTGCACGAGGAGGATTATTAGAAAGTCCAATTTTGGCATTTGCTAGCTAATTGTTGGATATGTTTACCTTACAACACTCAAAGAATTTTGGTTCTACAAATTGTAATCCTTCCCTTTTAACAGTTATTTTTGACAATCAACTACCATTGGCTCACCTTTATACCTTTGTGATCAATGATATAGTGGTTATAAGGGCGTTTGTATTCCAGAAGTTATAAGTAAAAATTAGTATCTCATTTTACAGAAAGTAGAATTTTTTGCCTTTGGATGTTTGGAGTTATCCTAGCAAACTAACTCCTGGTTTTCCGACTGAATATAGTAGGAAAGAAATTTTTGAAATAGTATGCAAACACCCTCTAAAAGAAGTCATCTACTATTCTCGCACTTGCTACCCTTTGAGAATTTGAAAGTACTCCTAATTAAGTTGGTTGATGGTTTTGGTCCCGGAATCTTAAAATGAAAAATGAAACCTTCATTTCTAATGGAAGAATCTTAAACTTAGAATACAAACATTATTAATGTACAAGTTAGCACGCCCTAGCTGTACTAATTACCAACTGATTCATTTTTTAGGTAACAGAGAAGACCTTTGACCACCAACAAAATGATCCATGATTCCATATTTACTCAAGGCAGCTGGCCGGGGTTCAAGTAGCAAAATCTATGCATGTGTTGTGTATCTTCAAGACCATAGATCATCTTTGTTGCTGCCTCAAATGATCTAAGCTAAGTTCGTGCAACTTTTTTAAGATCGAACGTCTGTCTATCAATATAATTCATGATCACTAAGAACGCGTATAATGAAACATTATTTTCCACCACAATTATAGCCTTAGTCCCACCATGTGATGCTACCTTCTATTTCTAATCATGCATAGTTTTCTCAACATTAAGATTTCCGTTTAACACGGATTCTAATAATAGTGTACTTGCAGTGGGTGTGCCGGGAACCCAAAACACCCCTAAAACACTAATTCCTAATTTAAGGAGCTGATAACCCTTTTGGGTACCTAGGGCATGATATATGAATGTGACCGTTTTCACAGCTATTTTCACCGGAAAATCAGTATTTTTCGAACCTTAGTTTTGGTGATATCTTTTAATCTCAATATACTATTTGTGTATCTATACGAAATGCTAGTTGTACCTGATGGATAAACCATCAAAGGACAAAATATATCCGTACCAGAGAAAACAATACTCCTTCCATTCCATTTTAGATGATGTTTTAGGGTTATTATATTGTTCCATAATACTGGAAAGTTTTCATAATTTTCCACAAAACTACCAATAACACCCTTATATTTTGTCTTGGAACTA
The DNA here is from genome assembly GCA_023531105.1 of Papaver atlanticum. NCBI lineage: Eukaryota > Viridiplantae > Streptophyta > Magnoliopsida > Ranunculales > Papaveraceae > Papaver > Papaver atlanticum. Next base: position 4,033,016 of record JAJJMB010001184.1, read on the forward strand.
TAAGTTTATTTTTAAATACATTTATAACATTTAATATTTGAAGACTTTTTTTAAGGGTATAAATGGAAAATCTTCATATCTCTCCATTTCTTAATCTACGTGAAAACTCCAAAAACATCATCTAAAATGGAACGGAGTGAGTATCATTTTCGACTATCACTTGTTCGTTGGTGGCAACATGGCTTACTTTTAATCACTTATTAAATTTTCTAGTTAGTCCACGTTATTCCCAGACATGTTTTATCAAGCTAGGTGTCCATACAAAGGCGTACATCGAAACGTGACTCTTAAAATAACTTTACTTACTATATCAAAATACCTTGTGCATTTAAAATTCGGGTTTATTCTTTGTCGTATAAAATTGGATACATTTGATGTAAAGATAACACTGTTGTTCTTTGTAAATGATGATGACACTCAATTTACAACATTTCGTCTTTTTAAGGTGATTTGGATCTTACACAACACTATGTATGGTCAACTCCGGCTGTTTTTCTTGAGAAAGCATCAACATCATCATGACCAAACAGCTTTATGACTTGTTTTCCACATCAAGAATCTACACCAAAAAAGAGCATAACTAGTTTCTTCTCATATAAAGTCTCGTTTAAATCCAATAACAACAGTGCATGTTGGCTGATAACGTTCTGAATAAGAAGTAAAAGAACAAGAACAAAATGATACGAGGCAACTAAACATTTCAGTATGATAGACCAAGGTAATTAGCTTAGATGTCAAGTTTGCGTGTTGGGGAAAGAAGAAATGGAGTACAATGGAATTGGTGTCCAGTTCAATTTTTAAGAGTATGGACCCTCGATGTTGTTAATTTTGGTTGGTCATTCACCAAGTAGTCGGTTTGGCAAAAACTAATCAGAAACAATACCAGAGACTCTTTCGAGTAGGGTGGTAATTAATTAACAGGTTAATTGTTTTGAACTCATGGATAGATCGACTTCTAGTATGAGTTGAATCAGAGTTCGAATCAGTAGTCAGAAAAATGAAAAGACTAGCCACTAAAACATCATACTGGTCCAAGTCAGATACAAAAAATAAACAACTTGAAGTATTGACATTTATGGCCTGACAATTCACAACTGATTACAAACTGATTCGAAAATCTATGGTAGGACGTAGAGTATCTCTATTTTTTCTTTTTTTTACTCAATTCAACTTATGTGCAGTCATGCACATATAATCCCCCATTGATTTGATGAGCTGTTGAAAATCTTTGAGTAATGCGTACGTGCTCATGAATTTTTTTTCATGTATAGTGATGAACTTATCATTTGTTAACTACTATATAAACTAATCTACTAAAATATTAAGATCGTATCTAAACCATATCTATCCAGGCAACTTACTAAACCCATAAAAGATTGAGGTTTAGATTTGTTCCGAAGGCCAAATTATTACTTGCATACTGCTTGATCGTTTTTCTTTTTTGTTCATGGTTAGTTGTGGTGAACTGGTGATATATACTTGAAAAAAAATAAAACACTTGATAAATGGGAAAACCGGCCACATTAACTAAGATTGATTAAGCGCTCGGTCACGAGTTGAAAAAAGCAAACGGAGATGAAGGGTATTGAACCCTGCCTGAACCTGAACCTCTCAGGTGCAAAGCAGAGCGCTCTACCATTTGAGCTACATTACTGTTATGACAATCTTTTTCATTCTCCTTACTAAAATTATGCTTAGCTAAGAATGATAGAAAACACTATCATTCTTGATAGTCCCTTGTTCACCGGGGGCAACATGATTATTCAATTTTCTAGTTAGTCCACAACATTCTTGATATATTTTTTCAATCTAGGTGTCCATATTCATGATTCCTGGAATAACTTTATGTACTTCTTAATTATATCACATTAGCTTGTGCATTTGAGATTCGGGTTTGTTGTTAAAATTGGATACATTTGATGTAAAGATAACACTGTTGTTCTTTGTAAATGATGATGATGATGACACACTGACACTCATTTCACAAATTTTCGTCTTTTTAAGGTGATTTGGGTCTTACATAACACAAGACTATGTATTGTCATTTCAGGCTGTTTTTCTTGTGAAAGCATCAACATCCTCATGACCAAACAGCTTTATAACTTGTTTTCCACATCAAGAATATACACTAAAAAAGTGTAGTATCACTTGTAATGTTAGCCAAACATGACTAGTTTCTTGTCTTATAAAGTATTGTTTAAATCTAATAACGTATAGTGCATGTATATTGGCTTATAAGCATAAATATGAATAAGAATCCCCTGTAAAGTAAAAGAACAAGAACAAAATGATAAGGGGCAACTCCGGTGAATGTTCAGAACATTTTAATATGATAGACCAAAGTAATTAGCTTGTATGTGTGGTGGGTGTGGGGGTGGGGGTGTGTGGGGTTGTTAATTTGGTTGGTCAATCATCAACTAATTGGATTGGCAAAAACTAATTAGAAACCAATATCAAAGCTCTTTCTAACAGGTTGGTTGTTTTTTTAAACTCGACTGACTAGTCTGAATTTTGTTCCCTATATCTGAATCTTACTTGCTACGGCAGTCTTCAAAAAATTCAAAATAAATGGGTTAATGTTGAGACTATTAGTCCCACATTGTTGGGTTATCTAAGATCCTGCGGTTTATAATCCCTTAGGGCCTCTCCACTCATTGTCAATTGATTTTGAGTTGGATGCCCATATTGTAACATGGTATCAGAGCATGTTATTTTGCGACGAGTCATTTGACCGCGCCTTTACTCCACGTGTTAGACCCAACGACCCTACACATGAGGGGGCGTGTTGAGACTATTAGTCCCACATTGTTGGGTTATCTAAGATCCTGCGGTTTATAATCCCTTAGGGCCTTGCCCATATTCTAGAACGATTTTTTGGGCACTACTCAAAAATGGAGGGGGACTACTCTACAATTTTTTGGGTGGATATTAGAAGTAATAATGAGTCACCCCTTATCTAAATTTTTTTATTACCAAACTTGCCCTTGGTAATTAAATTAGGTAGTGTAATGATTAATTAGTGTTAGTGTAATGATTAATTAGTGAGGTTAGATTAATTAGTTGAGTGTTTTTAAAAGAATAATTTTTGAGAAGAAGGGGGGTTTGGATTTTTCTTTTTCTTTTTCTTTTAAGATGGTTGATTTCGAAATGAGGGTTTTGGGTACTTATGCATACTTCAAATTTATTTAATGTTGCTTGAATTAGCAAAAACTTTCGAAAAACTAAAAAATTCATAAACTGATTTCGACCATGGAAATAAAGTTCGGCTATGACATCTGAAGAACAGGTACCCGAACTCATCTGCAAGTGTAGTTCGGCTAATGGTTCTGAAGACACGGGTAGCCGAACTCAGCTTTAATGGAGTTTTTGCTTTCAGAGAAAAGTTCGGCTAGGAAAAAAAAAGTTACGACGTAACCGGTAAAAAAAATTCGACGTAACCGAACTCAATATATAGGTTTTCAGAGAAAAGTTCGGTTAGGAGAAAAAAAAATGTGACGTAACCGAACTAAAAGTTCGGCTAGGAAAAAAAGGAAAAAAAGTTGCGACGTAACCGAACTAAAAGTTCGGCTGGGAACTTTTTTTTGCGAGGTAACCGAAATTTTCTCTGAAATAAAAAACTCCATTAAAGCTGAGTTCGTCTAGTTCGACAAACTGTTTCACATAATTCCTAGCTGAACTTCTCTCTGCAACTTCCATGTTCAACTCATTTTGATGATTACTACTCATTTTTTCAACCAAGTAATGGGTTTGTGGAATTTTTTTTTAATCGAGACGATGAAGCGGAAAGAAGAGAAGAAAATGAACCCTCTAATAGTAACGGATTTATGAAAAATTAAAAGTAATGGATTTGTTATAATATTTTAATTTTGATTTTGTTTTGTTAATGATTTAGATTAGGTTATATATATGTGTATATTTATTAGATTAATTTTTATTTTAATTAGGTTAAGGTTAGTCATTTCCACACTTTAGGACACCCCTTATAAGTATAGGTTAGACATTCCTATCACAAAGTAGTCCCTCTCCATTTTTGAGTAGTCCCCAAAAAATAGTTCATATTCTAACAGTTAACTTTATATTTTATTTTTATCTAGACAGATATATGCCCAACAAGTCAGGTGTGGAATTGTGCCTCATTCAAATATCTATGAATCAAATATATGATTTAAATCAAACTTCAAGCCCATAATCGGAAAAATAAAAAAATAAAACTATTTAAATCCGACTCGAACCGTATCAGAAGCCGAGTCAGATGCAAGTAGACATTGTGTAACTGTGTAAGTTCTTACACCTATGACTTGACAATTCACACCTGATTATTTTACTCGTGGAACTGATTATCAAATCTATGCTTGAACGTAGAGTATCTCTGTTTTTCTTTTTTTACTCGATCCGGCTTATGTGTAGTCATGCACATACAATCCCCCACTGATTTGATGAGCTGTTGAAAATCGAGGAGTAGTGTGTACGTGCTCATGAATTTTTTGAGTTATATATGGATACTGGATCAACTTAACCTCAGTTAACTACTAACTACTACAAACGGATCAAATGATTTCCATTTACTAAAATATTAAGATCATATCTAGACCATATCTCCTCTGAAAAATTATCAAACTCATAAAAAGACGAAGGTTTAGATTTGCTCGAGAGGACAAATAAAATTTTCTCCCACGTTGCTCAACCGTTATTATTATTTTTTTCTTTTTTTTTTTGATGAAACCAAAAATTATTAAAAATAAACAAAAGAGTTCTTAAGAGAAATTAACTAGCTGGAACACAAAGGATTTCTCAATTGAATGTTTTGTTTTTCTACTATCTATGTATGGTCGGTTGTGGTGATATATACATGGAAAAAAAAACATTTGATAATGAAAAAATCGGCCTCATTAATAGTACAGAATATCACATTGATGATTTTAATTAACACTTAATTGGGGGATATTTTACCATAGCTGCCGGTATAGTTTTTTTTAATGCCGACAATTCATCGACCATTCAGTCAAAAAAAAAAAAACCATTAAAATGGAGCCGAAGGGCATCGATCCTTCTGCCTCTCACATGCTAAGCGAGCGCTCTACCATTTGAGCTACGACCCTGTTGCAACGGCCAACACGTTTTATTCTACTTACTACTTTTATACTTATTTTTGCTAAATCTTTGTTTTTTTGATAAATCATTTTGCTAAGATACAAGTAGTCTCTACTAAAATGATCTAAGTTGTACCCATCAACTTATGTTTTTGACTAAAGTTTATGACAGTTGACCTATTGAAAGTTGAGTGTGTCATTTATTTACAACAAAAAAACTTAACGTATCGTTGAAAAAAACAGTTTATAAACCCCCCAGACACACACTAGGGGTCCAAAACTGGCCCCCCTATTTTCTCTTGTGGTGGGGCCCACTTTTTCTGTGAGAGCACGGTTTATAAATTGTATAAAACAACGGTGTAGAACTGCTGTATTTACAAACCCCCAATGCTTTAATATTGTGATATGGCTCGTCTCAGTCCGAGACTCAATTTCCATCTTGATATCTCTGATGGAATTTGAATTTGAATTTTTGTTGTTAGGAAACGTCCAAGTGTGTATATCAATGCTTTAATATTGTGATAACGCTAATATATTATTTACGAAAACAATATATTAGCGTATTGGAATTTGAATTTTTGTTGTTAGGAAACGTCGAAGCGTGTATATATATATATGTTTATTCTAACTGCCATCTCACAGTACATTCTCCAAAATAAACTACTAAATTCAAATGCATATATAGAATCTAGCGAAACGAACTTTTATCCAACCACTCATTTATTCATGAGTTCGTTTTTGAATATCTAACAAATGTCATCCTACGTTCATTTAATCTTGCAGTTCATTTTCGAAAATGATGCTTTTAAAAAAATCAGATTATTTGTAGTGCCTCATCAAAAACTTTCCGATTATATAGAATTCCAACTTGTAGTTTAAGAAACATATTCTTGTTCAGTTTTTGGATTACAAAAGACCTTTGACTACCAACAGCATGCTCCATATATACTCAAGGCTGAGGGTTCAAAAGAAGCAAAATTCATTGTGTATTTTGAGAACCATAGATCATCTTCGTTTGCTGCCTCAAATGATCTAAGCTAAGTTGAGCTCGTGCAACTTATAATTAAGATCGAACATCTTTCTATGGTGTGTGTGTTTAAGGTGATTTGGGTCTCACATAGCAACGCATACTATGTATGGTCATTCCGGCTATTTTTCTTGTGAAACCATCAACAACATCATGACTTACTTTCTACATCAATTATACATTACAAAATGAGTTTGCATAAACGGAAGCAATAAGCTTAAAAGTCAAGGTTGTGTGTGAGGGAAAGAACAAAAGGGTGAAAATGGAGTATTAGAAAGGGATTGGTATACAGTTCAATTTAACATGCATGGGATGGGACTCCCAAATCCCATTGTTGTTAATTCTGTTAGACATGCACCAAGTATCAAGGATTTTCCTTGCTTCTTTGATTGGTCAATAGAAAAATTTATTGAGAAAAGGTGCCACAACTCAGTAAATACAACCGAAATAAAAAAGGATAAATAAAAAACCGAAATGGAACTAGATCGGTCACCTAAAAAAGGACCGTCATAGACACCACGCTTATTTCACGCTAATTACTCGTGTTCCAATGTGGCACATTGACGTGGGAAGTTAGGTGGAATCTTGGTATCACCCGTAACCGGTGTAGGGATAGAGAAGTAAAAATCATTTCTTGAGAGTAAGGGCTATGGGGTTGAGAGTCTCTTTCAAATTGAAAGAGGTGATCAAATTTGATCAAATTAGGTCCGATTATGGGTAGAGGGAAACCCCCTTTCGCCCCAAACTCAATCACCCTCTCTTTCATTCGGACGAGTGAGTGAAAGTCTTCCCTACACGGCTCTTTATTTTCCGTTTGAGAGTATATAACACATACGGCACTTTGTATACCGTTCTAAATGAAATTGGAATATATACTGCTAACCAAATCCCGTTTGAGAAGAAACTAGAATATATACGGCTGACCAAATCCATTTTGAGAAGAAACAGGAGAATATACGGCTGACCAAATCCCGTTTGAGTAGAAAATAGAGTATATACGGTTAATAGTCAGCCGTTTATATAGGTTTTGACAGTTCAAACTACACACTAAATTCCCGCCACTACAAACTTAAGTTTTTTGTATTTTATTAGTACAATCGTTGCCACGGTGGGAGGGCCGACCGAAGAATAATCTAAAGATGGAGTTTGTCTGCGATTACTTTCAGCCCGTTTCAGAAAAAGTGATCCTTTCGCCCCGTTTCAGAAAAAGTGATACTTTCGCTCCGACTTTTTCTATAACGAATTGAAAGTATCATTTTTATTGAAACGGAGTGAAAGTATCACTTTTTCTGAAACGGAAAATTAGGCGATCCATAAACCAAAATATGGTTGCATGATTCATTTGTGGTGGTTTGCATAATGGCTATGCATTCAATTTTCGAGAATTGTGCCTAAAGTATCACTTTTCTTGAAACGAAGGGAGTACATCGTTTTATTAGTTGCAACAAAAAATTAGTTAATGCACAAACCAAAATATGTCTACATAAAGTATATGTACCATTTGTGGTGGTTTGCATAATGAATATACATTTAATTTTCTAAAATTAGTTGTGCCTAAAATGATAAATATTTCCGAATTCTTCGTAAAAACTCAAAATTTGATATTGTTGTTTGTACTCATTGCGAAGATTTTTTTATAAGTTTTCCAACGATATAAAATTTGTAAAATTCCAAGGTACGGATTTTTAGATATGTTATGTTAAAGTTTGCTTTCCATTTATACCTCTAAAAGAATGGGATATATAAAGAGTTATAGTAATTGAACTAAAAAGGATGGATAATTGTGTAAAAATAATGGCTAGTCTTATCTTAACGTAAAAATAAAGAATGAGCGACTTACTTGCATACCAACCATAACTCACACGGTATGGAGACAGCATGAGAACAAAGTAATCTTGTAAGTCGTCGTTGGCCGTACGGTGAAAAGGTTAATGGCCGTACGGTGATAATTGCCAGGGACCACCATTTAGACGTTTACCGGCGATACCAATGTTTAGAAATGTTACAATTAGCCTAAGATTAAAGTGGTCCAGGCATCCTAACTGTTTTAATAATACAATTGGGCATGAGGAAATGCAATTTTTTACGAGCTATATCCGTGCGATTATAAATGGAAAGTACATAAATGGCAACTGGTACGAAACTTCAAAACTTGATTAGATATGAATATTAGCAATTGATTACCACTGAATGTACAAGTAGTACTCATAATTAGAAGCAGTAGAATTAGTGTGCGATTAAGTACGGAACTGACAGAACTCATGATCAGGTATCATTTTAAAATTACAAGTGATGTTTAACTATATAAATTCAGGTGGTCCAGGAACAATCACAGTGTAGCAATTAGAAGACGAAGGTGAAATAATGGAACATGAGCTTCTTAAGGGCACACGGTGGGACTAAGAAGAGCCGTAGAAAACGAAGCTTCACCAAGGGAGACAAATGACAGCGCTAGCTAGCGGCATTGCACGAGGAGGATGATTAGAAAGTCTGATTTTGGCATTTGCTAGTTAAGTATCCGCTTTACAGAAGTAAATCTTTTGCTTCTAGATGTTTAATTTTTTTTTGCTTCTGTTTGGAAGGAGCGTAACAATCGTCTCTACAATAATCACTCTAGAACTGTTAATCAGTTGATCAGTTAAATGCTTGTTGTATATTTGGGCTTTGAATTCAGACATTTTCCATGGCTTTCCGCTATCTACTCTGATTTGTAACTGGGATGCAGTGATTCACTGATTCCTTTTTCAGCTTCTTGTCACTGCTTCAGTGGCTTGAGCTTTCTTTTATAAAATTTGCCAAATTGTGTCAAAAAAAAACAAACAAAAAAAAATAAAAAATTCCTCCCAAACTAACTTTTGGTTTTTCGACCGAACAAAGTCGAAAAGTTATTTTTGAAATAGTATACAAACACCTTCTAAAATAAGTCATCTATTATTATTGCACTTGCTACCCTTGGAGAATTTGAAAGTACTCCTGATTAAGTTGGTTGATGTTTTTGGTCAATTAGGAATCTTAAAATGAAAAAGAAACCGTCATTTCTAATGGAAGAATCTAAAACTTAAAATACAAACAATATTCATGTACAAGTTAGTACACCCTGTACTAATTACCAACTGATTCATTTTTTTTTAGGTTATAGAAGACCTTTGACTACCAACAAAATGATCCATAATTCCATTATACTGAAGGCAAATGGGGTTAAAGTGGCAAAATCTATGCATGTGTTGTGTATCTTCAAAACCATAGATCATCTTCGTTGCTGCCTCAAATGATCTAAGCTAAACTCGTGCAACTTTTTTAAGATCGCGAACATCTTTCTATCAAAATAATTCACGATCACTGAGAACGCGTATAATGAACCATATGTATTATTATCCACCACAATCATAGCAAAAACCTTAGTCCCACCATGTGATGCTACCCTCCATCTCTAATCATGCCTAGCTTTCTCAATATTAAGATTTCCGTTTAATACGAATTCTAATAATAGTGGACAAGGTATTGTATATGGTGGGTTTAGATAGGCCGGGAACCCAAAACACCCCTTAAACACTAATTCCTAATTCAGGGAGCTGATAACCCTTTTGGGGGAACTGATAGTTCCTGCAAGACTGAGACTCACTCATACGAACGCATGTTATCAGTTTTGGTGATGTTTTTAATTTCATGTATTAAGAATTAGTATTAGTTTATGTATCCATACGAAAAGCTGGTTGTACCCGATGAGTAAATCATCAAAAGACAAAATATACCTGAACGATAGAAAACAACATCATTTCTGATAGTCACTTTATTCACCGGTGCCAACCTGATGTACTTTTAATCATTTACTCAATTCTCTAGTTAGTCCATATTATTCGTGACATCTATTTCAATCTTCGTGTCCACATAAAAGCGAGCATCAATCATGACTCCTAAAATAACTTTACTTCATAATGATATCACGTTACCTTATGCATTTAAAATTCGGGTTTGTTCTCTGTTGTTAAAGTTGGAAACATTTGTTGTAAAGATAACACTGTTGTTCTTTGTAAATGATGATGACACTCATTTCACAACATTTCGTCTTTTTATGGTGATTTGTGTCTTACATAACATAACACTACGTATTGTCATTTCCGGCTGTTTTTTCTTGTGAAACCGTCAACATCATCATGACCAAGTAGCTGTATGATCACTTGTTTTCCACATCAAAAATATACACCAAAAAAGAGTTGTATTGTAATATAAGCCAAACATAACTAGTTTCTTCTCAAATGAATTACTGTTTAATCTAATGACAGTGCATGTATATTGGCCGATGACAATGTGAATAAGGGCAATTGAAATTTTTAGAACATTTTCATACGATAGACCAAAGTAATTAGCTTAGCTGTCAAGTTTGCGCTGGATAGAAGAAATTGAAACCGAGTAGAATGGAACTGGTGTGCTGTGTGCAGTCCAAAAAAATAATATAAAAATTTGGTGTGCACTTCAATTTAATTATAACAGTGTTAACTTCGTTTTTTCAAGCATATTAACGAACTAGAGTGGCGATTAGTTTGGTTGGTCATTCACCAAGTAATCGGTTTAGAAAATACTAATTAGAAACCAATATCAGACACTCTTTCTGGTAGAGTGTGGTAATTCAGTAACAGGATGTTTTTTTTTTTTAACTCAACTGATTGGTCCGAAGTTGATTTATTAATTAATTTTCTTTCGTGGAAAAAAGGATATATTAAAAAGAAGAAAAATGAAAAGACAAACAAATTAATATCTAACTCCGACCATGCATGCCATACGCCAAGTCAGACACAAATAAACAAAGTGTAACCGTGCAAGTATTTACATGCATGACTTGGACGTCAATTTCACCACTGATTATTTTACTCGCCAAACTGATTATCAAATCTATGCTAGGACGTAGAGTATCTCCTTTTTCTTTTTTTACTCAATCCAACTTAATTACGTGCAGTCATGCACATCTAATCCCCCGTTGATTTGATGAGCTGTTGAAAATCGAGGAGTAACGTGTACGGGCTCATGAAGATTTTGCGTTATGGATACTAGATCAACTTAACATTTGTTATCTACTGCGAACGAACCACATGTTTTACTAAAAAAACTAAGATCATATCTACACCATATCTCCGGCAGATTATCAAGCCCATAAAAAAGCATTAGACAAGTCAGCCATTCTCAAACGGAAGGATGTAAGGTGATTTTTTTAGCAAAACTCAAAACCGTAGGATGGAAGATAATTTTTTTTGTCAAAAAGGATAAAAAGAAAACCACTCCGTAATCTAAATAACACGTTATCGATCTGTTTCTTTTCTCCGTTTCTCAGAAGAAGAAGATCCCAAAACCCTAATTTCAAAAAAGATGAAGAAGCAGAAGACAGAAGAAATAGAAGGAGAAGAAGTTAAACTGGATGATGATTTCCAGATATCTCTTCCAGTTGAACTGATTCTAGAGTTTCTATCAAGACTACCAATCAAACCTCTGACGATATTAAGCTGCACCAATAAGTATTTATACAATACCATCAACCTTCAAAACCAACAATTTACAAAATCTCATTTTACTAATTACTCCCAAAAGAATCCCATCCTTGTGTTTTATACTAATTATGGTAATGGGGAACAGCAATGTTTGCTCAAAAGCTTGTTTCATACTAGAGATATTCAAGATGACGATAATGATAATTACGATCTCGATGTGAGTCAAACACTGATACAGAAAGGGAGAGGGGAATTTGTTGGACACTGCAATGGTTTACTTTGTTATAGTCAGATTATTATTGAAATCGGTCCCGTCTTTCATGTTTGGAACTATACTACAAATGAGCTATTACGGATATTCCTATAAGTTTTAATTTATATATACATATCGGTTGGATCTTCGAACAACATGATAATCACAATACGCATAGTTGTGTTAAAGTAAAATACCTGATGAAGCCATTGATTGAATCCAAGAAATCCTTCAAGGCTGCAAGCACACCCGTAGAGCAGAATACAGTGGAATATCTTGGTTTCTCCTTCTTGACCTTTTGTGTAATGAATAAAAAAATTCTCGAACCAATACTAATGGCTATTGAGTTCATTTTATAGGTGGAAGGAGGACCAAGATTCCTAGGGTTTAGAGTTAACAATCAATCTCGACCGTCCATCAAGGAAGAGTTAATAGGAATTAATCCCCAGAATTGTAACCGAAATATTTAGCAATATTCTTAATTAACCAAAAGTTATTACATGGCCACACATGATATTTCTATGTAAAGAAATATTCTTACATTCTCCCACTGGTCCATGTGATAATTTATTTAACGGTTAATTATAGAAAAACATAAGCGCGCATAATTGCTAAACAAATTTAATGGTTAAACGTAATACCTTAACCAAGCAAATCACGTATGCGAGTCATGGCGGTGGCACGTTGTCCTGTTATCAACATGTTCCCTTTCCATGTACCACAACACAAGCAACTTACTTAATCAGGCCTTAAATAGGGATATCATAATGGTCCACTAATGTCTTCAAAAGAAACACAATTTCTGTAACATTCATCCAATAACATAAAAGTATACTAAAGTGGATACAGAATTAAGTTCAGAATAATAACAATAATAAGATCTCAATAAGTGTTCAAACATAAGCAAAAGTTTAAGTGAAACTAATTATTTGTTACTCCCTCGACCCATGTTTCCAACATGTTCCAGAAAGGTCTTGGGAGGTAACGCCTTCGTAAATGCATCTGCAATCATAAGTTTTGTTCCTATGTGTTCAATGAACAACTTTTTCATCTGAACAGCTTGTTTCACGCATAGGTACTTTAGATCCATGTGTCTTGAACCCTTAGTATATCTAGCGTGCTTTGAAAAGAATACTGCTGCGACATTATCACAGTAAAGTTTCACTGGTGCGGAGGAAAAATTTAGGTCTCCAAATATTGAGATGAAATTCCACAGCCATGAACAGTGATTTGTAGCCTCATAACATGCTACAAATTCAGCTTCCATTGTTGAGCCAGTGAGAATAGACTCTTTTGCACTTTTCCATGATATTGCTCCTCCAGCTAATAGAAAAGGATATCCAAAATTGCTCTTTCGAGTATCATTACATCCCATGAGATTAGAATCTGTATAGCCAACCAACTCAAATTGATCTGACTTCGTAAATGTGAGACTATGATCCTTCGTTCCTTGCAGGAACCTCAAAACTTTCTTTGCAGATTTCCAGTGTTCCATTCCAGGATTCACAAGGCATCTTCCCAGCATACCAACTATATAGCTGATATCTGGACGTGTGCAAACTTGGGCATACATTAAACTTCCCACCACATAAGCATAAGGGATTTTATCCATTTGCTTACGTTCCAGTTCATTCTTAGGACAAAGATTGAGTCCAAACTTGTCTCCTTTAGAAACCGGAACTATACTTGGCTTACATGCACTCATCTCAAACCTCTCTAGAATTCTTTTGATATATGCTTTCTGTGAGATTGATAATGTTCCAAGTGATCTATCACGAGATATTTCTATCCCAATCACATAAGAAGCCTCACCCATATCTTTCATTTCAAAATTCTTTGAGAGATATTCCTTAGTTTCATGCATAAGGCCAAGATCACTACTCGCAAGTAGTATGTCATCTACATACAATACCAAAAATATGAACTTCCTCCCACTGATCTTGAGGTATATGCATGGATCTAGAAAACATTTTCTTCAAAACCAAATTTTTGAATGGTTTCGTTGAATTTTAGATACCACTGCCTGGAGGCTTGCTTAAGTCCATTAATTGATTTCTTAAGTTTGCAGACCATGTGTTCCTGTCCTTCTAAGGAAAAACCTTCAGGTTGACACATGTAAATTTCTTCTTCAAGCTCACCATTAAGAAAAGCTGTTTTCACATCCATTTGATGTAACTCAAGGTCATATTGAGCTACTAATGCCAGAATAATTCTGAGAGAGTCTTTCTTTGACACGGGAGAAAAAGTCTCTTTGTAATCAATGCAATCTTTCTGAGTGAGAACTTTGGCTACAAGTCTAGCTCTATAACGTTCAATATTGCCATTAGCATCGCGTTTGGTCTTAAAGACCCATTTACACCCGATTGCTTTGTGTCCTTCAGGAAATTCAACGTTTTCCCAGACTCCATTATCATCCATCGATTTTTTCTCGACTTTCATAGCATTAATCCATTTACCAGAATTACTACAATTGATAGCTTGTGAATAAGAAACTTGATCTTTCATGATCCCTAAATCAAAATCCGATTCTTGTAGATAAACCACATAATCATCAGGAATAGCCTTTTTTAGGTTTGGGAAGCGATTCTTTAATGTTTGCATCAATGTGCATTCGCATCAACTGTATGCTCAGCCCATCACTTCTCTCCCACTTTTTCAAGAGATCCTTATCTTCAGTGGAACTCTTATCATCTATAATTGGCTTTTAAATTCGGAGAGCAAGGTCAATATCCTCACACCCAGAGTGAACTCAACATTCTCTTTCCATTCTGAGAAGTTGGTGCCATTGAAGAATCGGATAGACGAAGTATACGAATGCAAAGACTTAGAACTAGAAGCTCTAAAACATGACAAAGATACACAAAGTCAAACTCACACACATACAAATTAAGAAACTCCTGTGGGTAGAATCTTAAATAAAACAACAATCATGTCATTAAGTCATAAAAACATTCACACATATATAAGCAAGCAAAGACAAACATCTGTGGACATTATGCCTTTCATGGTTACATACATAATCATAATATTTGTTCAAACATGTGAATTAGAGTAACCTGTGGGTAACTTTTCATTCTAATATGTATGACTAAATAATTAATTTCTTAATTTTATATATACAAACACGTGAACAAACATCTCCTGTGGGTGATAATTATTCTTATGTGATTGCACAAAACGATATAGACTTACAATGACATATTAGTATAACATAATACTTTAGTACCACTGTGGTGATAACTAAAGAGCATACAATTTAGAATCAACATGAAAGGTCAACAGTCAAAGTCAGTCATGCAGAAGTCAAACGGACAGTCAAAGTCAACAGTCATGCGGAAGTCAAAGTCAGCATGTGGAAGTCAAACAGAATTCAAAGTCAACAGCAGAAGTCAAACGGACAGTCAAACATTCAAGATTTCAAGAGGTTAAAGTTTTCCTTCATGTCAAACGGACATTCATGTCTGACGTTTGAAAACAAAACCTATTGGGCCAAGCCCAAGAAATCTAACAACACATTATAGTGAGCCCATACGTTACAGAATCAGGAAAAAAATGAAATTAATATCACCGCAAACACTGTTTGACCTAGCCGCACGTTACAAGCATCATAGAAACGTTTTGAGTACTTTACCCATTAATCATACAAAACAGACTTTTGATCATGAATAAATCACATCATATCATGTTAAGCCAAAGTTCACACAAAATCATGCTATATGTTTCAAACAGATCAAACAACATAGATGCCTTTAATTCGTTTTAATAAAACTTAGACGTATCAATGGATTTCTAAAACAGTAAAGGAGAAGACAATCAACAAGCATACATACAACTTTGATGTTGTGCCAAATCAGTAAAACATGGTATTCATAAACGATTAAAAAGGCATACATGTTATTTTCATGTTAACCAAAATAAACATGATGATGGATTTATATCAACACAACAAGTCAGAATCAATCTAAAACAAATCAGAGAGAATCGAAAACATCATTTTTGGTTATTTATTCATGAATCACGTCATCCAAACATATAGTTTCATGATCCAAACATATAGTTTCATGAAAACGGGAAACAAAAAAATAGCATACAACATCATGGACAATCATGGAGTTCTAAACCAGGCTCTGATACGAAATATAAGTTTTAATTTATATATACATAACGGTTGGATCTTCAGACAACATGATAATCACAATACGCATAGTTGTGTTAAAGTAAAATACCTGATGAAGCCATTGATTGAATCCAAGAAATCCTTCAAGGCTGCAAGCACACCCGTAGAGCAGAATACAGTGGAATATCTTGGTTTCTCCTTCTTGACCTTTTGTGTAATGAATAAAAAAATTCTCGAACCAATACTAATGGCTATTGAGTTCCTTTTATAGGTGGAAGGAGGACCAAGATTCCTACGGTTTATAGTTAGCAATCAATCTCGACCGTCCATCAAGGAAGAGTTAATAGAAATTAATCCCCAGAATGGTAACCCAAATATTTAGCAATATTCTTAATTAACCAAAAGTTATTACATGGCCCCACCGGATATTTCTATGGAAAGAAATATTCTTACAATTCCCTCATGCTGTACAAGGAGGTTATAAGCTCATTTCTTCTGGATTTGGGTTTGATTCTATTAACAATGAGTTTAAACGGTTAATCATCGTTCTCATGTTCGAAACTAAGTATCCTAAGTGTTTGCTTTTTACTTTTGGGATCAAATCTTCTTGGACACAAGTCAGGTCTCCTAATTCCGGATTATTACAAACATCTACTTCAGCCATATTTGCTTCCTATGGAGCCGCAGCAGCAGGAGGAGGAGGAGCTTTGTTTTGGTGGACCACTGATCCGCAGGTAATTCTCTTGTTTGACCTCCATGAAGACAAGCTGCAATACATCCGAATCCCAGTTGAACGCATTGCAGATACTCGAATGTTTGAGTATAAAGGATTCTTAGTTGTTGCCAATCTTGAAATGAAATAACCACCAGTGGTAGGAATTAATACAACTACTTTGGAAAAGGTTCACTTGAAAATATTGAAGGCTTACAAAGATGACCAAGCTTGGGACAAGGAGACTATTGATATTTCGACGTATTCAATTCCTTTCAGTGACAATTTGGGCTTTGTGAGCTTCACCGACAACATATTACTCTACTGGGCGGATCCCAAAAGCTTTCAATTCTTCAATCTGCACAGGAAATGTCTCAAGGTTGTTAGGAACATAGGTTCAGGCATGAATAAGAAGAGATTACCCCGTGCTGCTGGAGCTAAACACCACTGGTTGAATTGTGAGATGAAAACATCTGCTATTTGAAAACCTTGTTGCCTGTACGAGCTCAAAAATCTGATCGTGCTGCTTTAACTTCGATGATGGTTGGAAGCTTCAAGAATATATGGTCTCTGCGACAACCGAAAACAGTTCGGGGATTTTTCTATTCGTATTATCAGTCAAAAACCAGCGAATACAACTTCTTCTTGGATGAACTTGTGGACCTTTTGGATGGGAGCAATCCCACAGCTCAGCCTGAGACGCAAGAACCGCAACAATACCACCAACAGGAACAGAAGCAACAAAATCGCTTTACTGACTTTCAATACCTGGCAGATATGAGAGCTGCCATCAGTGCTGGTCAGCAAGCCCTTTCCGAGAGCAGTAGGCATTTTGATGAAGCCGAGAAAGCCCTTTCCGAGAGCACTAGGCACTTTAATGAAACCGAAAAAGCTCTTTCAGAGAGCGCTAGGCATTTCAATGAAGCCGAGAATGCTGTTAACCATCTTGAATTGCATATCGATAGACTATTTCCCGATAGTTCAGAATGAACTCGTTGTTTATTCTTCACTCGTTATTTTATTTCTTAAACTTTAAAATGAAAATATAACATGAAAAACTGTAGATTTTAATTTGCCTTTTCTCTTTATTGATGAATTTCTTCCGTGATTTCTTCCTGTATTGGATTGTAATGATTTTGTGGATAAATCTTGGAATTTCAGTACAATTTTTTTGGTTGACTAAGTCTAAGATAATGGTGTCGACAAGGAAGAACCCTTATATTTTATGGAGATCCTGCTGAAAGGATGGTATTTGAGGTATGTTCATGTTTTAGTAGTAAGAAAAAGTGGTGATTTGTTTCAACTGATGATATTCTGACTAAGATTATTGGTATCTAGTACGCGGAAAATTTTGCGTGCAGTTAAACATGCCTTTTCGACTTCTTGGCCATTCGGTATTAATCTGTGCAAAATAGAAATAGATTAATACCGAATTATGATCTTCTAATGAAAATTTTCCCAAATATGGTCACAAAAAAAGAAACTATTGGCACTGAAAAATTTGATGGAGATGCAGGGTATCGAACCCTGTACCTCTCGCATGCAAAGCGAGCGCTCTACCATTTGAGCTACATCCCCACGGTTGATGTTTTCCCAAAGGTATTCCATATATACCTTAATATAGAGGTCAATCCCGGTACATAATCAACAACAGGGTACATTTTTTTTAAAGATATACTCCCACCAATTATACAAAAAACTTACTATCACTTTTGCAATTTAGATAAAAATAGGTTACCTAGCTGTCATTCTGAAAAGAAAAAAAACACTTGACAAATAAGAAAATTTTCCACGTTAAGCTATGATGGCACAAAGAGCTTAATGGGTGCTCAACGTTTTTTCATTGTTGTGCTTGACAAGTACGCCGAATCCCCATCATCAGTACTATATGGTGATTAATTTATAACGATTTTTTGGGCACTACTCAAAAATGAAGGGGGACTACTAAGTGATAAGAATGTCTACCCTATACTTATAAGGGGTGTCCCAAAGTGTGGAAATGACTAACCTACCCTTAACCTAATTAAAATTAAAACTAATTTAATAAATATACATATACCTGATCTAAATCATTAACAACAAAAAATCAAAATCAAAATCAAGATCAAAATTATAACAAATCCATTACTTTTAATATTTCACAAATCCGTTACTATTAGAGGGTTCATTTGGTTTTCTTCTCTCCGCTTCATCGTCTCGAGTCAAAGAAATTTCCATAAACCCATTACTTGTGATTCGTTTTTGGTTGAAAAAATGAGTAGTAATCATCAAAATGAGTTGAAAATTGAAGTTACAGTGAGAAGTTCGGCTAGAAATTATGTGAAACAGTTTGTCGAACTATCCGAACTCAGCTTTAATGGAGTTTTTTCTTTCAGAAAAAAGTTCGGTTACCTCGTAAAAAAAAATTCCCAGCCGAACTTTTAGTTCGGTTACGTCACAACTTTTTTTCATTTTTTTTCCCAGCCGAACTTTTAGTTCGGTTACGTCACAACTTTTTTTCATTTTTTTTCCCAGCCGAACTTTTAGTTCGGTTACGTCGCAATTTTTTTCTCCTAACCGAACTTTTCTCTGAAAACATACATATTGAGTTCGGTTACGTCGATTTTTTTTTTCCCAGCCGAACTTTTAGTTCGATTACGTCGCAACTTTTTTTCTTATTTTTTCCCAGCCGAAATTTTAGTTCGGTTACGTTGCAATTTTTTTCTCCTAACCGAACTTTTCTCTGAAAGAAAAAACTCAATTAAAGATGAGTTCGGCTACTTGTGTTTTCAGAACCATTAGCCGAACTACACTTGCAGATGAGTTCACACCCGACTAATTAATCTAACCTCACTAATCACTAATTAATTTAACTTAATTATTTAACTAATCCTTACACTAACTAATCATTACCCTAACTAATTTAACTAAGAAGGGTAAGTTTGGTATTAACATAAATACTTAGATAAGAGGTGACCCAAAATTACTCAAAATATCCATCAAAAAATGAAGAGTAGCCCCCTCCATTTTTGAGTAGTGCCAAAAAAATCGTTCTTAATTTAGGGGTGAGCAAAAAGTTCAGAACAGCGGATTTCACCCGTATCCGTCCGCAAAATTGCGGGTGAAACCCAATCCGTAAGATTTATGGGCAGGACATGGGTGAGATTCTAAAATCCGCATTTTTAGCGGTTTGGTTGCGGTTGAAATTTGAAATCCGCGGATTCACCCGCACCGTTGGACTTTGATTAGCGGTCAAGGAATTGGTTTAAGCGTGTTATGAACTTCAAGAAGATGGAACCTTAACCCAATAATAAATGTACAAAAGGTGGTAACTGGTTTTGTCAAGTAAACTGGTGGATTTAACTTCTTCATCTTGTTTGGCTGCAATTGGGTGTTTTCTGAAGTTTGTTTTGTAATTTTCATTTCTTTTCATTTCTTTTCATTTCAATACATTTAGCTTGGACCTATACAGTAGTAACTGATTTCTACCACTTCATTTTGCAGGATAAAAAACTTCAAAATAAAATTGATAAGCTCCTGTTGTCATTGAAAATAGTCCTCTATAACTAAGTCATCTACTCATGTTGTTTTAGGTCATTGTGGGAGAGGGAAAATGAACTTTCTTCAGAAATTGATAAGCTTATGTCAGAAGTTCAAAAAGCTGAAAAGAGCCTTGATCATGCTACCCCTTGTGTGAGTAATTGCTTGAGTACTTTGCATCTTTTCTTTGCTGCGAGTTTTATGGAGAATGAAGTAGGCATCTGCTTTCCGTCATCTTGTTAATCAAAGCTTGTTCAGCAACCCAATAATCCAAGTAATTGGATAATGTAGAAAAGCTACATATAGTGGGCCGAGTATCCCCAAGCAAAATGATGTAGTTTGTAGTTATAGTGGTAAAAAGATTCGTTGCTCGAACTTGTGAAGGATTTTTTTAGACTTAAATTAAACTCAACAATTCAAATAAGTTATATCAAAAATATAAAGAAAACACCGATACTATGGATTCCACCATTGACCAATTAAGTGATAAACTCTAATCAATATTCATGCAATTTTTTCTTTTAAAGTGATTCTAATATTTTGCCTCTAATAGATTTTTGAAGTAATAGTTGTAAACACAAAGCATGAAACATCAAAAGTTTTAAAACCTAGCATGTTCCATCAAAACAACTCACAACTACTCAATAAAAATCAATTTTCCTATATTAGTTCTATGCAAATAATCATATAAAAATATTGCAAAAAATAATTAAAATAGAATTATACCACTTTTCATGGAACAATAGCTTCTTCCGTCGCCTCGGCTAAGGGGTTTAGCTCCTCATATTAATCATGTTCTCAAAATACATGTTTATAGCTCAAAAATTGATTAAAAGAGTAAAAGAATACACCGTAGTCGCTGAAAGTCTAAAACAGAAGACTTAATCGTTGCTGAAGGGTTTCGGTCACTGCAGACAGGAACGATAGGCGTTTATTGGCACTGAAATAAGTCTGCTCCTGCGACTGTTGCACGTGCGTCTTATGTTCTTCGTGTCTTCTTCTTCGCAGCAGCAGAACATAATTTTGTCTTTGATTTTCTTTGCTTCTCTAGTGCTCTAAACCTCTCCAAAGTGTACCTCCCTTCCATGGGACTCGTACAATCCTTTATATACACAACAGGCCCCTTTAATCTCGTAGAAATCTTCTTTTTTTCTTTGACAGGAAGTTTCGAACTTTCCTCTTCAAGCCACAAGAAATCTCTTTTCTTATCTCTGTTTTACGCATTTTCTCTGATTTTGTCCCAAGATATCTGTGTATATGATACTGCCAAATCACAGGGAAGATATTTTCTCCCAAATCCCACGAAACTTCCATGTGTAACTTGAAAACTTGCCTGTTTCCATAAATAGTTTTTTTTCCTTCCCTGTTTTATCAAAACCCGATCATCTAGCCCAAAACAGTCCATTCAATCACCCATACCGAGCATGTTTGATCAATTCAAGTCTAACCCAACCAAATCTGACGATTGAATCTTCCCAGTATCGCTCAAAAATCGAACCCTAAAAATCGTTAATGGCTGCAACATTTTTCCCGCCAATTTCTGTTCTTCAAACCGTGAAGAAGTGGAGTCCCCCTATCCAGTCCCGGTATGTGTTTAGTAGCTGCTTGGAAATGGGTTACCCCTTATCCAAAGTGAGAGTCCGAATAGCAAATGTCCTTCCAGGTATTTTTAACAACTTTTCGAGCAAATTTTGCCGCAAAAGCCTATTTCTCCAAAAACACCTACGAAGAGATAAAACACCATAATAAGTACAAAAATGGGTACTAACAATATACACAATAGAGATGAAAATAGACACATAAATGCGTCTATCACAAAACAATTGGTTTAATCCGCGGTTAATCCGCATCCGGCCCGTATCATCTGCTGATCCGCGGATGTCAAATCCGCGGGTGATTGGGCCGGACACGGTTGCATTTTCCAAATCCGCAACTTTAACGGATTGGAAGCGGGTGACCCCTAATCCGCATTCGTCCGTCCGTTGCACACCCCTAATGATTATTACGGTTAACGAATGAATCTATTCAGCAATAATATCACACGCTCTCCATGCAGATACAAGTGCACATACCAGTAACTTGCGCACGCAGCAAAAGGATTTAAATTGTAAAAAGTAAAAGGAAAATTTACATTTGTTTTTCAGGCTTTTTACACGGTCATCATTTTGTCTTTCTTCAACTGCCCCTTCTCCTCTTCTGCTACTTTCTGCTTCCCGGCCACCCATAACTTCTTTACTGTTGTAAGTTATTACTGCAAACCGAAAATATATATTTAACTTGTGTAAACGACTAAAGGCGTGTTATTTGCAGTCCTCGTTTCAAAAAAAGAGCATTAACACAGAAGACGTATATGATTTATAAAAGATGACCACAAACCTTAAGTGTAAGAGCAAGCACAGGATTAGGCACTGGCACGCGCTTCGAGTTCGGCTGCCTGTGCCAGTTTTGTTTAGAGGCTGACTTTGTACCATTTCCTTGTCTGATGTACAAAATACGGGCCCAGTACCCAATCCTTTTTCAAATGAATCCGATTTTTCTTGGCTGCAGTTGTTAAAATGAGGCTTCTGCAATCACACGCACCTTAGCCATTTCGAGCGCGTTTTGATAGTTCAGTAATAGCATATAGGTTGTGAGTGTGTGTAATGTCAGTATGTCAGTATGCAAGATATGAGAGTCATGTGAGTTATGTATGTGCCGAGTGCACGTGTGAGTATACATACTCAGCAGAGTCCTGTAATCAGAATTATCTTTCTTTCTATAACCATTTGATTATCAAATCGTCTTCAGTAATCATGTAGACATTCATTCATTGAATGTTATCATGGTATCAGACTCAGAAATCATGAATTTATGACGGTATCGATCCTATTCAGCTGTTAAGTCTTAAATTCTTTACCAATTTCTTCTGCTGCTGCTGTTCTACGTCATCTTCAATTAGGGTTTATGGAGTTTGATTGGAAGATTCAAGGAGTTCGTATGAAGAGTTGATACTGGTGATTTCTTGGTGTGAATTAGGGATTTGATCCTGATACTTTACTGCAACGTCGTCAAAAAGGATTAAGCATGTATTTTGGATCTAAAATTCGTTTTTAGAACTTGAGCTCTTGGTGATTTTGGATTTCCAGTTGGTCGTTTGGATCTGAAATTTCTCTACCTCAACAGCTAAAACTCGAATCTCTGCTGGTAATCTCCATCTTAACCTTTAGATTACTTTAGATTTGATCTCATGTGTTTAATTTCTACATCACTATCTCAACAAAATTCAATTTCGTCTTCAAATTCTGTTTTCATCATAACTTGCGTACGATTTTAACCTAGTTCTTTTATCAAATCCTACTGGTACTGATTCCTGGATCTATTTGATCTGAGCATGCCTATTTCTGCTACAATAGTTAGTTAGGAAGAAGCTTAATTTTGTTCCATTGGATAGTGGAGATAGATTCTTCTTAAATTCAGTAGAATGTTGGGGTACGTGTGTGTTGATGTTTTTCTGCACCATTGAGTGCTTAATTTTGCTTCGGTTAGCTCCTCCTCTCAATGTTATTTTGGTACAATCCTCACAGTAGTGGTATGTGAGTGAGTTGGTTTGTGTGTTCAATGATGGAACTGAGGATGCTGTTTCGGGATTGAAATTGGTGAGATATATAAGTACAAGTTGAAGTTCTCTTTGATGAGTTTACATTCAATTCAGATGTAGCCTGGTTTAGTTACCTTTACTGTTGTTTTTTACTTCATATCCTCGTCAGTTTCCTATCATTCATATTGGTACATAATAATTGGTCCTTTCATAAGTACTGCAATAAGATTCTTCAACTGTTGCTATACGTTGTTGATTGATGGATATCAGTTATATTTCTTATGTGTTTAACCATGCTTCAGCTCTGGTTTGTTGCCTAAGTGGATCCATGTTGAGGGAGAATGTTTTGGTGTGTTTTTGGTTCTTATTATTTCCTATGCAGTAGTATTGATTGTGCAAACTTCAGTTTTAATTGCTGCAATCAGTTGAGAAAATGGTGCTCTTGCAATCTGTGAGCAAGTGTGTTGTATAAGTTCTTTTGAAAACACTTTTGCCAGCAAGTAATAGTGTTTAAAGATTTGAATGAGCTTTCAGCTCATTTCTGGTACGAGAATGTTACAGAACCTGGTTCTATAGAATATCTACTGAGGCTGCAGTGGTGTGGTTTTCTGCACAACATCCAGGGATAGTTCAATGCAGTCACTACTCATCCTGGCATACTCCTGCAAGATTTTTTGTTGATTTTGCTGCTGCTAACTTTTCAGTGAACCGGAATCCCTATTCTCTGTGTGCAAGAGCTGCTAATAATGATCAATTCCTACTTCTGGTTTACTATTTCTCTTGCATTGTCTCAATATAGGATTACAACATCACCTATTTTCCCACTACCTGCATACTTCTGATTTCAGATGCTGCTTGGGGTCATCTCACAGGTATACCTACTGCACCAATTATATATGTTCTTACTATTCGTTATGTACCTGAACCAACTACTACACCAACTATACCAACAACTACTCATGCTGCTGTATACTTCTCAATCTGGTAGTCTCTTCTCCCGTGTTTTCCACTACAGCATCACAAGTTAAGACCTACTGATACTTCATGCTTATTCCTTCACCTACTATGATGTGTTATAAGACTCAACTACTTGTCCAAGTGCTTCATGTCAGTTATATCTTATTCTGCTACCTGCCACCTCATGCTGCTTGACATGGTTTCTTAGTGCATCAACATTTATCACCTGGTCCTGTTCTACATCAACTATTATTGCTGTACCTTTATTCTAATGTACTTGTGACTGTGCCGAAAGTGCTGCTGCTTCCTTATGCTCCGACTTCAACTGTTGTTCTGACCTGCGTCAAGGACTATCTCCTTTTGCAACTTGTCTATAGTTTCTTCTCATACTCAACCCATACAGCTCATCTTGCTGAAGTCCTGCTGTGGTATGTGCTGGAATGATCAGATTTTGAAAATCACTATGCTTCCTAATAATTATGTATGTGATTCAAGCTTTTTCCATCTGACAAGACTCAGCTTTGTGTTGCAACTCTGGCGCCTGTCTTACAAGTTTGTTATGAACTACTACCCTTGTTTACTACTGTGAGTGTGTGTAATGTCAATGTCCAATCTCAAATTGTCTTTGTAGCCCACTTGAGATTGAGGGAGGGTAATAGCATATAGGTTGTGAGTGTGTGTAATGTCAGTATGTCAGTATGCAAGACATGAGAGTCATGTGAGTTATGTATGTGCCGAGTGCACGTGTGAGAGTCGAGTATACATACTCAGCAGAGTCCTGTAATCAGAATTATCTTTCTTTCTATAATCAATTGATTATCAAATCGTCTTCGGTAATCATGTAGACATTCATTCATTGAATGTTATCATTCAGCACTACTTACACTACCGCTGCAAAGTAAGCGTTGGAAAGTAAGATTCAAAGACAATTATGCCCGTGATAATTTAACAGTACCAAATGAGCAAGATAAAATGCCAGATAGTAACCATAACTTAAGTGTCCAGCACAGACCAACAATTACTAGTTGAAATTAACACCAGAAGAGTGGACACTATGGTTACAGTGTTCTGCCTTTATATGCAATTGTGATCCAGATTACGATTAGACAACAAGAGAATCCTTTTTTTCTAATTGAGCGAAGATGAGTAGCATGCTCAAACAAGGCATACTTAAGAAAAATATCAAACTACCCCGGCAACTTTGGCTTCAGGTGTCGATGCTTTAAATAAACATCAAAGCACAATTGAGATGCAGAGGATGGCCCTTGAATCCTTTCAAAGTACCGACACTGCCGAATTTAGGTTAGTGCAGTTCATAATGTTGTAGGTCTTCCTACTTGTGGAATCAATTTCAAAGAAGAGAACACTAGCAAAGACATCAAAGCTTTAAAATAAAAGGGTAGCACCTAAATAAAGGGTCAAATGAGATGAAGCCAAAAGTAAGACGAATAGTGGATCAGTTAAAAAAGCCTCCTGTCATTAAGATCTTCTTGACCACCTTTTGTCATTTCTGAGTTGGCAGTTGGCATAACACCTAATAAAAGGGTTTCCTAATGTGAGTTCAAAGAATGTTATGAAGACCATACCTTCAAATATTTATCGGTCATGGATACTTGCTCAACCCCGTAACATAAATGTGAAATTCTCAGCAGCTCACTCATTGCACGCCAAGGTGGAAGCATGTTGATAAATCTTATAGGAAAAGTAAACAAGGTCCAGTATAAATAAACTTTTATTATAAAAAACATAAGCAGTTTAGGAATAACAAAATGGAACTGCAGTGAAAAATGAATAGACAAAACTGAAAAGAAAGAGAGGCAACTTACCATAACTAACCTCGTTAAATATCGGGCTACTGCAAATTTGGGGGTTCAAACTTGTGACCTACAGAAAGTGAGGGTTGAGTTTTCCTTGGGTATATGGGCTACAGTAATATGTGACATGTCTAGATACCTGATCCAAGTACATGATTCTGATCATTGAAGCTTAATCCTAATGCCAGATGCATCCTTAATATATCAACTGCACCTTGTGCAGTAACAACCCTGTGTTCTTCTCAAAGCGCCAACAAAATATATTCGATAAATTCCACGGCACAAGCTATATAAACAGAAAACAAAGATTCATTACACGGTACGAAATAGCCATCACAGAAAATGCAATATATGAATGAATGTTTTTATGCATAAACTTGATCAGAAAAACACGTCTGGTTCTGAATCCTATCCATCAAGCTTCCAGATAAGGAAAGTTATTCTAATTAGATAACACAAAGCAACACTGAAACTTGATACAATAGCTTTAGTAAGTTATTACGGCATGATAATGATGCTCCCGTCAATATTAAAAATAAATGTAAGCAACAACAATTTGTAAGTCAGGGAAATAAGATGAACGTGACAGACATAGATGAATAAATAATTGGATGAATAAATAATTGGTAAAAGTTAGGATACTAAAAGAGACGGAGCTATCTGGATTTCAGAGCACCATGTCACAGGATAACAAACAGGAGGGTTGATATGCTCTACTCTCAGCTGTTCATCCAACTGTTCATATATGGAGCTAAATGCGGAATCCCAGCGACTTTGCAGATGGGCTCGTAATTAGTATTCATCCCGTTAATCTCCTAATGATTTCTAAATTTATGGATTAATAGGAAACTGCACTGTCAATTGTCTGAGTAATTTTGAAAAATAAATCATAACAACTCAGCCAAACAAAATTAGGAATAAGAGAATAAGAAGAAAAGAAAAGGTGTGAACTGAGACAAGATTGTTAGTTAATGTGAAGTTACTTAGCTAATTAAGATTAGTAGTAATTTAGTGAGTACACATGAGTGTTCCACATGCTTTGTATTAGGTCTTATGTATGCCTAGTATAAAAAAAAAGAGAGAAAGAAAGAGAATGAAATAGAATTGTGTAGAGAGGTAGAGAGAAGCTAAGAGCCCTCACATCCATTCAACAAATTTACTTCAAATTTCTTTATCAATTTAGTCATAAAACCAACAATTGGTATCTAGAGCTTAGATCTAGAGCTTAGATTTGATCTTGGTGAGTGAAAAAAAATCAATCAATACCCATTAAATCCAAAAAATCAGCAACAAATAAACTTTTCAAAATCTTGATCTAAAAAAAAAACCAATTTCTTCAATCAATCTTCAACCAAATCAATGGCAAGTAGTAGTAACTCAAGTCTATACATTCAACAACCTTCAATACCACTTTTTCATGGAGAAAATTATGATTTTTGGGCCATCAAAATGAAGACCTTGTTCATGTCACAAGATGTGTGGGAGATTGTACAAAATGGGTATGATGAAATTGAAGATACATCAACTCTAGAACAACCTCAAAAGGATTTACTTAAGGAGAGTAGAAAGAAGAATGCAAAAGCATCCATGTACATTCAACAAGGAGTTGGAGACACTATTCTACCAAGAGTAATCCATTTTGCTTTAGCTAAAGAAGCTTGGGATATCCTTCAACAAGAGTATGGAGGTAATAAGAAGGTAAGAGAGTTGAAATTACATTCATATAGAAGAGATTTTGAGAATCTAAAAACGAATGAGAATGAATGTTCTGAATGAGTTTTCTTCAAGAGTTGTTGAAATTGTTAATAATATGTTGATGTGTGGTGAGAAGATGGTAGAAAGAAGAATTTGTGAGAAGATATTGATTTGTTTGCCGGAGAAATTTGAACCCATTGTGGCGGTTTTGGAAGAGACTAAAGATTTCTCTACATTAAAGTCACAAGAATTATGGGCTTCCTTGAAGGTGTATGAGCAAAGGTTGTCAAGACACTCCGAGAAATCGATTGAGAGTGCTTTTCAATCGAAAATGAACTTGAACTCAATGAAGAAAAATGAGTACAAGGGTGATGCTTCATCTAACTTCAAAGGAAAGGGGAAATGGAAGAAAGGAGGAGCAAGCTCCAACAACTACCAAAAGGGTGATTCTCAACAAGTACAAAAATGCAATTTTTGCAAGAATAATGGTCATTTGGAGAAGAATTGTTGGAACAAAGGGAAACCTCAATGTCATCATTGCAAGAAGTATGGACATTTGGAGGAGGATTGTAGATACAAAGGAGATGAACATGCCGGTAGAGCGGAAGAGAAAAAAGAAAAAGGAAAACAAAACTTGTTTTATGCTTGTCAAAGTGCCGTAGAAACTTCCAAGAGTGAAGTGTGGTTTGTGGATAGTGGTTGTACTACTCATATGTCCGGTGTGAAGAGCTTGTTTGTTGATATGGATACATTCATAAATTCTCTAGTGAAGATGGGGGATAGAAACATGGTTCAAGCTAACGGAAGAGGTACAATTTGCGTGCAAACTATCAATGGAGCAAAATACATTAGAGATGTGTTATATGTTCCGGATTTGGCACAAAATTTGCTTAGTGTTGGGAAACTTGTGGAGCTTGGGTACGCGGTTCATTTTGAAGATGGATATTGCACCATTTATGACAAGAAACACAAGAACAAGAGATAAGTAATAAAGAGTATCAAGATGGAGAAGAATAGAAGCTTTCCAATTGTATTTGAAAAGGAGAAGAATGTTGCATTGAGGATGGAAACCATTGATGAAACATGGTTATGGCATAAAAGACTGGGCATTTGAATTTCAATAGTCTCAAGGTGCTTTCCAACAAAAACATGGTGCAAGGACTTCCACAACATATCAACCACAAGGATGGAGTATGTGAAGGTTGTGCACTTGGGAAACAACATCGCCAACCATTCCCAAAAGGTGTAGCATGGAGAGCAAAAGAACTTCTTTGTTTGGTACATACCGATGTGTGTGGACCAATGAAGACACCAACTCATAGAGGTAATAGATACTTTATCTTATTCATTGATGATTTTAGTCGTATGACTTGGGTGTACTTCATGAGGAAAAAATCCGAAGTTTTTAGCATCTTCAAGAAGTTCAAGAGCCTTGTTGAAAAGCAAAGTGGTCACTACATCAAAGTTTTGAGAAGTGATAAAGGCAAAGAATACAACAACAAAGAGTTTGATAAATTTTGTGAAGATGAAGGCTTAGAAAGGCAACTAACCGTGGGTTATACTCCTCAACAAAATGGTGTTTCCGAGAGAAAAAACCAAACCGTTATGGAGATGGCGAAGTCCATGCTTCATGAGAAGGGTATGCCTAAAGTGTTTTGGGTCGAAGCCGTCAACACCGCCGTTTACTCGATGAATAGGTGTCCAACAAAAGCCGTATGGTATAAAACTCCAATTGAAGCATGGGGTGGAAGAAAACCATCGGTAAGGCATCTTAAAGTTTTTGGTAGTGTGTGTTATTCTCAAATTCCAAAGGTGAAGAGAACAAAGATTAATGAATCAAGTGAGAAGTGTATATTCATTGGCTATAGCCTCCAATCAAAAGGTTATAAGTTGTTTAGCTTGAAGAACAACACAATGATCACAAGCCGTGATGTCTTGTTTGATGAAGGAGCTTCATGGAATTGGGAAGAAGGTAAAATGGAGAAGAGAACCATTATTGTTGATGAAGAGCAAGAAAATTCAGCAACAAATGAAGTTGAAGAAGGTGAAGAAAATGAGGAAGAACTACCTCAAACACCTCCAAATACAAGACATGAAGCTAGGTTCCTAACCACCTTAAGACATTTCCTGTGCAGATTGAAAATCTGAAAACTTTTGGGTTCCACCCAGTAAAGTAAAATTTGGTCCGAGAAGCTCAGAAAGCGAAAATTGCCACTGAAAGGAATTGAATACATTGAAAGATCAATTGTCTCCATGTCCCAAACTTGGTCATCTTTGTAAGCCTTCAATATTTTCAAGTGAACCTTTTCCAAAGTATGCGCTGCTTTTGTATTAATTCCTTCTACTGGTAGTGATTTCTTTTGTAGAATGGCAACAACGAAAAATCCTTTATGCCCAAAAAATCGAGTATCTGCATTGCATTCAACTGGGGATCGGATGTATTTTTTTTTGATCGGTCAAAAGGAGAAGATTCATTGAAATAGAGGTATTTAAGGGGGTACCTCAACCCAATAAAAACAACCGACACAAAAAGGGAGACCGAGTTTGGAATCGATCACCCAAAGAAAATAACAAAGAACAAGGAGCCAAGTGAGATTAAGAAAAAATCAAACAAACAGTAAACACCTCACATCCACCTCAAAGAGGCCGATAGAAATACGAGTCCCATAAAGCTATTACCATGTTAGCCGTCAAACCCAGCATTCTAGTGTTTGCCTCCGCCCAAAAATACACTTGAATCTTAATATTTCGAATTAAACTTTCCAAATTTCTCTTTTTGTGGTTTAATATTCTAGAGTTCATTTCTTTCCAAATGCACCACCAAATTGCAACCGGTAAGTTGTTCCATATACGGTCAAGTCTTTCATCACCCCAATCATAACTCCAAGCTTTTATAGTTATGGAAATGTTAATATCGTAATTCCAATTGAAGTTGCATCCTTTGGTAAAATAATCCCAAATTCTTTTTGTTCGCCAACAATCATACTAGGGATCGGATGTATTGCAACTTGTCTTCATGGAGATCGAACAAGAGAATGAGATGTAGATCACTGGTCCGCCAAAACAAAGCTCCTGCTCCTCCTGTGGCTCCGTAAGTAGATGTGAGTAATAATCCGGAATCTGGAGACCTGACTTCTGTCCAAGAAGATTTGATTCCGAAAGTATACACCAAACACTTAGGAGACTTTGTTTCCAACATATAAACAATGACTACCAATTTATACGCATTGTTAATAGAATCAAACCCAAATCCAGAAGACCTGATCTTATAGTAATCTCCTCTTATAACAGGAGGGAATATGCGTAATTCCAAACATCTATGAGGCAACCAAATTTATAAAACATCTGTTTAAAACAAATTAAACCATTGCAGTATCCAACGAATTCCCCTTTGTTTTCCTGTGTAATTGTTGTACTCAAATCAACATCGTAATTATCATTACTGTCATTTACAATATCTCTGGCATGAAACAAGTTTTTGAGCAGACATTGTTGTTGTTGTTTCTCAGCACCATAATAATTTATACTAGATGACCGTTGTCACGGTGGGACGGCCGACCGAAGAAATCGAAAATATCATTTTTCCTGACATGGCATGAAAGTATCATTTCTCCTGACACTGTGAGAAAGTATCATTTTTTTAACACGGCATGAAAATATCATTTTTCTTGACACGACGCGAAAGTATTAAAAGTATCATTTTTCCTGACACGGGTGAAAATATCATTTTTCCTGACACGACGTGAAAAGTATCATTTTTGCTGAAATGAAATATTAGTCGATGCATAAACCAAAATATGACTGCATAATGTGTTACGCATCCTTTGTGGTGGTTTGCATAATGGCTACGCATTAGTGAAAGTATCATTTTTCTTGAAACGACGGGAGTACATCGTTTTATTTGTGACAACGGAAAATAAGTTGATGCATAAATCAAAATATGGTTACATAAAGTATTATGTATCCTTTGTGGTGGTTTGCATAATGAATATATATTTAATTTTCGAAAATTTTGCCTAAAATGATAAAAATATCCGAATTTTTCGTAAAAACTCTAAATTTGATATTGTTGTTTATACTCATTGCGCAGATTTTTTAAAAACCTTTCCAAGGAGATAAAATTTGTAAAATTCCAAGGCATGGATTTTTAGATATGTTATATTAAAGTTTGGTTGCCAATTATACCCCTACAAAAATAGGATACACAAGAAGTTATAGTAATTGGACTAAAAGGGAGGGACAAGTTAGTCCTTTCAGTGTTGATTGAATTTTTTTGGTTACAAACACCAAAATTTTTTTTGTATAAAATTGGAAAAAAAAGTCATGATTCACATTGACACAAAATAACCATATATAGAGTCCTACCTCGCTTCGCTCGGTCGGCCTAATAAAACATTAAGATGGGATTTTTCTAGGAATAATTTATAAAGTGAGATTTAATAAATTGTTGATTCTGATGATGATTGATGGTATTGTATAAATACTTACTTGTGCAGCTTAATCTCGTCAGAGATTTAATCGGTAGTCTTGATAAAAACTCTAAATTCAATTCAATTGGAAGAGATATCTGGAAATCATCATCGTCAACTTTTTCTTCGGTCTTTGCTTCTTTAAATTGGTGCTATAATCATAATCTTCACAATGACTTCCTTCATCTTTTTTGTGATAATTAACTGCGGATTCTGAAATCGACATTCTCCTCCTCTAATTCAAATTTCAAATCTGATTTATACTTTCTATAAATTTGTATTTTTGGACTGTGGTATGCTTATTATACTGTTTGTCATGCGGACTTCGAGCTCGGCATCTTTTGCATATTTTGGAGTGTGGATCTAATGTCCGGTAAGAAGAATTCCTATCCTGCTACATGACCCGCTCATTAACAGCTGAATAACAGCTAATCTTATGTGGCGGGTACACTGCTAACAGACGTGTCTTGTTGGGCCGACCGACCGGAGGGCTCGAAGGGAGGGTGTCCCTTTTATGACCACTTTTTTGTAAATTGAAACCTAACATAAATTTGCAATTTCATAAAAAGAGTTTGGTAGTGTGCAGTTGATAATACCAAAATATCTCTCTCTTTTAGTCCAATTACTATAACTTCTTATGTATCCTATTCTTTAGAGGTATAATTGGCAACCAAACTTTAATATAACATATCTAAAAATCCGTGCCTTGGAATTTTATAAATTTTATCTCGTTGAAAGGTAATAAAAAAATCTACGCAATGAGTGTAAGCAACAATATCAAATTTAGACTTTTTATGAAAAATTTGGAGGTATTTACCATTTTAGGCACAATTTTAGAAAATTAAATGTATATCCATTATGCGAACCACCACAAAGGATACATAATACTTTATGTAGCCATATTTTGGTTTATGCATGTAACTAATTTTCGTTGCAACTAATAAACGATGTATATCAAGAAAAATGATACTTTCACTTTATGCATAGTTTTCGAAAATTCAATGCATAGCCATTATGCAAACCACCACAAAGGATGCATAACATATTATGCAGCCATATTTTGGTTTATGCATCTACTAATTTTCCGTTTCAGGAAAAGTGATACTTTCACTCCGTTTCAGCAAAATAGATACTTTCACCTTTTCAATTTCCCTCCGTTTAAGAAAAAGTGATCAATTTATCAATTTGGCCTATTATTAGGCAAAATGAAACTATGAAAATATCGTTTTTCCTGAAACGAAGGTAGTATATGCCAACCGGCGGAAATTGTTATTTGTTTCGTTTTTCTTCGGTCGGCCCTCCCCACTGTGGCAGCGGTGTTCTAGTTTATTTATCGCCGTCATCAGATTTAATTAAAAGAGAAAATGATAAATCATTTTTCTATCTGGATAAGTATGCAATACCTAATCTAAGGGCTTAAAATGAAACATTTACGAGTAAGCGAATATTACAAACCCTCTTTCCTTTCATGGTCATTACTTTCTTCATCAACTAACTCACTATTTCTACCTTTGATTAACAGTAAAACCCAACTCAATATTATTATGGCCACGAAGTCAGAGAAGTATGTAATAATTTC
Organism: Papaver atlanticum; assembly: GCA_023531105.1. Lineage (NCBI taxonomy): Eukaryota > Viridiplantae > Streptophyta > Magnoliopsida > Ranunculales > Papaveraceae > Papaver > Papaver atlanticum. The sequence continues at coordinate 4,067,305 of JAJJMB010001184.1, forward strand.
TGATTTATTGTGCTAATCAAAAACAAGATCCACATCTGTGAACAGTGAACACACAAATTCAAGAAACAGATTAATCAATCTATGAATTGTTTAAAAAAAATTTAATCAAGAATTCAATCTATATATTAAATCAACCTCAATTTGTCTCTCTATCATATATCTTCTCAATCTTTAGCCTTCAACTCATAGCTGTAACTAGAAAACCGCTAGAAAACCGCTGCCATGGTAGGGAGGGCCGACCGAAGAAAAACGAAACACCGCTGATTGCATAACGTGTTATACATTTTTCTTTTGTTGGAACGTTATTTTTTGGACATATACATCCTTTTAGTGGTTGCATAACCAAATTAGTGGATGCATGAACCAAAATACGACTGTATAAACTGTTATGCATCCTTTGTGGTGGCTCCATAATTCGTTATGCAACTTCTTTTTTGTTATAATGATATTTTTAGACATATACTACCTCCATTTCAGATAAAGAGATACATTCACTTTTTCAAATTGGTCTATTTTGTATCTCTTTTTTTGAAAAGGGGTGAAAGTATCTCTTTTTCTGAAACGAGATGAAAGTATCAATTTTCCTGAAACATAGTGAAAGTATCACTTTTCTTGAAGTGAAAAATTAGTTGATGTATAAACCAAAATATGGATGCATAATGTGTTATGCATCCTTTGTGGTGGTTTGTAAAATGGCTATGCATTCAATTTTCAAAAATTGTGCCTAAGAAAATAAACACCTCCGAATTTTTCGTAAAAATTCTAAATTTGATATCGTTGTTTGTACTCGTTACGTAGAAATTTTTAAAATCTTTCCAACGACATAAAATTTGTAAAATTCCGAGGAACGAATTTTTAGATATGTTATATTCTAGTTTACATTCCAATTATACCACTAAAAAATAGGATACAGAAGGAGTTATAGTAATTGGATTAAAAGGGAGGGACAATTTGGTCTAGTGAAAAAGTAACCATGGATATGGAAATTTCCAATCTTTTTATCTTTTTTTTTTGATAAAAGATCAACTCTTCATTAATAATTCAATGTTAAGTTTACAAAGAATTTCAAGACATCAAGATAGAGTAATAGAGAAACACCATACAATACTAGTACACAACCAAGTATTCTAGCCAGAAAAGAGAAAGAACACCGGAAAAAGACTAGAAAAGTGTATGTAAGAACCGATTGAATCGGAGGAGAAATGGTTTTCGGATCACAAGTCCACCATATTTGTTGATTTTCTTCTTCTTGAGAAAGAGATACTCCAAAATAGGAGTGATTTGCTTTGAGTCTTGAATTTCCCGATGAAGATTCCGGCTGCCGGAGTTCTTCACCGATGATCTTGAACCCTATGAACATTAACAAAGAACGACCATGAAAGTCGATAGAAGATGCTATATAAGCACAAAAAGAACCACCATAAAGATGGAGACAACTTGCCGCCGGCAAGGGGGAATAAATCCCAAAACTAAACCTTAAAAACATTATAAACTTAACTAATCTATGAAATAACTTGCTAAAACTAAAAGGAAAAGGTGGGTACTGCTCAGATCCACTCCAAAAGGAATAGATCTGAGCAGTTAGAGGTTGCCGGAGTTTGGATTTTGGTCGCCGGAAATCGCCTAGGAGAGAGGAGAAGAAGAAGAGAGAAAAAGTTTTTTCCAATCTTTTTATCAAATTGCACATTTGTGTTACTCTTCATTTTATAAAAAAATGGTCATAAAAGGGACTCCCTCCCTTCGGGCCTTCAGGTCGATCGGCCCAAATAATAGATTATTCATGTACGTAACAACCATAAGATTAACATAGAGTATCGGATTTAGAAAATGTATCATCATCTTCACCACATCAAGAAAGTGAAACTGCATATTTAGACATCGATAGATGAGTGAAATTGTTAGCGTTGATGGAGTTTCCGAGTTCATAAACTAGAATGAAAGGTAAAAGGAGTTTTTTTCGGAATCCAGCAGTTTCACTTTTTTCTTCATGACGTGGATATGGAGAAATTTCACATCTTTCCGCCACTGTACATTCCACGTAAGATCGGCTGTCATTCAACTGTCAACAAGCTGGTCACATAGCATTTTGGGAAGACTTCAATGGAACTGAAGTGTGATTTTTCTTCTTCTTTTCCTTGCCGGCTCGCCGGTAACTAGACCATACCTACTTCTTACCCCAAGATTACCACCCCACGGCAAAAAATAAATGAATATATTCCCCAATGGGGTGTCACCAATTCGTACCCTCGACAAAAGCCAACAAATGCCAATACGTGTGCAGGATTTACTAAGATGTCAGCTTTAAAATTTCAAAAGCAACAAAGCTGGTTTGCTTTAAGACAAAAGAAAATTGGAGATGCAGGGTATCGAACCCTGTACCTCTCGCATGCAAAGCGAGCGCTCTACCATTTGAGCTACATCCCCATCGTGATGGCCTCTAGGTTTATTCTTACCCATACGAAATCTAATGCGTGTGCCAGATACTAAGCTCGCCATTTTCTAGTTTTAACAATGAACAACGTTATGATGATAAAAATGGAAATTATATACTCTTTCCTTGATTGAGAAATTTATATCATAAAACCGACAAAAAATCCATTATTACAATTCCTTTACACCAAGGAGAGCTTCTCCAACTAGGCAAAATTTGAGACCAAAAAGCAGAGTTGCATCACAAATAATGCAAATGGTACATTTAACAGCTCCTGAGACGATCCCCTTCGAAGTGCGCGTGATGCTCTTTAGCCCATTTAATTCCCTCCAGTGCAGCCAGCCTTTTCTACATCTTGCGCTACTGCAGGAATGCATCCAGCACCTTGGCATACAAATAACACTATGTATACAATCTGTGGAACAATAAAAATTGTCACATCAAGTCATTGAAAAAAATTTGCACACAGTTAGACCCAAAAAAAATTGAGAATGGGGGTGCAGACCTAAACTATCCGTGACTACCAAAATCTAAATTGTTGCACCCTCAAAAGGAAAAGTATACGCTAGGTGTTCGCCTAAAAATACTGGTCCTCTTTTGCTTAGAAAGTCATGTGCTGTATTACACAAATAGAGAGAACACACAAAAAAAATACCTGAATGCGCCAAATAATGCAGCACAAACACATTATGGATTACTGTATGCAAATATTATCCAGCACTGAACAAAATCCATATTGCTACTGCATTAGTGCAAAAATTTGATCCCATTTATTTCAATTAGAGCCATTCCTGTTAAAATCACAAACAGTTTCAATGTCTGGAATGACCATCTGTACAGTTAACGTTTGGGGGTAAAGATACCCATGAATAATTTAACAACAATGTGAATGGATTTGCGAAGTATGCATCAATAGGGCAGAAAGAAGAATTATATGATGGTGTTTTACATCTCTACCGCACCACAAAACTTGATCTTCGTTCTAAGTCCAAGTTAATCATACTATTGTCAAAAGTGAATTGAAAATCATGACAACATATTACTTAAATAATGACTCAAGAAAATTGAAATATGAATATGTGCTAGTCCTATTTTGGTAGTGAATGACATTTGTTATTTTAGTGTACCAATGTTTAAGTTGGTCAAAAGCTTGTCTAGAAATGGCTTTACCTTCTCTAGGTCATGGGAAAGCCTCTTCAGATACGCCTCAAACCTTAGTGATCGGCAATGGTGGAATTGACTGGATATGACTTACAGACCTGCAGGTAATAATTACACGATGTTTAGCTTGATGCACCAAGTATCCACTAAAGGATACCTCCCAAAACCCAAAGTGAACAATGATTACAAGAAGAACAAGAGAGCTGGCAAAAAAAAAAAAAAAAAAGTACTGAGTGCATTACCTGTTTGTGAACTAACATTTTCTTTTCACTGATCTCGTCATGTTTTTGTTTCTTTGTTTCAGCTTTTAACAAGAGAAGGCTGATAAAAAATAAATCAAAAGAAAGTTGACCTCATTAACAGAACGACCAAAACCTAATAGAAAGAAAGCCAAATTAACGGGAACCTATAAGGTATGATATAATTGTATATTCAACCTTCCTCTTACAAAATACAAAAGCAAGTAACAAAAAGACTCCATCTCATCTCTCCTGCTTTGCTCTGAGATGTATCAAAGTGCACGAATACGTGATATAGTTGGAGTATGGCTCTGGTGAAAGCCGACTGTAGTCAAATTTGATTGAAATAACACTATAGGCACCAAAACCAAGGCGAGTATTTAGTAAAAAGGAAAAATAAAACTCCCTTGTGCCCCAACTAATATAGTAATTTCACTGTTGGGACATTTTGGTGCCCATTTAGATTACAAATTGTACTACCTACATAATCATGCTATTGAGCCAACCTCAGCAGCACTTGATGTAGAAACCCCTATCAGAAGGCATAAAGACTTAACAAAACATTGACGGTAGAAAGATTTGCAGAATAGAATTAATGGATGAATTTTTTTGGAAATCGAACAGGATAGAGGAATTACAAAATGAGCAAAGCAAAAAAATCTGAAGCAATTTCTGTATTTTATTCCTAGACACCTACAAACATGGCAGAAGCCCTGTAAAGAAGATTAATTAATTACCAGTGAATTTTGTTCAAATAAGTCTACAAAATCGAAAAAATGCAATAGAATATAAAATATTACAAGAAATGTGATAAAGGATAGTAGTGTATGTTTGAGGCCATGGTATAACATTAGCCAAAGATAAATCCAAAGATTGTCAAATGCGTCGTGGTCTTAGAACAACAAAACTGAGATATATTTGACCCTAGTAGTCTAGCACTAGAAACTATTCGAATCATTCGAAAATGTTATTTACATGGAAGTAAATGCTGCTGAGGTTGACTCAACTTCATTCTAGAAGAAACTAAATGAAGCATTCTAAAATTGCTCTCAACACAGCGAACTAATTGAGCGAAGATGGGTAGCAGGTTCAAAAAGGGCATATTTCAGGATAATGTCAAACTATCCCTCTGCAACTTTGACATCAGGTGCCAGTGCTTCAAATAAAAGCTTTTACAATGAAGACAACCTAAGAAGTTTAGGAATAACAGAAAGGAACTAAAAGAGGCAACTTAACATAAGTTACAAGTTAAACATTGGGCACCTGCAAATTTGAGGGTTCAAACTAGAAAAAGTGAGGGTTGAGTTTTCCATGGGAATTTTGGGCTACAATAACAAGTCTAACTCTTATGCCGGAGGATTTAATAAGCTTTCCATGTGGCTTTATGGATTTTTGGCTATTTCGTACCATGTCATGAATAAATAGTGCCACATGGAAAGGCAATGTATGACTTAATGTATTTATGCATAAACTCAATCAGAAAAACATATCTGGTTCCGCATCGTATCCTTCAAGCTTCTAAAAAAGGAAAGTTATTTTAATTAGATAACACAAAGCAATCCTGAAACTTGATACAATAGCTTCAGTAATTTAGAGAGGCGTGATGATGCTCCCGCCAATATTATAAATATATGAAAGAAACAACAATTTGTAAGTCAGGAAGCTAACACTTCAGAGACTTAGTTTCGAACATGAAAATATGAAAACAAATCGAGTATCCACATTCCGTTCAACTCCAGAATCAATACAGTTGGAAGAGATATCTGTAAATCATCATCTATTTAACTGGTAATTGTACAAATACTTACTTGCGCAGCTTAATCTCGTCAGAGATTTAATTGGTAACCTTGATAGAAACTCCAAAATCAAGTTGATTGGAAGAGATAAATCATCGTCCATTTTAATTCCTTCTTCTACAGCATCCGACAGCTGCCTATGTATGCTCTGAATGTTGGCGTGTATCTGGCGACGAGGTTTTTCGATCCCTTCATATTCTTCATCTTAAAATTGGGGCATGGTATGAATTCATCAATCTCTGATCTGAGACTAACAGCCACTTGTTTGTTTATAAAGTGAATGTAATCTATAGACACTAGGATCAACCGGAATTCTCCTCTAAGTAAATTAGCTTCCAAAGGAAAAGCTAGCTTCTGTTTGCAAACTCTGAACCACTGCCTGTAGTGAATCGCACAAATCAGCAGCTAAATCCACACCTTCCGATTTGTTGCTTCTTTATCAGTATCACCCATAGTTACAGTAAACAAAACCACAAAGCAAGAATAATGCACCAACTGTAAAACCTAATCATCGAAGAAGTAGTGTTCGCTGGTTTTTGAAAGGTAATATGAAGTGAAAATTCCTCCAACTGTCTTTGGTTGTTGCAGAGTCCACATATTTCCAAGGCTTTTCATCATCATCGGATTTATAGCATCATGATCAGTATTCTGAGCTCGTTCAAGCAACAAGGTTTTCAAAGAGCATATGTTTTTGACCTCACAATTCAGCCAGTAGTCTTTGGCTTTAACAACTGGGGGTAATTTTTCATCAGAGCTGCAGAAAGCTAGGTTCCTAACCACCTTGAGACATTTCCTGTGCAGATTGAAGAACTGAAAACTCTCGAGATCCATCCAGTAGAGTAATATCGGGTTGGAGAAGCTCAAAAAGCGGAAATTGGCGCTGAAAGGAATTGAAGACGTAGAAAGTGTTGAGTCTAACGCACGGAAGCTTCGATACCAAGTACCAGAGGGTGAATCGAGATTTCGGCAGGATTTGGGTACAACAATAATTTCATTAATTATGTACCAAAAACCATTACACTGTCTCTGTACACTCTAGACATATACAACTCTCACAGTCACTCATGTGCACTGTACTCATGGATGCACACTACCTAATCTCTCACACCACCACTAATCTCACAACTCACGGTAGGGAAAGGTTAGCTCACTAAGGAGAGATTTGCTCCTTTCCCACACACTCAACAACTACAACAACATTCCCTATTTATGGTTTATCTTGGAACGTTCTAGAGAGAGTTCTCTAGATTACTTGACCGAACACACTAGGCCTAGAGTTCTCTAGACAATATAATACTAAGTTGAAGACAAGACTCTATTAACTAGCTCTCTAGAATTCTCTAGAGCCAACTGACAACTTTTTCATTTTTGATGTTTCTAGGACATCAACGCCTAGATAACCAACCGGACTTGGGTTTCATTAGTCTTTACTAATGAAGTCCGTGTTGATATCTCAACACTCCCCCTCAACACTGACTTCATTTTCCCATATGTACTCTTGATATCTTCCTGGCTACTTTTGCCCTTCACGATCATTTTGAGTTTGTTGGAATTTGAAAACAAACTCCGGAGATATACGAGCATAGTTATGTTGCTCGCATAGAGCTCCTAGGAAGCAAGACTAACTCTTTTAAAAACTCAACTTCTTATTAATTCTTGCTTTGTTACAACTTACAAATGTTGATACAAATGCCTATTTATAGGCTTACAAGACCGACCTGACTGACTACTCTAGATATTTCTAGAGAACACTAATAACAGACCTTACAAATTGCTGACTACAACCATGCATTACAAAACTCTATAGACTACGTTAACTCTAGGTTTATCTAGAGACTTCTAACTTGACCCACTTTCATATCTATCCACATTAGACTCTTCTAGTCTTTTCTTACTCTAGCCAATCTAGACTGTTCTAACCAACTAAGAAACTAACTCGTGACAATTTTCTTAATTCACTGTTTTGATTTCTCAAATCTAGACAATTCTAGATTACAAATTACAATTTCCATACTCCATAATTAAGGTAGTTTGAAATTGAGGATTATAATTGTGTTGTATCTAAATACTTACGACCATACTGTTTGTAAACTAAAATCATATAATTTTGTTTACATTTTGGATGGATTTTCTTTTTCTTTCGGTAGCTTACTTAACCATGAAGATATATGCATTTGGAAGTGCGACTTTGTATGTTGTCAAACAAGATGTAATCTTTCTCATCAATTCATTTTGTTAGGCTCCAAAAAAGGAAAGAAACTCGGGTCTAGATTCATGTTTGAGTTGAAAGGGAAGTGTTATACTTCGTGTGGATTGTTAAGGTTTTATTTGTTTTCTTTTTATAATTATTGCCATTTTTATATTTATATTGTTTGCTTACAGTTTTTGCTTCATTTTGGTTTTTGTTATTGACTTTAGTGGCTTTTATTGTGTAGACAAATCCATTTCCCTGAGAAGGCCAGTAGAGGATATTAAAACTAACGAACATTTGTAGACAACAAGAGAGTTCACTCCTTGAAATTTCATTTGTTTTGTTGGCATTCCACACAAAAAAGAATTTCCACTTTCCAAAATCAGTTTAACCATCCACATAATATTCACTGAAAGGTGCTTTAGAGGGTCTAGGATAATCTACTTGGCGTGCACGGTTTGTGTAAGCAAACTTTGTGTGCATATTGCAACTGTCAACTGCGATGAAAATTGAATATTTGGTTTTAATGAATTATAATTTGGTATATGGCCAAAGTGGTTTCGACAAACAAAGGTCTGTTTTATGTTTGGACATTTGTAAATTGAACACTTTTATGTGTCATCTTAGATATATTCTCTAAACATGTACAAGTCTTTTCGATGATGTAGTAGTGAATATACAATTATAAACCAAGTTGATAATGGCCCCGTCCATCATTTTCATTTCTATGTAGGACCAAAAGGATAAATGTTAATATGAAATAGGAATAAGGGTGGATGTAAATCCCAAGCAACTGTTAAGTTATTGTCCTAAGAGCATTCTACTCTCTCTTGGTTTTCCTTTATAAAATTTTCTGATATTTTTGATGGGGTTCTGCTAGATTATTGAATTATAGTTTTTTGTGAAACTTATTCTTATTATTCGTTTTCTTTCTCAAACTGGCTATACACAGGAAATTGCTTTGTTTATAGACCATGTCGTAGCGGCACTTCGTTAACTTGACCTACGACAGATGTAAAAAAAAAATCGTCCATTTAATCGTTCAATTCCAATAGAGTTTTATGTTTTGTTTCAAGATGTCTATACGCAGGAAATTGCTTTGTTTATAGACAATGTCGTAGCGGCACTTCGTTAACCTTACCTATGGCTGATGTAAAAAAAAAAAAAATCGTTCAATTCCAATAGAGTTTTCTGTTTTGTTTCAAGCCAAAATAATGTCCACGCATACATAATAAAATTAGCCATATGCATCACTAAAAATCCAACAACTACATTATTTAAGTAACCGATACAATTTAGATTCCATTTGCCAATAAAGGTACTCCAATCGTTAATTAGTAGTCAATCCTTGCAGTTAAAGTAACAATGTCTTAGTGGGATGTTAGTTCATTTCCTTGATTACAACTTCTTTGACGGTAAGCATTTCATCTGTTTTGTGCTATTTCGAATTGGAAAACTATTTTATGTTATATCGTGTGTTCTTTTAATGTCTCCAATATCATACACTGATACTACTATATATTGAGTGTGATTTTTCATTTAACTATTAGGAGCTGGTTCCTGGGTTGGGTTGACCGCTTGATTCTTAACACAAATAAATGATTTTAAAGAAAGATATATCAATGCATTTTTCTTGATTACATCATCTTTGACGGAAAACACTTCATATTCTTTGCACTGTTTAGGGATGAAAATCTATTTTATATAAATATCGATTTTTAGTATCTTTAATATCAGATATCGATTCAACTATACGATGAGTGTGATTTTTTATTTACTATAGGGACTTGGAGCCTGGAAGAGGACTTGAGTTGGCCGTTTGATTCCAAACGCAAGTATATGATTCTTAAAAAATACAGATTAGTGAATTTCCTTGATTACATCATCTTCGACGGGAAGCACTTCATATATATGCTTGGCAATATTTAGGGTTGAAAATCTATTTTATATTAACAATAAATACAACCCTGACCAGTAGGAGTCATAAATAGAAAAAGAAAAAAAATGGTGAGAATTCATAACCAATTTAGATTCCATTTGCCAATGAAAATACTCCAATTATTAGTAGGCGATCCTTACGGATAAAGAAACAATCACGGGAATTCAAAGGGGGTCATAGTGGATATTAGTGCATTTCCTTGATTACAACTTCTTTGACTGGAAGCACTTCATTTTTTTGTTGTTGCACTATTTAGAATTTGCAGATATTTTTATGTTATATATCGCGTATTCTTTTAGTGTCTCTAATGTTAAGTATTGACAACCATATAATGAGTATTATTTTTCATTTAACTATACGGACTTGGAGCCTAAAAGAGAACTTGAGTTGGCCGCTTGATTCCTAACGCAAGTTTATGATTCTTAAGAAAGATATATTAGTGCATTTTCTTGATTACTTCTTTGACGGGAAGCACTTTATATGCTTTGCAGTATTTAGGGTTGGCAATCTATTTTACATTAAGATCGTGTTATTTTTAACGTCTCTAATGTCAGATATCATCACAACTATATAATATTTGTGATTTTTCATTCAACTACAAGAAGTTGGAGCTGGGAAAAACAATTGAGTTACCCGCTTGATTTTTAACGCAAGTATATGATTTCTGAAGAAAATTATATATGTGTGTTTCCTTAATTAGTTTTGGCAATCTATTTTATATTAATAACATGATTCTTTTTAATGTCTCTAATATCAGATATTGATGCCTATATAATGGCTAATGACATTTCCTTGATTACTTCTTTGACGGGAAGCACTTTGCATGCTTTGCAATATTTAGGATTGGCAATCTATTTTATATTAATATCGTATTATTTTTAATGTCTCTAATGCCAGATATCAACATAACCATATAATATGTGTGATTTTTCATTCAACTACAAGAAGTTGGCGCCTGAAAAAACAGTTGAGTTAGACGATTTATTTTTAACACAAGTATAAGATTTCTGAAGAAAAATATATATGTGCGTTTCCATAATTACATTTTCTTTGACGGGAAGAACTTCATATGTTTTGCACTATTTAGAGTTAAGGCAATCTATTTTATATTAATATCATGATTTTTTTAGAATGCGTAATTGGGGATATCAAAACTAATTGGGGGATATAAATTACTTCCCCCAACCAATAGTGTCTGCTAAGGGGTGTTTTTGGGGGGCAAAATTACTGAAATACCCTTCCCTCAAAATAAAAATAAAAAAACTTAAAATCAAAAAACAAAATCATATCCCCCATTTCCATCTTCACTTCTTATTAATCTCTTTTAGGGTTAGGGTTTTGAAACCTAAAATTTCCCACTCCCTTTCAAATTCTAAATTTTCCCACTCCCTTTCAAATTCTCTTCTCCTTCTCCGCCGGCTCCTCACTTTGAAAACGTTTTTTTTTTTTACATTCGGAAGTGATGAAGACCATGCCGGAAGTGATGAAGACCATGTCGGTAGTGATGAAGACCATCTCGGAAACTAATTTTTTTACATCGCCGGAAGTGATGAAGACCATGTTGGAACTGATGAAGACCATGCCGTCATTAAATGCCGGCATGCTTGATAGAAATCTATCAATGCCGGTAGTCAAGTGAAAAAAAATTAAATTTTCTGGATACTTTACATCATGTGCCGGCAAAGAAATTTAAGCAACATACTATGCCGTTAGTAGTACCGGCATGCTTGAGAATTAACTGACTGTGCTTGCAAGTCGAACAAAGTCGGGAGAGGCTACTCCCCCGGACCCTCCCGGATAGTGGAAAACATTTATGAAAATTTCCAACAAATGCCGGCATGGTTTTTTCGGTTGATACAATGACGGCTTGCCTTTTAAAATGGGGGATATTGTTGGCCGGCATGGACGCAGTATGAATACAATGCCGACCAAAAATGTGTCTATCAAATACCCTCCAAACTTATTATTTGCTAGTCCTCGAGCAAATCTAATCTACAAATAATAAAAATCCTTTCAGCTGGTTATGCACCGAGCTATTTCAGCTGCAACAATGGTGGAATCAAAGAAAAAAAATCAATTTTTCAACACATTGGCACCTTTACCTGAGTATTGGGAGTGCTTGTACAATCATCCTCCATTTTTACCAAAAAAAGTTCCCTCTCAATTTTTTCCCCTCCTTCTATTCTCACCTCACTCACCCAAATTCAAATAAAAATACACACTAATCACTTAACAAATACTTAAGATTTTTACTAATTATAATTAACCACTAAACCTGATTAGTGAGGGGTAGATTAGGAATTATATAAAATACTTAGATAAGGGGTGACCCTGATTTGATATTTGGATCCAGTTTTTGTCTTTTTCCTCTATCCCCCAATTAGTTTTTATATCCCCCAATTGCGCGTTCTTTTTTTAATGTCTCTAATATCAGATATCGATGCCTATATAATGACTAATGAGTGTGATTTTTCATTTAACTATAAGAAGTTGGAGCCTTGAATAGCAGATGAGTTGGTCCCTTAATTCTTAACACAAATATATGATTTTCTGAAGAAAAATATATATGTGTGCTCTCTTAATTACATTTTCTTTAACGGCAAGCAATTCATATGTTGTGCACCATTTAGAGTTGTCAATCTATTTAATATTAATATCATGTTTTTTTAGTGCCTCCGATATCAAATATTGATACAACTATATAGAAAGTGTGATATTTCATTTACTACCAATGGTACCGATATAGGTAATGTAATGAACAACTTATTGGTACCAAAGGTCGGTATAATTTGTCAAAAGTATTTTATTTAAGGGGATTTCTTAATCTCCAACACTTTAAACAATACGTAATTGGTGAATAATTTGGTTCCGATTGTTAATCTACTAAATGATTGCTTATATAAAAAAATGATAATTGGTGTTTTTATTGTACATTGCAGTTGTTAATTGAGATCCCTTCTTGGAAGGGTGCGGGGCTTCACCCATTTAAGGATCAATTTCCGTCGTACCCGGTTCGAAGCACGAGTTAAATACTAAAAAAATATCTAATTATGTCTTTATAGCTTAAAATATTTTACTGTTGAGATTACTTAGATCTATTTGTTTTAGTTTATTTGTAGAATTGATTATTATTTTATTACATTGCATGAAATTAGTTTTCAAAACCATATTAGATCTTTAAATTATAATAATATTATATATTTGATTATTATAAAGTTTTAATTGTTAACTGTTAATCTGTTGGATAGTGATTCTATAAGTTTATTAGAACTCTTACTGGGATGGGTGTGTACCAACGGTGTAAGAAATTCCAGCAGTCCCGGAGTGTATCACATGTTTCAAACTAGACCATCTAGCGGTTAAACGTATCAAACAATGATGGCTGTCCATTGGGTGTGTACCAACCACCTACCCAATCTACACCGCACGTTGTCATATCAACGCATCATATTTCACAAAATTCCATCCGACCAATACAAATGGTTTTTCTCCGAGCCAACGAGAGCGCGCGGTTACGCTCATCAACCAATAGGAGGGAAGGTAAGCTCCACCAGTGCTACTTTTATTCTAGAGTGAAAGAAGACTTAGTTTATTTGTAGAATTGATTATTATTTTATTATATTGCATGAATTAGTTTTCAAAACCTTATTAGATTTGTAAATTATAATAATATTATATATTCGATTATTATAAAGTTTTAACTGTTATTATTAATTGTGAATCTGTTGGATAGTTATTCTATAAGCTTATTAAAACTCTTATTGGGACGGGTGCGGAGCGAAGCCCCGCCTCACTGGACATGAACTAACGGTGTAAGAAATTCCAACAGTCCTGGTGCATAACACGGGTTTCAAACTAGTCCCATCCTTAAGACGCAACTTTGTCCAGTGAGGCTGAAAATTTGGAGGAGGAGGAGTTGAAAGAGAACCCTCCACGTCCACCAATATCATAAGATGACATAGAAGCTGCTAAGTTGGAGGAGAGATCTAAACTAAAGCCTGTGCCATAAAAAGATGGGAAGATTGACTATTCAAGCGACTTTTTGGCACGTCAAGCATTTTTAACAGTGTTAGGGCATCTCCAGGTTGAGACACTTGTCTGTGCCCTTGGTAACGTGTATACTTTTGGACCAACTTTTCGAGCTGAACACTCTCACACATCAAGGCATCTAGCAGAGTTTTGGATGGTGGAACCTGAGTTAGCATTCGCTGATTTGGAGATGATATGAATTGTGCAGAGGCATATGTTAAGTTTCTATTTTCAATATTGTTTGCCGCTATCGGGTCCGGGGAAGCGTGGCCTCTCCCGGCTGTGTTTGATCTGGTTTTGAATTTTCAAAACCTATTTCGATTTCCAGAAATTTCTATCAACACGTCTCTTCCCAAAAGAAACCATTAATAGATGCCCGTTGAAAACGTCTGTTGGAGATGAAAAGCCATCTCCAAAAGGCATGAATTCCTCTTTAAATAGCGAAGGCTTTCTCTCATTTCAATCATCAAAAACTCTTTATATTTAAGCATCTTCAGAATCAATTACAGTGTGTTCTTGGTTGGGTCAAGGGAGTACAACCTTTGAATCCAACAACGTTGTTAGGGTTTCATTGTATCCTGGTAGCAATATTTCGCAGACCGATTGTACCTTCCAATTATTTAGGAAGGGTCGAAATAATTGCTGAAAAGAATCGCAAGGCCTTGAAGCTCCAGTGATGAACCATTCTTTTCGTTCTTCGTTTTCATCCTCTATTAACCTGTATTTTCCAACATCTATCCCAGCAGTGGTTACTTGACAACTTCCTTGATGATATGCATGCAATTGATGGTTAAGAATTTTGATAAAACTGCAATAGATCGTTTGACACTTGTTTCATCAACCCCCTTTACGAGAATTACCTATACAGATGCTGTAGCACTTCTTTGGAAAGTTACAGAAAACAAGTTTGAGAATGCAGTGGAATGGGGAATTGATTTAGCTTCTGAGCATGAAAGATACTTGATAGAGGTAATATTAAGAAACTTATTTTGAAATATCCATGTGATAGACTAGCATGTTGGCAAAAAAAAATAAAACTCAGTCTTTCTTACCCCTCTTAGTTAGATAGGGTGATAGACTAGCATGTTGGCAAACTAAGTTCTTGAAATATCCATGTAGAACTGTGTTAATTCAATCTGTACTAAGTAGTCTCCCTTCCCATCACATGTTTGTTTTTCCTATACCTAAAACTGTAACTGACAAAATGGACTCTCTTCAGGGGAGATTCACTGACAAAATGAACTCTCTTCATATGAGATTCTGGTGGAGTAATAAAAAATTTAAGAAAGATTGTTATTTAAAAAAAAATGGAAACAAGTGGTTCAACCTAGAGAATTAGGTGGTTTAAATCTAAAGCCTAAAATTATGAATCTGGCTTTACTTGCAAAACTTGCTTGGAGAATGCTACATTCTCAAGATGCTTTATGGTATAAACTTCTGAAAGGAAAGTATTTCCCTCTTACTGACCCACTTAATGACTCTCTTACTATTAATGGCTCTTGGGTTTGGAATGTGATATGTAGGGCACTTGATATTATCAAACAGTGTGATATATGAGAAGTTGGGATGGTGCTTCCATTCAGATATGGAAAAATAGATGGATTCCGTCTATTCCAAATACTGTAAATAGTCAATATTGATAGACACAAATACTAAGCCCTGGAATCTACAAACCTTGAATGCTATCTTTGATAACAACACAGTGAACGCAATCGTTAACACTAAAATTCCTTTTAATGGAATGGATTGTCTTAGGTGGCAACCAAATCCTAATGGAAACTTCTCTGTCAAATCAGCATATAGAGCTATTCTTAACAGTAGAAATCAAGAAAATGGGTTTAGTAACGCATTTCCTATTTCCTGGAATCTTTTCTGGAAAACTAGACTTCCTAATAATATTCTTCACTTCCCGTAAAAGTGTTTACAAGATTATTTACCCTTGAGAGATAAACTGTCTAGACACTGTAACAACATGAATTCTATGTGTCCTCTGTGAACGTAATCTTAATATTGAAAGCATACAACATATTTTCCTTAATTGTACTTTCTCTAGAACTGTGTGGAATGCTATTGATCCTTCTCTTATTACTTTTATCTCACATGTTGATATACATGACTGGTTTTGTACTTTGTTTCAGGTAAGTACTCATCTTGTGCATGATGAAACTGTTTTTAAATGATTTGCTTTTATCATATAGCATATTTGGAAATGTAGATGCAGGAAAATATTTGAGAGTCAACAGGATAATCTTAAAATTGACAATGCTGAGTGGAATAGAGTGACACTTTCGAATGCCATAAATATAATTTCTAATATCATGCAAGTCACTGGAGAATGGTAAAAACATGAAAATCCTTTTATAAGATAAATTGTGATGCTGCTTTGGTGATCTTACTAAATCAGTGGGTATTCTGAGTTATGGTGTTTGACACGTCAGCAAATCTCCAGAGTCGAGTGGGTCAAAATTTGTCCAAAAAAAAGTAAATAAAAAATCATCCGCAACAACCAAAAATCTCGTAGACTTCAAGGTCACGACAGGCTTGGGAAGAATTACCTTCTTGAGGTGGCACCATTTCATTTGTCAACAGTTCCAATTTTTCTTAAGAATTCAACAAGTACTGAATTTTTCTATGCCACATATCATAGTTCTTCCCATCTAGTTTGTCACCCTTAGTGAGGTCCGCAATCACATTCTTGGTAGCCATTTGTACACGTTCATTGCACAAAGATTGACATTATTATTTTGAGAAGCATGATGATCTTATCGGAGAATATGAAGATTTTTGTCGAAATTTATATTACAAGATTCTTTTCCAGAAATTATTCAAGTTGTACACTTCAAATATTTTTCGTGTCCAACTTGAGTGGGGCATTGGAATATATGACACGTAAACTAGCCACCGAGGTGATAGTTAATCAAGTTAGCTCACGTGCACTTAAGTCAAGTGCAGTGAAGAATGTCAGAAGACAAAGTCATCAACAAGATTTGTGCAATCTAGCTAGATAAGCTAAGTATGTTGTTATTTATAGGGTTTACTGCTTCTTCTTTTATTCCTCTAAATAGGAATCTTCATGTAAATGTAAAAGATCACTCTAATACAAATCCACCCAACGGTTTCATCAGTGGATGTAGGCCATTAATGGTGAACCACTTTAATCTCTGTCTTCTCCATTTAACTCTGATCCTTGCTCTTATCATAAATCTAATACAGGTATACAAAAATAGACCATGTTACTGTTGGAATGGTAGAAGTGAGCTATGATGCTAACAAAACATTACAATGTCTGCATATTTCCACGACAAACAAACAAATCACAATATTATTCATGACTATCAAGAGTCTGCGATAGAAAAGTTTAAAGGACACAGTATCAGAAGATACAATAACTAGAAAGAATGCTTTGGTTACCACCATCTACAAAATTAAGAAGAAGATACAAAAGTTGAATAATTTTCAGTTTCATTTTGCTAGAGCTGGCTAAGGAGTAATGCATGCAGATAGTTATAACATTCCTCACATTTATTTAGTGTGGGCTCTAACCATTCAGGTCAACTAGGGTGCAAGGTCACGCTTGGATCACAAGCTGCAGAAAAACAAAAATTTAACATTTGAATCATCTTTAACTCACTGGGAAGAAACATAGTGTCACAATAAATATGAAACAACAACAAAACAAGCATAAATAGCATAAGAAACTATCATCTTAGCCTGTCTTCAAATAAACATTGTACGTATGTGTGACAATAAACATGAGATACCTGAAAATGTTCTTAATCTAACTTAACAAAGAGTGAATCAAAATTTCACCGATCAACACAAACTAAAAATGTTCTTAACTTAACTTTATACAGAGTGAACCAAAAATTCACGGATCGACACCCTTGACATGATCCTCATCTGAAACATCCTCCTACTGAGCAGCAAATCAAAATGCTGAGATCCCCATTCACCCACTCCTAGGCAGGTTCAAACTGCATAAAATATAAAACCATAGAGAATTGCAGTCAATAAGAAGTAGAGGATAACAGCTACAGAAGTATAGAAACCAGAGGCAACTTGTTACTCAAAATATTCTGTTTCTCCAGTTGAGGCACTCCAGCAGCATAATGGCACAAGGGCATATTTAAACATCTTTTGTTTGAGAAGTCTCTGCAGCAGATTGTAAACCAATAAAAGGCACATCAAACAAAATGTTATGTGAATTGCACTAGACTTTAGCAGACTTGGGCAAGGAAGAACGAAGACTAGGCTAAGCATCCCAAGTTTGTAGAAACAAGAATTTTATTTACAAACCAGAATCTTAGTGGAATCCTTTGTCACACGTTTATCTTCACACACACTAAATACTTTGGTCAGCTTAATTCGCCCGCCTTCAAAGAAGCCAAATAAGAGGAAATCAAAGACTAGTTACGAGTGGAAGTAAACTGGCAATCACCAATATATAATATAATAACATCCCATTGAGTTCAACAGGCATGCCTAATTCCTTTAATTTGACACACAAATTCGTTGCACTTGATCGGGGAGGTAAAGTCAGAAACTCATCTTCCTCAAACACCAGCTGAAACAAAGATAAGTTCCAAGGATGAAATGGTGACAACATCAAAGTAGAACACAATCATCAATGCATATACAGTAATAAGAGCTGTCAAAACTGGAGAGAAAAAAAAAATGCGCGTACACTTTCAATTTCATGGAGACCAGGTTTGAGTCCAAAAATCTTTGACAAGGATTTCTTCCGTCCAAAATAAACCCTGCAACAAACCAAACATTATTTTAGATTGCATGCAGAAGAACACAAAGATAAATATTGCATGTAATAATAATCATTATTAATATATACTTATAAGAATTGTATTAGAGTATATATCACGTCATCATACAAGTAGCCTAGGTGCAAAGAAGGACCGAGGCAACTTTACCGTGAAATGAAGACCAAGTCAAGTGATCGTGCATCTAGGCACATAAAGTGAAGACCAAATCAAATGACCGTGCTACACGTGAAGTGAAGACCAAATCAAAAGTTAATTCTAGAATATTATGTCATTAATTTCTAGATATATATTAAGTAGTCAAAGATAATTAAGATTTGATATTATCTTCCTAGGGTTAGTTTACACTATAAATAAGAGTTCTAATGTAAATGAAAACCTATCTTAGTATCAACTGATGATCAATAATGAAGTTTCACCCTATGGGGTTTGTGTGGATATAGGCCATTAGAGCCGAACCACGTTAAAATCTCTTTGTCATGATTTCATCTCTTTTAATCTATGATCCCTCGGTACCCATAATTTATTATGGTATCAGAGCGGGAAAATCCGCTCAAATTGCTTCCGCATTCTATGATTTTTTTTTTTTATCGTTCTCATCTATATTTTCAGACTAATCTTCAATATTAGTCAGCATATTATTCTCATGAATTTTATTCAAATCTAAAACCTACCTTTATATATGTAGGTTTCCTTCCTTCACAGTGAAGGAATTGGTTTACGAAAAGGCTTCGTTAAATTTTAATATTGTTTGCTGTGCAATAGCCTGGTTCATTTTCTAAACTTCAGCAATAATCTCATCATCATGAGTTTCGTCTTTCACAATTCTATGGGTATCGATCAATAGATAGACCTAAGATTGTTCTATTTAATATCAAAAATCATAATCCTAAATCAGGGGTTTCTTCATCTAAATAAGTCTTCTATTTATTAGTCCGACACAGTTTTGCTGTCAATCGCACTGTTTGCATTAGTTTGGCTCATAAGTCCTAACTAAACATCTGTATTCCAATTTCGTTTATTTCGGATTTCTTATCTTTTTGGAAGAACCCTATGGATGCCACCATACTAGTAATCTCGTTATCAAACTAATCCAATGATTATGTTGTTCTAGTACTAACGTGGATTTTATTCTCAAAACAAAATGATGGATTTTATCTCCATGTTTGTTTTACTGTCAAGACCAGATGATGGATGACTTCAGCATTTCATAGTCATCATCAATCTTTATTTTTATTTTTGTTGGTGTGGTTTTTGTTACACATCTCACTGACAAACCATACATCAAACTATGCTTCAAAGCACTGTAATGGCTACACAGCCAACCGCTTTTGTTAATTGTCCGTGCCTTGATCATTCGGCACTATTATCTGGTATATCACATTGATTTTTATTAGTTAACAACTAATTAATGTGTTCTTCAAGAAATGTTATGTTTTCTGTTTAAAGAGAACTCATTTCAGATCTTAATAATTCCTAAAGTTTCTCTTCAAAGATTGAGAATTAATGGGTTGACCGGTGAGTCATTCACAAAGACTAGGCTATTCTTGCCCAAGTTAAGTTATGTTGACAGATCCAACATTTCTCTCTTCCTTCCTAAATTTTGGAGAAATATCCATTCATCTCCGAATATATTAATCCATATCTTCCGAAGTCTCAAAACATTCAAACATAAATAAATGATATTTTGCAATCTTCGGAAATCCCAAAATTACATGATATTTTGGATCTTATTTCCAAAAGTGGTTTTTTGATAATATCATTTATTCGGAAAAGACTCTTTTGCGATTTCAAAAGTTGTTTTCATTCACGAAAACAATCTTAAACAGTTAGACGTGCATTATTCAGTTATTGTGAAGGACTGTTATCTCTTTTTATTCACTCATTATTTGAGTTTTTATCTTGTCTTCTATTATGCTCCAGTTTTCATGAGCTAATGTATCCTTTAACATGTCGTCATCCAACAAAAGGTCCCTACTACTCTAGCGAATTCCTTGGAAGATTATCAAAGCCAGTTCAAGTTCCGTCATTAATACACAGTCTTATTCAACATTTTTTTCAAGTTGCACGGTGTATTGAAGTTCTGAAGTTTAGACATGGAGTTATTTGATGTCGTTGATTATGGATGTTTCATCGCGTGAAGTCGTTCGTTATTAATTGGTCAAGTTGCACACTACGTTTCTTTACGTGTACAACTTGAGGGGGAGTATTAGAGTATATATCACGTCAGCATACAAGTAGCCCAGGTGCAAAGAAGGACCGAGGCAACTTTACCGTGAAATGAAGACCAAGTCAAGTGATCGTGCATCTAGGCACGTAAAGTGAATACCAAATCAAATGATCGTGCTATTCCTGCACGTGAAGTGAAGACCAAATCAAAAGTTAATTCTAGAATATTATGCCATTAATTTCTAGATATATATTAACTAGTCAAAGATAATTAAGATTTGATATTATCTTCCTAGGGTTAGTTTACACTATAAATAAGTGTTCTAATGTAAATGAAAATCTTTCTCGTATCAACTGATGATCAATAATGAAGTTTCACCCTACGGGGTTTGTGTGGATATAGGCCATTAGAGCCGAACCACGTTAAAATCTCTTTGTCATGATTTCATCTCTTTTGATCTATGATCCCTTGGTACCCATAATTTATTAAATTGTCGTCTTTCAGAGATTTTATGAACTTCTTGTACTTGGAGCTTTCAAGTTTTGCATACTCGAATCTTCCAACATCCAATTTAAGAGATTTCACATCTAAGGGGTTATCCTTCAAATACGTCTGAATTTCTCTAGCTTTAATGACTTCCCTCTTTTTGGCTTCGTTCCCTTGCTTCTCTATCAGAGGCGCTTCTCTAGCTCTCGAAGCCCTAATGTGTTTATCAAGTTTCTCATGCCATATTCGTGTTATTTCATTCCTTTCTCTTTTTGAATGCTCCTGATATTCGTCCCGAGCTGAACCAAAAATCCAAGGTAATCAATAAAACACAACCAACGTAGATTTGGAAAACTCTAGAATAAAAAATCTCGAGTGTCTTACACATTTGGTCATAGTCAGGTGGTGATTCTTGATGATATTGATTCATCGCGTCGAAATATCCGCTCGATATCTTGAGCAACGAACGCAAATCTACACATCAATAGATTTCAGGAAAACTAAAACAAAAAATCGAACATAGATTCTTAATAACCGATTGACAAATTAACCGAAAGAAAGAAAGAAATATAAGAGTTGTTCTCCTCTTACGTTCGTCTTCTCTCTCCTTTTCTGTCGCCTTGTCATTTATCGGTTCTTCAGGAATCGAAAGACATATGAGATTAGTCTTAAGTTTCTTTCATGGAGTCGTCATCACAAAGACGATTTCCTTGAGGCGCAGGCAGGCGGTTCACTTCCTCTGCCTAGTGAGAAAAACCCTTCTTTCTCTTTCTCTTCCTCGCCAACAAGAAAAACAAGTTTATATAGGGTTGGATGGCATAAGTTGGGAAACTCAGAAACTTAAGGTACGTTTGGTACGGGCGGAAGTCTTAAATATAAACAAAAATAAGAGATAAAAAAGGAAAAAGGGTTTTCTGTTAGGTGTCTATTGCCTACAATTGCCACGTTTAACTTTGAAAGCTCGACAAAATAAAACACAGAAAAGGAGAAGCTAAAGTAGTACAACGATAACAATGAGTCCAATAAATAGAAATAAGATAAGCTTAATCTACAAGTACTATTCGGCCGAGTCTGCCACCACAAGAACATGTCACCAACAGGTCCTGCGCACTCTAAGGCTGCATTTTCTTCTGACTCCGGGCTTGCATCTGCCTAAATTCATATTGCTACTGCAATAGTGCAAAAATTCGATCCAATTTGTTTCAATTAGAGCCATTCCTATTAAAACCATAAACAGTTTCAATATTTAGCAACAATGATACTTGAACTTCGTGCTAAGTTCAAGTTATCATACTGTATTCCGAAAAAAAAAAAGCAGCGACAAGCGTTCTACCATTTGAGCTACATCCCCAATGTGACGGTTCTTCCGATTTCTATTTATAATATCGGTTTCTACTACACATTTAGGAGGTCACATATGCCGACATAATGTGACTGTGGCATATGTTGAGATTATTAGTCCCACATTGTCCGGGCATCTAAGATCCCGCGGTTTATAATCCCTTAGGGCCTCTCCACTCATTGCCAATTGGTTTGAGCTGGATGCCCGTATTCTAACATGGTATCAGAGCAGGCTATTTGTGACGAGTCATTTGACCGCGCCTTTACTTCCACGTCACCAGATTTAATTGTCCACTTGTCAGACCCAACGAGGCTACACGTGAGGGGACGTGTTGAGATTATTAGTCCCACATTGTCTGGGCATCTAAGATCCTGCGGTTTATAATCCCTTAGGGGCTCTCCACTCATTGCCAATTGGTTTTGAGTTGGATGCCCGTATTCTAACAACATATAATAACAGACTTGTGCCGTACCCGAAATTGAGTTTGCTCCGTGGACGTTATGGGGTATTCATTGACTAACAAGAAAAAACAACCCCCAAACAATTTCTCTCGCAAAAAGAAAAGGTGGAACCTATTTGGGTTTGGATGTGACGTGTGAGGAAGTACATACCGTCAGTGAGTGCTGCTAGCATATATATATCATATGCGACCTTTCCCTGCTCTACGTTGGAAAGCGCTAAACAATGGCATATGTGCAAGAAATGAGTTTCACGCATTTATATTTGTAAGTAATCCGATAAACCTTGTTCAACGAGATAAAATTCAATTTTGGCATCGTGCGACGGATGAATCCTTCAAGCTAACAACTCATGGTGGATCTGGTTTGGTTTGTTTATTCTATGGCTAATGATGGTAATCCTTGATCACTTTCAAGGCTGCGTAGCATCTTACTGTTTCAGTGGGAGGAGATTGTTAGATTGTAATCTCTTTTTGTAGTGTAGTTGATTTTTTTGTTTTACAATATAAAAGAATTTCATGATACCATATTTTGCCTGGTCATCTATTTCATGATTTGGGAACAAGAATTGTCTTTGCACATAAGTTGTTGGAAATAATATGCGGTTTCGGTTTCTCGGAAATCATATTCATGCGATAAACAAAATGCAAACAAGAAGAGAGTTAGAAAGACTTATCGGATTGGTTGATCGAGGCGAGGTAATCCTCTTTCCTTAAAGACAATTCATCCCCGCATACGGTGCTCACGGTTCTACGGATGTCGCCTTCCAAGATACAACGATCACACCTTATAGTAAGTAGCACTACAATACTATTAGGCCAGCGAATGTTGATAATTACTGTGCTCTTAATGACTCTGACTCTTAACTTCAAAACTTGTTTTCTAATTCCTAAAAACTTGTAAAAATCCATACAAAACTTAATCAAGAGATGGGTATTTATAGAATCAATAGTGAATCTACAAGGTGTCTTTTCACCCATAGGTGACTCACCATGGCCAATAGTGACTCTCCGTAACACTTATTCATGACTAGGTGTCTTATGGTGAAAAGACATGACCCAAACACATCTCTTAAAGTTTAAATCTTGAAAACTAATTTTCACTCAAATAATAATTTTAACTTAAAATTCCAACACAAGTGTACCTACTAGTAAAAGGAAACAGAAGGATTTTTTGTAATGCTCAAATAAAACACAAGGGTTCTTCCTTGTCGACACCATTATCTTAATTTACGGAACATCAACAACCCTTTACAGAAAATAAAACACATGACCTACCAAAAATTTTGTACTGAAATTCAAAGATTCATCCACAAAATCATTATAATCCAATAAACGAAATATGAAATCACAGAAGAATTTCATCAAATAAAAATGATGTTCCATAATGGGGAAAAAGGAAAAACTGAAATCTACAATCTTAAGAGTTATATTTTCATTTTAAAGTTTACAAAATACAAGAATGCGTGAAGTATATAAACAACGAGTTCATTCTGATTTATCAGGAAATAGCCTATTGATATGCAATTCAAGATGGTTAACAGCATTCTCAGCTTCATTGAAATGCCTAGTGCTCTCCTAAAGAGCTTTCTCGGCTTCATTAAAATACCCACTGCTCTCGGAAAGGGCTTGCTCACCAGCACTGGTGGAAGCTCTCATATCTGCCAGGTATTGAAAGGCTGTCACTGAAAGGAATTGAATACGTCGAAAGATCAATAATGTTGCTAGTTCAAAAACAAACAAGCTGAAAAAACGAAAAATTATGGAGATGCAGGGTATCACTGAAAGGAATTGAATACGTCGAAAGATAACAATAACTGAAAATAGTGATTTGGTTAACAATAACTCCACTCTTTGCATCCATTCTGGGGGTATGATATCATTTTGGCACGACAAGTGGGTGGGTAATTCATCTCTGGCAGGCAATTTTATTCTTCTTTGCAAGCTAGACAGACTACAATTTGGTAGTATATCTGATCATATTACATGTGATGGCTCATGGAAAATTGATTTCAAGAGAGATTTCAATAACTCAGAAGTAACATAGCTAGCTAATCTTTTCAGTATTATTGGCAGCAATCCACCTATAACAGATTCCCTACCTGATACGAGACGTTGGTCACTTCACCCCTCTGGCTGTTTTTCAGTTAAGTCGCTGTATAAATCGTTTGTTTCCACTGAAGGTGTTGATAATTTCCCTCACTAGTTTATTTGGAAAGCTGGAATCCCTCCCAAAGTCTGCTTCTTGGTTTGGTGCGCTGTACATGGCAAACTAAATTCGTTGGATATGGTACGACATAAAGGTATGGATGTCTACGGTTCTTGCATTCTAGAGAGCAGGAGAGAGAAGAGGGGGACACACATAATTTGTAAACTAGAGGCACACCATCTTCTTCCTCCATCACCTAAAACTAGATCTAGAGCTCTCCAAACTTCATTAATGGAATCTTATGTAACACCAAAAAAATTATAGTGAAGAACCATGGATGTAGATCACATTGATCGAACCATGTAAAAAATCCTTGTGTCCATTTTATATTTTTAGCATTTCATCTTCATTTTCATGTTGAATATGATTTAGATCTAGAAATTATTAAAGGGGGGTGTTAGTTGTGGGATTTCCTACAACTACATTTTGGCGCTAGAAGGAGGGGAGGAAACGAGTAAAGGATTTATCCTACCTCTTACCTTGTTGGTTCAAGAAGAAATTTCAAGTGAAGATTATCTACAGTTCGTATGTTTCTGGATCTACAAAGTTCATGGCAAAATCAAAGTTTCAGTGAAAGATTTCCATGTTCAGGAGAATAAGGCAAATGTGAAAGAAATTAAGGAAGGGCGAAGAGAAGAGAAGAGGTAGACGCTGCAGTTTATGTTATAAGTGAATACTAGCACTAATGGTTCATGTTGGAGAGAGCAAACTATAGGTCACGCGCTCGATTCCTTCTTAGCGTGGTATTTTTCGCATATTTTTGATGAAATGCCAAGGGCGAATAAAAGAATAAGAGAAGAACGTTATGCGTTTATTTCGTATAAAGGTGCTTGAACAGTTGGTCAAGAGAGCAGAATGTGCGTTCGTGGTCGCATGATTGAATCCCAACTTTCCCAGTCTTTTTGCGTGTTTTTATTCGAACTTCTAAGAGCGAAGATAACATTAAGATTACAGCGCGGTTACATTCCTTCACAAACATGAGCCAGCACAGTTGGTTAAGTGTGAAGTTAATGTGTTTCAGAACGCGCTTTTGAATCCCATCTTATGCATAGTTTTTTCTAGGTTTCTAAAGGCGAAGGTAAGGATAAAGGTGCATGGACGTTTGATTATTATGCACAAGACAGTTATCACAGTTGGTCAAGGGCAAAGGTTATGAGTTTAGTTGCACGCGTTAAATTCCCACCTTATGCGTATTTTTTTGCACATTTTTGTTGAATAGCTAAGGGCGAATATGAGATAAAGCTGTGAGGTCGTTTGGTTTTGTCACAAAAGAGAGGCAGTATAGTTGGTCAGGGCGTCACTATGGGAGCGGCAAATAAGGGGTTCAATACTCCCACCATTAATTTTTATTTTTGTTGCGCGATAATAACAAGAGATGTCAAGGGCGATACTATCAATCAAGGGCTGTTTTTGCTGCGCGGCATTTATACATTTCAAGAGGGCGGCATTTATACATTTCTTTGCTGCGCGGCATTTATGCATTTCAAGATGGAAGCATTTATACATTTCTTTGTTGTGCGGCATTTATACATTTCAAGACAGGAGGAGATGTGTCAAGGCACGGGAGGCATTATCTTTTTCAAGGGCGATAGTTCCGCACAAGCAGCACATATACTACATGCGATATTTCTCGTGCAAGATTGGCATCAGCAGCAAATCAAATAAAAGCTAAGTACCACTTTCCTTGAACATTTTACTTACAGCAAATAAAAAGTTTTTAGTTTTATTTACTACAACGCGCTACAATCGCACAATTACAAAGATTTCACAATTACAAAAAAACGAGCAAAATCTCACATATATCAATTTATTAAAATTTTCTTGAATATTTGCTTTGCTTCAAATGATATGGTATTTAACATGGAGAGTAGTAGGGGGGAAAATAAGACCTCTTCAATAGGCTAGTAAGACCTCTACAGTAGGCTGCATAAGACCTCATTAGGATCATTTCCATGGGAGGTATCTATCAAATGAGACAAAACAAGTCCTACAATGGAAATCAAAACAAACAAAAACGATTTGAACTTGCACATAAATGAAATTTTTTGATAAAAGAAATTTTGAATACTAATTTAAATTCTTATTTGCATTGCAGCATAACATAGGGAAGGAAACAAGGAGTAGTAGCTTCATTTGATGTGTTCGCAATACTTCTTATTTGCATTCAAGGACGGATACTTCTTATACTTCTTAAAGGATACTTCATACTTCAAATACTTCAAGGAATGATACCTCATACTTCTCAATGCTTCGGAACTTTACAAAAGAATAAGGGAAAGTACGTACTTTTGAAGCTTAGTATTCTTTCGCATAGTTCCTTCATCAACGAAGATCAAAGACTACTCCAACACCACGCGTCTCGCTCCAAGAACTACACCAACACGGATTTTTCCTTAAAGATCGCTCTTCAAGTGATATTCAAGAAGAAAGAGGCAAAATGTAGATACAAATAATGGCACTCACCGCGTGGCACTATTCTAGAGTCGAAGCAAGTTAACAAAATAGGATCGCATACATATTATCTTAGCCAAGTTTCCTTCATTTGTAAGCAAGGTTATATTTGTAATTCACTATTATAGTTGCCCTAGTATATAAAGAAAAGAGAGCAGGAGAGAGAAGAGGGGGACACACATAATTTGTAACCTAGAGGCACACCATCTTCAACCTCCATCACCTAAAACTAAATCTAGAGCTCTCCAAACTTCATTAATGGAATATTATGTAACACCAAATAAATTATAGTGAAGAACCATGGATGTAGATCACATTGATTGAACCATGTAAAAAATCCTTGTGTCAATTTTATATTTTTAGCATTTCATCTTCATTTTCATGTTGAATATGATTTAGATCTAGAAATTATTAAGGAGTGTTAGTTGTGGGATTTCCTGCAACTACACAGTACTTCCGGGAATAGGGTTCATTTGAACTTCTTAAACACTGTAATCAATTGGCAGTCCGTGTACTTTTGAAACTCTTCTATTTCTGTTCTTGTATTTGTTTGTCTACTTTTGGTAGACCACTGTAAATTCTCCCAAAAATAAACGAAAAATTATTTCTTCTCTTCATCAAAAAAAAAAAAGTACGTCGAAAGATCAATAATGTTGCTAGTTCAAAAACAAACAAGCGGAAAAAACGAAAAGCGAGCGTTCTACCATTTGAGCTACATCCCCGCCGTATTGTTTCCCACGTTTTTAACATTTTTAATCAAAGGTAAAGAGGCGATTCAAAACCCCAAAGTTTTAGCAATGAGCATATATATATATATATATATTTACATACAGCAATAGTAGCTGGTACGTCGACCAAAAAGATCGAGTTGTGTGCAATCAAGCACACACGTTATAATTCTCCCACTCCACTACAGTGTAGCTCTATGATGAGAGTAGCTAGTGGGGCGGTGAGCTAGGATATATAGTGCATGTCAAAATCTATGGAGGGAAACGAATCCATGCAACATAAATACCACACGCTTAATAAAGAAAGCTCCAGCACATCACCTTGCCCAACAGAATCCATTTTCTTTTTTGCTGAATATACTCGGTTTCATACGTTCCAGCACCTTCTTCTTCTTTCAATCGACATAGAGCTATCCTTAGTGGGGGTTAAAAGATCATTATTGTGATCTTGATTATTAAAAGATTAATTATTGCCCACTTCTCCATTGCATATATTTTGGGTGCAAGCATGAGTCACAACTTACAAAAACACGACTATAAATAGATCAGAAGATCATAAGCATAATATTATACATTCATCCCTTAGCCTGATCACTCAAACATCCATTCTAACAAACATTTGTCTGGCTTTCGAATTTGAAAACCTTAGTCTCCATATACAAATCAATTTCTATTTATTAGCAACTGAAAACTTAAATCACCTGTAAATTTTAAATATTATGGCTTCATTCACATCATCTTTAGGTTTTGTTCTTAACTTGATCCTAATTACTAGTTTCGCTATTATTGCCCAAAGCCGAATAGCCAGGAAAGACTTGGGTTTGGACTTCGGAGGCCGAGGTGATGTAGGAGCTCGAATAGGTTCAGGAATAGGCTTAGGTGGAGGTGGTTCCGCATCGGAATCTGGTTCCGTTGGTGCGGGAGGTCGTAGTGCAGGTAATATAGGAAGCAATGTTGGAGGTAATGCGGGAGGTGGAGCAAGTACAGGCATAAGCTTCGGTGGAGGTGGTTTTGCATCTGGTCAAGGTGGGGGTAATGTAAGAGGTAAATTCGGAGGTAATGCTGGAGCTAGAGAAGGTACAAACATAGGATTAGGTGGAGGTGGTTCTGCATCCGGCTCAGGTTCTGCTTCTGGTTCCGCTGGTGCAGGTGGACAAGGTGGAGCTGATGTAGGA
>JAJJMB010001184.1:4100714-4128780 GCA_023531105.1 Papaver atlanticum
GCTGGAGTAGGTACAAACATAGGCTTAGGTGGAGGTGGTTCTGCATCCGGTTCAGGTTCTGCATCTGGCAACGCTGGTGCAGGTGGTCAAGGTAGTGGTGGCGTAGGAGGTAAAGTTGGAGGTAATACTGGAGCTGGAGTTGGTACAAACATAGGCATAGGTGGAGGAGGTTCTGCATCCAGTTCAGGTTCTGCTTCTGGCTCCGCTGGTGCAGCTGGTCAAGGTGGAGGTGATGTAGGAGGCAATGCAGGAGCTGGAGTAGGTACGAATATTGGCTTAGGTGGGGACGGTTTTGTATCCGGCTCAGGTTCTGCTAGTTCAGGAGGTCGAGGTGGAGTTGATGTAGGAAGTAACTTAGGAACTGGAATAGGTGCTGGCATAGGCAAGTGAATGACTAATTTAATCCGCAGTTGAAGGTTATGATTGGTGTACCTAAGTAAATCACCAACGAAATATATATGATCAGCTCATATTAAGTCTATCTAAATAAAGAAGGGCTGAGGTCGAATGTAATTTTCCTAGTTTATGGTTTAATAGCTTTGTAATAGATTTTGAGAAAATTGTTACACTTAAATGGCAGAATTAGTTGATGCTTTCTAAAATTCTCTTGATCGTTTAGGCTTTGTTGATCATTTGCTAATGAAGAAACACCAACCCGTGATATAATGCACATATAATCCCCCATTTAATGCGAGCAGTTACAAATCCGAAATAATGTCTACGCGCCCCAAAATACTTCACATTTTCTAGAATTTACGAGCACTCGGAAAAGAATTGCACGAGAAGTATCAACAAGTCTCAGTGGTTTACACCAAAAAATTACAATGTAAATGAGCTTTGTATATCTCTCGCAAGGCATAAAGAGAGAGCTCCAACAATCAGTGGTTTACAGTGTGTTCTGCAACTTAACCATAATTGACCACTTCTTTGATGGACAATGTCAGCCCAATATATGTCAAATATGTCATACTAGCTCCTCGACTCTTTGTTTGAAGACACTCCCCAATCAGTGTAACTTTTAATAGTAAAGTCATTTTCTTATCTTTAACTCTTTTTTTCTTTCTTTTTCTTTTTGATAGTCCTATTTCTAACTCTGTTTGATTTTTTTTCCTTTTTACCATGAAAAATATACCTAAGAAAATCAACCAGTAAAATGAGAATATCACCAACTAGATTTGAATATTGTTGGGAATATATATTTAAAACATAAATTTATTTCCCAATTAAAATATTTTTGGTAACAATAAAGTTCTTCTTAAACGAAAACTAATTTTTATTATAATTGATTTTGACCGTTTCATACTTTGTTGTGTTAATGATGTTAATTGCACTTTAATAATTTCTCATTAAACTCTATTGTAACCTTGACTAAAAAATCATATTTTTCATGAAATGAATTTTTAGAGTTGTTGAAACATTCTTTCTCTAGGGTGAGAGCTTTTTCATTTTTATGTCTTTTGAGTTTATAAGAAAAATGATTTTTTAAGAAAGAAAAACACGGGTGCTATCATCCTTGGTTTTTCTAAGAGAGTTTCTGAGCAAGAATGAAGTGTAAAAGTTTCACATCCTCTCATCGTGCAAGAGTGATGGTGTAAAAGATTGAACTCAGCTGTTTTATCCTTGGGACGACGCGACATGGAAGAACTGCTTGCACAATCTTGGGCAGAGCCGCAAAACGTCTTAAAGAGAGCTATCTGGTCGTGACTCAGCCATAACATTTTTGTTTGTTTGGTTTTATGATTGTTTTGCAGGCCATTTTCAGCAATTGTTCCAACAATTTTAAGACGGTTTCTTCTGCCATAGAAATTAAACGAGAAACTATTGCTGGAATATGATAAGTATCATTGTTTATTTTATTTTACTGAATCGTTATGGCATATTATTCTCATGATGCTTGGAATTTGAGATTATTTATAACTAAAATTGAATTTTTGATGTTTAATCGTATTGGACACGGATTGTAACATTTTATAGAGTTTTATGTACATCTCTTTAACGAAAATGAATTGGGTCTAGATATTTATACCATATATTTTAGACATCATGAGGATCTTCCATGTAAAATTTCATAATTTTTGGAGTTCCAAAGGTATTTTTAAACTAATTTAGAAAACTGTATAACGTTGCTGAAAAATTCTGACGAGTGGAAAAAATTACTCCTGATTGAATTTGTATTCTTGATTTTTGTGTATATATTTTGAATTTGTGTGTAACATGAAACTTGTAGATCATGAACTTATCTTCAAAACCCATTTTGAAATTTTCTATTTAGATTTTTGGTTTGAGAGATGTTGTGATTTTAAAATCGATGTATATGTATGTCCAAAGTATGGGTCGTGATACTTGAGTTCAGAGGTTAAAGATGTAAGAACTTACAATAAAAATCATGTTTTGATTTTAGTACTTTATTCTTGTTTTTTGTAATGAAAAAATAAGATCACTATTGGAAATCAAACTAGTGCACGCCATATGTTTGATAATATGCTAAATATTATTTTTATTTGATACTTGGAGTACTAATTTTCATTTGATTTTTAAGTAATTATCACTACACCAAATCGACGGTTTTGGACATATAGGTGTTTCCTTGAATTTTGGAGACACATATAAGTGTCTCAATTTTGGCGTAGGAAATGTTATGAGACAGATTTAGAGACGCTTATAAATGTCTCTTAATTAACTTTTGAGACATTTGCATTGTCGCATTAATGTTTACCGACGGTTTAATAAATGAACCAAATTTATTTTTCTGGTCATTTAAAGCGACGCAAAAATTTATTTGGAGACTCTTATATCCGTCTCAAATAAAATTAGATTTAAAAATATATATATATATTCATAATTTCCTGCACCTGCACATTTGAATTGCAGCATCATATATAAAGAGTGCAAATTTGTTCACCCCTCCTAAACCGGGGTGCACATTCCTCCCCTCTTGATTGGAAGGAATATCAAATGAAATATCACCTGGTTTTCCGTATTTAAGTTTAATATATAATTTCTAATTTTTCATTTAATATTTAAACTTATTTTCCATTTATAAGATACAAAAAACTATGAGCTGTAAGCTTTTTTCTCTTTCTTCTTCCTAATTTATTGCTTTCTTCTTCCTTATTCATTATTTTCTTCCACCGAAGAAATCTAACCATTTTCTTTACTTACTTTATACAGTGGATGAACATCTTCAGTCACCTTACCCTCAAAAAAAAAAAATCTTCAGTCACGATTTTTTTTTTCCATAAATGAAATCCTTCACACACTTTAAAATCGATGTTCAAACAAGATCTCAGGCCTAGATTTACACGATTTATAAGGGCTGATACCTACATTACTAAGGGCTGATACCATCTCAAGATCTTAAACTATCCTGACCGTTGGATCGGCTAAATGGTATCAGCCCCAGTAATACTGGTATCAATCCTTATAAATCATGCAGATTTAGCTTTTGGGTTTATGAGGATCGATTCTAATTAATGTTGTTAGTTCTATAGCGGTGGTGGAATCAAATAAGCATTTATAGATCACGCCTGAGTGATGACGATGATAACAATAACTAATCAAACTAAAATTTAGTGTTGCCAAATTTTAGTACATATCAAATTAAGTTCATGGTGAAACATGATTCCTTTGATAGATATATTAACAATCAACTAGAATTTCCGAATGTAAAATGTCAAACTCGTAGGCAACAAGATTCGGATGAGAAACAAAAGATTTGGGTTTTTTTCTTTATGAAAAACCAGCAACTATAATCGTGAGAGAAAAACGAAAGAGTTCAGTTGATCAAAGAGATTTGTATTTCTCTTTGATGTAAACAAACAAATAAGAAAATATTAAAAAAAGAAGAAGTAGATTGCCTTAAAATAACATGAAAATAAAAATAGAAAACTAGGTGGTATTTCAATTGATATTTCTTCCAATCAAGAGGGGAGGAATGTGCACTCCGGTTTAGGAGGAGTGCACAAATTTGCACTCATATGTGAATCCATCCATCCTTATAATTACATACGTAAGATGACTGAATTTTAACAAAATAAGCTATGGATAACAGGTCCGTCTCTACAATTTGGGATCAAAATTGAGCATATTTTGGATTTCTTGTTCAATCAATGTCACCGGACTTCATCATGCATATGCAGTGGATACATTTTCTACAAGAATTTAAGACAACAATCCTGTCACGCCTGCTGACTTTAGGCCAATATCATTATGCAATACTAGTTATAAAATAATTTCCAAAATTATTGTGAATAGAATGAAACCACTATTAGGGAAAATGATCTCACCTTTTCAATCTGCCTATGTTCCAAATAGGAATATACAGAACAATATGATTATTGCCCAAGAGTTGGTGCATTCTATGAGAAAGAAAAGGAAAAAAGATAAATGTGGCATTATGAGTCTAAAATTAGATATGTCGAAAGCTTTAGAATAGAGTAGAGTGGTCCTTTTTAATTGATGTTCTCAAATTTTTGGATTCTCTGACTCTTGGTGTGAGATCATTTACCAATGTATTAGCACCACTAGTATCTCCGTTTTACTTAATGGATCACCATGTTCTTCTTATAAACCTAGTAGAGGTCTACGTCAAGGTGATCTGTTATCTCCTTATTTGTTCATTTTATGTATGGAGGCTTTTTCTTGTTATCTGAATTATGCTGAACAATGGAATCTTATTCATGGTTTTAAAGTCAGCAAAGGGGCCCCAAGTATTTCTCATCTCCTCTTTGCTGATGATTGTCTTTTATTCACTAAAGCCACCCATGATGAGGCTAACAACTTAATGTCTCTCATTAAGGATTTTAGTCTCATTTCAGGTCAAGTGATAAATTTTCAAAAATATGGATGCTTCTTTAGTAAGAATGTTCATCCGGATCTTTGTGTTTCCCTTATTAGATCTCTTAAAGTTAAGAAAATTGATCCTAATGATAAACATCTGGGTATTCCTCTTTTCCTGAAGAGATCAAAAACCGATACTTTCTCTTTTCTTGCTGATCATTTTGCTAATGGGGTCGCTAAGTAGAAGGGTAAGCAGTTGTCCCAATCAGGTAGGTCTGTCATGGTTAACAATGTCTTGAATTCTTCCCCCATCTATCACATGAATTCTTTCCTTCTTCCAGATAATCTCATTCACAAAATGGAGCAATCCCAAAGAGATTTCTGGTGGGGGAAAGGATCAAGTGGGGGTTCTTATCCCAAAAATTGGGATAAAGTTTGTACTCATAAAATGAGAGGTGAGCTAGGTTTTAGGAGTCTTAAGTTTATCAATAAAGCCCTTTTGGCTAAAACTGCTTGGTTGCTCATTCACTATGAAGATGAACTATGGTTAAAAAAATTGAAATGTAAATATTTCAAAAATTGTCACCCTTTGCATCATAAAGCAATTAGGGATACCTCATGGGTTTGGAAGAGTATAAGTCATGGTATAAGTATCATTAAGCATAATGCTATTTGGGAAGTTAGAAATGGTGATAGTATTCATGCTTTTATTGATAATTGGGTGTCTAATATGTCTTCTCCCTTATGCATCTGTTATCCTAATCCCAATATGTATGTGAACAACTTGATTGATAAAGATAGTAATACTTGGAATGCAGAACTGGTGCAATCTTTTTTCACACATGATAATTATCAGAAAATCATGAAAATTAGGATTCCTATAACAGGCCAAGACAGATTGATTTGGCCTTCACTAAAAATGGTAGATTTACTGTCAAGTCGGCTTACAAGCTTTTGGCTGGTGATATTCCTGTTGGTGGTCCTAGTACTCAGGTTGCTCCTATCTATAGGAATCTTTGGAGAGCTTCTCTCTTGCAAAAAATAATAATTCTGCATACTAAGAATAGGTTGTCTGTTTTTAGACCGAATCAAGATGATACTTGTAGCATGTGTGACACTAATTCTCTTGAAACAGCTGAACATCTAATCCTTCATTGTCCTTCTCTAGAACTGTTTGGGCTTCTTTTCCGTTTGGAAATATGGTGCTTCATGATTCTGCCTCTGTAGCTAATATTCGGGATTGGATTAATAAATATCTCCTATCCAGCAATGACATGTGCTGCTCTATTCTAACCAAAACATGGTGTCTGTGGAGGGATAGATATTTTCACATCTTCCAGCAAAAACCACTTAATGTTCTAAGTACTGCTAGACTTGCTTCTAAACTTATTAGTGATACAAATGCAACTACTACTAGTCGTAATAATGATCAGTCTTCTGTTAGTCATCAGCATGTATCTCCATCTAATGATGTCCTTCCAGAAGATTGCTATATTGCTTACTGTGATGCTTCTTATGATAAAAATACTAATAAATCTGGTATTTGTATTGTGATTTTTGACCAAGCAGGTGAATACAAAGGATGCAAGACAGTTGCAGGGCGAGCCGTGAACTCTGAAGAAGCTGAATGCCTGGCCTTACTTGAAGCTGCAAAGTGGGTCAAAGCTAGAGGCTACAACAAAGTTTGCTTTAGAAGCGACGCCAAAAATGCTATCTCCTTTCTCAATAAAAGTATGGACCAGATTAGCTGGTTCAATAACTCCATTTTAGAAGATTGTATTTTTATTCTAAGTGATTTAAGTTTTGTTAAAACTGAGTTTGTTAGTAGAGATTTTAATGGTTGGGCTGATAAAGAAGCCAAATATAGTAGAAGATTTAATGTATCAGGTGAATGGTTGGATAGAGTTCCTCCATTTGACCAAAATATGATGTAATCTTTCTACTTTCTTTCCTAGCAAAAATAAATAAATAATTGCATTCTAGATTCAAATAAATTGATTGTTCAATCTTAATTAGAATGAGTTGTATGGAAACTAGATATTGAGAATTATTGTTTATGACAATATATGAGTGACTCAGACAAGTTTGGAACTTATGAGATAGAATTTGACACCAAACCAAAACCGAAAGAATAAAAAACCTAGTCAAAACAAATATGAATACCAACTCTCACCAAGAAATGAACATAATT
Source organism: Papaver atlanticum (assembly GCA_023531105.1). Taxonomy (NCBI): domain Eukaryota; kingdom Viridiplantae; phylum Streptophyta; class Magnoliopsida; order Ranunculales; family Papaveraceae; genus Papaver; species Papaver atlanticum. The sequence goes on from JAJJMB010001184.1 coordinate 4,107,685, forward strand.
TTAATAATGAAGTTATTTGATATGTTTGCATTACATAGCATTGCGAGAATATCAAATATTGTTAACAATGCTTTTCAAGCTAAGTTAATGTGAATTGTGGATACAGTGAGAGGTGATATATATTGGTGTTTTACACCATATTTGTTTTGATAGGTTATGGTTTAAAAGTTGAACCGAATCGTTTGAAAGAAAGTGGTGTTGAGTTATACTCACATCACTAGGATTTTCGGTATTGGTATGATTTCAAATAGCTTACTTCGGGTAGAACTATCTTGATAAAAATGTTCGTACTTCCGAAATGAGAAAGAATCTAGTTTCCGCATATCTTGTTATTAACAAGATTGAGATTAGAAATTTGTTGAATTTAATCATTGCACTGCTACAAATGATATGTTATGGATGAAATTAATGGTTGAATCTAACATTACAATTTTATCATAACATGATATGAAATTTGAATGTATGCAACATGATGAGTATGAGCATGTTGTGTTTTTCTCTAAACTTTATGAGTTTTTGAATAACATGCATATAATCTTATGCAACTTGCAATGATTATTGGATGAAATAAAATATTGAGAATTTTATAAAGATGCTTCGAGTAACTTGTCTTGAGTTTTAAAAAAAAACAGCTTTTGAGTAGTGAATTAGGCAATGTTGTTTTCACGAAAATTGTTTGAATTTTTATTATTCTCTATATTGTGTAAAACATTTTAGGTTTAGATCATTGGTTCATTAATTTTTCACAACTTTTGGGGTCTTTGATATTGTTTTGAAATTCTTGTTTGAGTCAAAAAATAGTAGGGGTTCCATCTTCTATGTTTTAACAACTTTGATTTAAATTAGAAGAACTAAAAAAAATAAAAATGAAGGTGATAAGTAATTCACTAAGAATGAAACTATAAAAGCATTTACAGTGAGACTAAAATTTAGTCATGAATATTACATTGCTTATAATTTGAAAGATAATTTCTCATTGAGAGTAAATTTTTTGTTCTTCAAAAGTGTAATCTTTGGCAAAAAGTTTTGTGAGCCTATTGTTTTTAGACAAGCAAACAGAAAATCGTTGACACTTGCATTCAAATCGCTAAATTAACTTACATTCTTGTTTTGTTGATGTTTTTTCTACTATGCGTGATTTGTTATAACCATAAGTAGAAATGTATACTTGATTGTGTGAGTTATAGATGAGAACCTATGTAGACCAAGCATGGAAAACCGTGTAGTTTCTACAATAAAAGAAAGCATATAAGTTAGATAAGTGAAAACAACTTTAAAACAATTTAAAAAAAATAAAAACAATTTTTTTTTACTAGATTCATTGGAATGATTTCAGAATTGATGAAAGTGAAATGCACATTACTCTTTGTTTTGTATGCATAAGTGATTTGTTGAATTTTTATTCTAACTTATAGGATGAAAATGAAATTGAGAACATGCTTAGTTTACTATTTGACATGAAAGACTTGAGTGAGGATGGTGTATGTTTTTGAAATGATTTTTTTTTTTTTTTGGATCTATTTCATTACAATGAAAAGATATTTTTGAAAAGAAACAGAAATATATATATAGTCTGACTGTAAAATAGCTTTCACGCATTTGATTTAGTGCTATTAATGCTTTTGAGATTGTGCGTACTTGCACTAAACATGAGTATGGTAGCTTAGTATGTTTCTTTGCTATGTGATTGATTACATATATTTTCTGTAGTGGGGGTTTAATATATTTCTTCCGCAGTGGGAGATTTATATTCATATTTGCCAATCCTAGTATGGAAAATTGGTAAAATATTGAGAAGGTTATGAGGTGTTTCAAACACATCTTACACCTAGAAATACACTATCTAAATGTTTACCGAAATCCTTTTATGGATATTGTGAAGCTGATTGGAAATACTTTCAGATGAATCCTCTATAGGTTAGAGCGATTCAGTCCTCTACTAGATAGAGGAAGAACAGACATATTAATCCAATGCGATAGTACCGCGGCTATTGCAAGAGTTGAGAACCGTTGATTACAATGGTAGAGTCGACATATAAGGTGATAGAAAGCATTTTTGATGCTATGAGAATGGATTATATATGGTCTGAAAAGAATTATCGTTGATCCTTTGACGAAAGGATTAATAACAAGGTGTGAATACATCTTATGGGATGATGTTGATGCCCATTGAGAATTGAGTCATTTGTGATGGATACCCACCTAGAAATAGGTTCAAAGGGAATAACAATTCACATATGATATGAACATAGTTGTTCGTGATGAACATCCAACCTATAACTCAAGATTCCATAAGTAGGTTAAAAAGGTAATCCCTACTGAAAATGCAGGGGTCTAACAACCACACCCAACAATTCATTTGGCAATCTGAGAGGACTTACTCCAATATACTTTCTAGAGAATCAACTAGACAGTCAGACTCAATTTAGAGAAAAGTATATACAAGAGTTTATATCTCTATCTCTCAATTCAATCTGCAATCAGCAAATAGGAATTTGTGAGCATGAATATAAGAGAAGTAACTTGAACGGTACCAAAGAACAATGTTCAAGGATCAATCAATTTCAATCAGCAACCAAAGGTTGGATTTCCTAATTGATCGATACAACGCACAACCTGTGATATTTCAATTATATAACAAAATATAATGCGGAAAAGAAATAACACAGACACTAGAATTTTGTTAACGAGGAAAACCGCAAATGCAGAAAAACCCCGGGACCTAGTCCAGCTTTGAACACCACACTGTATTAAGCCGCTACAGACACTAGCCTACTACCGATAAACTTCGGACTGGACTGTAGTTGAACCCAAATCAATCTCACACTGATTCAAGGTACAGTTGCGTTCCTTACGTCTCTGATCCTAGCAGGATACTACGCACTTGATTCCCTTAGCTGATATCACCTACAACCAAGAGTTGCTACGACCCAAAGTCGAAGACTTGATAAACAAACTTGTCTCACACAGAAAAGTCTATTGGAATAGATAAATCTGTCTCCCACAGAAATACCTATGAGTTTTGTTCCGTCTTTTGATAAATCAAGGTGAACAGGAACCAATTGATAAACCAGTCTTATATTCCCGAAGAACAGCCTAGTATTATCAATCACCTCACAATAATCTTAATCGATTAACGAAATAAGATATTGTGGAATCACAAACGATGAGACGAAGGTGTTTGTGATTACTTTTCTATCTTGCCTATCGGAGATATAAATCTCAAGCCAATCTTACGATTGCACTCAACACACGATAGAAACAGCAAGATCAGATCACGTAACTACAGAGAAAATAGTTGGGTCTGGCTTCACAATCCCAATGAAGTATTTAAGTCGTTAAGCTAAGGGGTCTCGTGAGAAACCTAAGGTTAAAGGAGAATCGACTCTAGTTATGCAACTAGTAACACACAGAAGTGTAGGGATTAGGTTTCCCAGTTGCTAGAGTTCTCCTTTATATAGTTTTCAAATCATGGTTTGCAATCTAAGTTACCTTGGTAACAAAGCATTCAATATTCACCGTTAGATAAAAAACCTGATTCAACTAAGCTAATATCTTTCAACCGTTAGATCGAACTTATCTTGTTACACACAAATGAAATGTACCCTCATTTAGGTTTATGTAACCGTACATAAATGTGTACACCATGTTGGCTCAACAATAGTTTACCGATGTTGGCCATATGAACACTCTCATATCAACCTTGTTCATCTTAACCATAACTAGTTCAAATGACTCAAATGAAACTAGTTAAAGAGTTGTTCAATTACTATATTCTCATAGACGTATACAAGAACACAATTGAAGCAAAATTGGTTTGATTCACTCGAATCAATTCATGAACATTATAGCCACGGTTTGCAAAGATTGCATTCCTTATTTTATAAATGTTTAAGTTCATGTACACGACCGATTTTAGAACTTTAACCTTCAAGTATTCAAACGGGTACGCATACTTTAAATACCCGGACCAAGATTGGGTTTCGCCAGTACGCAAACGGGTACGCGTACTTCCAATCCCAGCAGAAATATTCGGACATGAACCTTACGCCAGTACGCAAATGGGTGCGCATACTTAGGTTCCCGGTGTTCTCAAGCCAACAGGTACGCATACGGGTACGCATACTATGGTTCCCGTACATGGATTACATATGTGCAAGAGTACACAACATGTCATATCCAATAATTGGTTAAGTGTTCTAAACTCTTATTTCAATCATTGAAACTTTCTTAGAGGATGACAATAGTCGTTTTCACACACTATTAGCATCAAAGCAATTTTCAAGTTATTGAAATAATCATAACGAAACATTCCAAGTCTACACCAAATGATTGTATCACACAAACCATGTAAGATGTTACTCGGCAATTTTCGTATGATCATCTTTTGACTTGTGTCAAGAATATAAGATGAACTTGGTCGAAACGAAAGCTTGCCAACACATATTCCGAGAAATATGCAAGTGAGTTAAACTTAGCTCGAAATCTCAAATGTGTATAATAGAAAACTATATCGTAACACGACTTATGTCTCAATATAGGATATAGAGTAGAAATAGACTTTCCAAGTGATAGATGAGTTTCAGCCTCCACATACCTTTTGTTGATGAAGTTCCACAAGCTCTCCTTAGTAGTTCTTCGTCTTTAAATAATGAACGCCATGAAGTCTAACGCTCAACTACACAATCTATGTCCTAATCCGTGACATCTATAAGTAGACTAGAAATCAAGACTTATAGTTTTGATCACTAATATTGGCAAACATGCTTGAGATAGCAACGCCTGCGAGTTCGACCGAGCAGTGCTCTAACACCTACCTATGAATAGAGATCCCAAAATGTAGGTTCAAATGGGGATAAGTCATGGATAATATATGTAAACACGGAATCATGCTTTAGAGAATTCATCCCACAGCATGATATCCTGAAGCGAGTTAAGGTTGAGTTTTTGTTTCTAAAACTCTTAATGATGTTTATATCTCTATTTAGAGTGGGGTACTTAGATACAGGAGTACTCTTGATAAACTCACCTATATGGATGTGAAAGTGTGGCCGCTTTCTATGAGAATATATGGGCAGTTCTCTAGATCATTCATTAAACCGGAATTCAAGCACAGGGTCGTAATGTGCTGGCTTTAGACTTTACATTAGTATAGTTGTGTGTGTGTCAGACAATCTATTATCTCCTAGAGTTCAAAGACTTATGTTCACTCTATGGTCATATTTTTCGAGAGTCTAACGTTGTTATACATATCTTGCTCAATGTTTTAAAAATATAAGCGGGGGATTGTTGGGAATATATATTTAAAACATAAATTTATTTCCCAATTAAAATATTTTTGGTAACAATAAAGTTATTCTTAAATGAAAACTAATTTTTGTTATAATTGATTTTGACCGTTTCATACTTTGTTGTGTTAAACTCTATTAAACTCTATTGAAACCTTGACTAGAAAAATCAGATTTTTCATGAAATGAAATTTTAGAGTTGTTGAAACATTTTTTCTCTAGGGTGAGAGCTTTTTCATTTTTATGCCTTTTGAGTTTTTAAGAAAAATGATTTTTTAAGAAAGAAAAACACGGGTGCTATCATCCTTGGTTTTTCTAAAAGAGTTTCTGAGCAAGAATGAAGTGTAAAAGTTTCACATCCTCTCATCGTGCAAGAGTGATTGTGTAAGAGATTAAACTCGGCTGTTTTATCCTGGGGACGACGCGACATGAAAGAACTGCTTGCACAATCTTGGTTAGAGCCGCGAAACATCTTAAAGAGAGCGACCTGGTCGGGACTCAGCCATAAAATTTTTGTTTGTTTGGTTTTATGATTGTTTTGCAGGCTATTTTCAGCAATTGTTCCAACAAATATCAGCACCAAAATCTTCTTGCATTTGCATGCAGCCTCACTCGTGACCCTTTGCAAAGCTGCATGCACCATTATATATAGTACTGTACAACTACTAAACTGCTGCTAGTATTCTCTAGTTACACCAATTTAGGTCAAAATTTTACCAGCCAAACACTCTTCCAATGATCTGAACAAAACACTAACTCATTCATATCATATCACATTAAAGTCAGAGTCTAGTATTCCCTTCTGCAGCAGCACAGACTTGTCAATGTCTGTGTCTTTCACTTTCTGTTTACTCTGCCAAACCCACACAAAAAGAAAACAACAAGAAAAGGAAAAAAACACAAAAAATGTCATCAGAAAATAGATTTGATATTACACACAAAAATACATCTAGAAAAATGAAATCATACACTCACAACCAGCATTGTTGTTGAGACCAGCAAGCAAAAACGATGGGGTTGTGCCGTTGCTAGTAACTTAGTACAAAAACGATAGAGCAGCGAGCAAAATTGGAAGTTGCCAATCTAGACCAAACATTTTTATTTTTCTTAAAGTTGGGCTTGATAAGTACGCCCAAGCCCATCAGTCTTGAACAAAACGACAAAACAAAATGGAGATGAAGGGTATCGATCCCTCTGCCTCTCACATGCAACGCGAGCGCTCTACCTTTGAGCTACATCCCTGCTTGAGACGGCCGCTATGTTTTTCTATACTTGGTATAATGTGCCTCTGTGTTTTAACCCTCCGAATTTTGGAAGTAACATATGCCATGGTGTGGCATATATGAGAAACCTGTGTTGTGCCTGAAATTAAGTTTTTCACTACGACGAAGGCGATTCTAAACCGCTAGGTTATAGCAAAGTGTAACTGCTGGAAATCCAACAACACACCAAAATGATAAATTACTCAAATTCTAAGACATGTTTACAAGATTGCAATCAAAGTTCTTCTTATTATGAAATCTATGATTCTGATAATGATGATAATACAAGTATATAAACTCACAAGAACCCTAACTTACTTTCTCTCAACATATCCTCTCTGAATACAAATTATCCAACCCCTTTACAATGATCTAAGGTCTCTATTTATAGGCAAAGTAAGTAGTGGAGTACAGCACATTTACTTCGCAGGTAATCACACAATCCACGTGATTCTACTTTTTACTTCTCATGACTCGTTTTCAATAAAGTTTTCCCTTCTCTTTCGCCGATAACCTCGGTAACTTGTCGGTACAGCTGTCTTAGTTTCTTGTTCAATAATTTATCTTCGTCTAAAGTTGTCTTTCGCTTTGCTTCGTGACTTCTTCTTCGTTAACTGTCTCTTTATCCAATTATCTTTATCTCGTCTTCTAGTTACCTCGGGACATTCTTCCTTGTTATTTATTTCGCATATCTATTTCTATGAGAGATTTTTTGTACTTCGCAGATCCAATTTTTCATAAAAGCAGTTCTTAGAACTGATTTGACTTATCACTGATATTTATCCTCGAAGATGGTTAAAAGATCTTATGATGAGATTTACTCTCCATCTCGTGCTATCTCGTTCGACCACATGGAGAGTAGGTTTTTGTACCTATATTTTGCCTTATCTCGTTATATTCGCAAGAATTAAGAATGGAAAGAGAATCTCCAGGTAGACTCGTAACCGCCACGTCTCCGACTCTCCAGTTTCCACGTCGCCACGTTCTCTTCCTAACCGTTTACCACCGATTCCACTTCTTGCATCGTGTTTATGACCTTCCTTAGCCGGTTACCTTCCACCTTATTATAAATACTTCGGTCATCCTTAATTCTCCTTTCTTTCTTTTATTTTCTCTTCTTATTCTTATTCTTCTTCTTCCCCCTCTCTGCTGCTGCTACTGCTACTGCTACTGTTCTTTTTCCAGATTTACCAGTTCCCGAATCGCTTCTTTCTTCTTCTTCTAACCCTTTTTGAAACCTTAAATTTTAAACCCATGGCTCCCAAGAAAATTCCATCACCAACATCGTCTAAAACCCTTGAAGAATTTCAAGACGAGTTTAAACATAAAGGTCTCTCTCTCTTTCCCGTGGAGGATTCTTCCGTTAGCCCTACTGCTACTTCAGCAAAGAACATGGATTTGAACTACAAATGGTTTCAATTCGATAAATGGTCTGCTAGTAGGATTATTATCACAGTAGGTAAGCTGAGAGCGGGTCTGTCTTTTCCCTTATACGATCCAGTGAATCCTCTCTTCTACGAAGTTCTTACCAAGATTCAACGAGGTGTCTTTCAACTCAATGGTAATTCTATTCATATTGTGAATGAGTTTACGATTCGTTCAAAAGGTGGCCCTTCTAAAATTCCAAAGTTCGCGAAGGAGTATGATCCTTTGGATTAAAATATTGACTCTTTTGCTGCCAACTATTCTGCCAATACCATGAGAACGCGGAAATATCAAGAATGGGGTGTTCGTCTCTCGCGAAATACCTTAGATGACCCTTCCAAAGCTCTGCTCCAAGATGTTGATCCCTTTGGTCGTGCGAAGAATGACCATCTTCGTTGGTCCAATGATGAAGAATGGATGATGTACCCTCTGGTCCTCGAGGGTCCTTTGATTTGGGGTATTAACCCTGATGGCAGTATTCGTATTGGTCATCTTCCTAAGCATAGTCACTTCGATGCTTACGAACCTTGGAGGCTCCAGTGGTCTAAGATGCCACTTAAGGTAATTTTCACTCCTTTCTGAACTCATTTGTTTCGTGTTGATGATATCTTGACCAAATTTATTGTTTCAGTATCCTACTCCTCCTCTTGGTTTGATCAAAGATCGTAAGAAACGGGAACCTACAGCTGAATCTCCTGCCTCCGACCAGGTATTATTTGATTATTTTTACCTCGCCGCTTTTGTCATCAAATTATTTTCTGACTTTGAATTTCGCAGGATGACGACTCTGCTGGACCTCAAGTTGCTCCTAGGTTAACTAAGGGTCATAAAAAGCGTGATCGTTCTGTGGTGTCCCCTGTTTCTAATCAGGTATCCTTGGCTATCTTTACTTCGTAATACCTTTATTTGATTTTTTTTTTTTAACTTCGTGTTTTTGCAGAATGATCCCATCAATGCTCCATCTGCTGCTGGTCCTGCGAAGCGTACTCGTAGGATTTTGAATCTAGATGAGCTAACTCGGGTGAAAGATTCCAAGTTAGCTTCAAGTCAATCAACTCCTCCTCCTCCTAAGCAACAACCGACTATCTCTAACCAAGATGCTACTTCCCCCAAGCTTCCGAAGGATGTAAATTCTTCTCTTCTTAGTCCTCCCCCAAGTTGTTGAAGTGGAGGACTCCCCTCATAAGTTCCCCAAGGATGTCCGTACCAAGGATAAGAATAAGATGAATAAAGATAAGCGGAAGCTTTACTACGTGGATGATCCTACTTATCTTCCTGATCTTGACTTCCCGAGAGACATCTACACCGCTGCTCAACAGAATGAGGCTACTAAATCTCCTGCCATAGGGTCTTTGATTTCATTTTGTACCGACACCTTCACGACACTCGATCAATATGAGATGGAGAAAGCTTCGCTGAATTTGTCTCTTAGTCAACATGCTGCTTTGATGGATTTGGTAAAATTCTACCCTTTTCCTTTTCGTTATCTTTGCAAACTCCTATCTCATTTTCTTTCAATGTTTCATAGGAGTTCAATCGTCACTTCGCTAACCTCGTGGAAACAAGAGCATCTCGTGAAAGGTTGGAGGATGCTAAAACTCGCATTAAAGAGCTGGAGAAAGAGCTTGCCAAGGATAATAAATTGGCAGAAAAATTGGAGAAGAAGGCTGGTGAACTTCACAGTAAGGCTCCTTACTTTTATGTATCTATTCCTTGCCTTAGCTTTATTTTCGTTATTTTATTATTTTACTTTTCGTCAAGCTCGATGTACAAAACGTCACATGGATGCTATTGAAGCGAAAGACTTGCTTGAAGATATTCGTGCGGAGAATTTGAATCTTACAACCCAAATCGACAGTTATGTGACTGAGAATGAGATTTTGAATGAGAAAATAGAAACTCTTTTTTCACAAGTGGATCATTTGACTGTCAAGTGTACAAACAATGAAGAATTAAACTTCCATCTACACAAGTAAAATGAGGATTTGAAAGTTGAACTAAGATGAGTTGGGAATTCTCTCACGACTTCAAGAAATCTTCATTCTTCATCTTTAAGTTTAATCAAATGATTAGAAGAAGATAAAACTCGCATAATCAAGAGGAAAGATAAAACTGAAGTTGATCTTCGCAAATCTCAAAACGAAGTTGAAGATCTAAAAATTGAGAATAGTCGTCTAAAAGACGAAGTGGCTTTTCTTCTTACTCGTCTAGAGAAACTTCAGTGTAAAAGACATGCTAACCCTTCATTGAATACAAAACCTACAAAACCTCTCAATAATAGAGGATCTGTTGTAATTCGTACTGGCGAGGATAATTCCGAATCTGGTCATGGTAGAGGATGGAAAAATTTGTATCACTTGATCTGTTCCCAACTTGAAGTTGCGAATCTCGAAATTTCTAGGCTTGATCATTTTCATGCAGATATTCAAAAGACTTTGGGTTCCACTATCTTTCAAAAGGAAGGTAGTCTTAGATGTTGTAGATGTTCTTTCCATTTATTCAGTGATTTGTTTGCCATATCTCTTATCATTTTTTGTTTCTTCGCAGAGTCTGAGCAAAGCTTGAACAACCAGATCATCCACCTTTCTCGTGAGAAGAGTGATTATGCCAATGAAGTTTTCAGGCTCAGAGAGGAGATTAAAGGTTTGAATGAGGATATGGATAAAATGGAGAGAGATGTTGCTAAGGTCGCGAAGATGACTCGGAGAAATGCTGAAGCTTCTAAGAAGAATCTCTTCAATGAATTCTGTGATAAGCATGGACTACCCCATGAACCTCTTGATCTTGAAGAATTATCCGAAGACGAACCTTCTGATGACGAAAAGATCGAAACTGATGGAGAAGATGGTGATGAAGATACTGATGACGATGAGGAAGCTAAGGTCGAAGTTACAAAAGACAAAGCTTATGTTGTTACGAAGTCGATTAATGAACCTTAATCTTCAGCAAATCCTCCCGATCAATCTCAAGGTGCTATTACTGGCGAAGAAGAAGTTATTGGTGTCATTCCCATACAGCAACTACCTCTTCAATCTTGATCCTTTCCTTTGTATCTTCTTGGTTCTTCTTGTTCTTGACATTTTGCTTCCTTTAACACTTACATTTGAACTGGGCGCTCCCAAGCTTGGGGGGAAGAATATTTTAGATCTCTTCATGCTTTTAATACTATCTTTTATTTTGGTTATTCTTCACCTGTTTCAAAATTTCTGTTGTATACTTGAAGCGATACAATTAGTATGGTTAGGATATATTTCGCTTGATCATATCTTGACATCCGAAGCATTTTAATATATTATGATATGGTATATGCCTGCATGTAATCTAGAATAAGGTTTACGAGGCGAATCTCATTCTTGGAAGTAAAAAATATTAAACTTGTCTCTAGTATATACTTGCCTCTATTTTTTTCTTTCAAGAAATGAGAGTCTGTGCGTAGGAAGTACTCAAAATAATAAAAAAATTAAAAGTATATACTTGCCTCTTATTCTTTTGTGGAGTTCCGAAGCATACCTGTATTTCTTCGTACATTACCTGTTTTCTTCGCTGCCTCAGTTTAATGTTGAATTGATTTCATTTTGTCATTTCTTTTCGCGTGTAGGTCTGAAGTGGTTCTTTTCCTTTATCCTTCATCATTTGGAATTTTCCTGCAATATTAGTTGTTATTTAATAATGATGATGTATTACTCATAAGAACTTTTCCTCTTGTCTTTGTTTCATAAATTTGCCTCTTGTGTTCATTTTTCGTCAATATGGATTTTGCCTATTGTTTTAATTTTCCTTTTATTTCCTCTTATTGATGATCATGAATTGTTATTTCGAGGTCTTATTGCGCCTCCTAATTAAGGTCTTATTGCGCCTCACCCTGTTTTCCAGGGTCTTAGTTTCTCGACGAAGTCTCAGGCACTCATTATTCTTACGAATAATGACCCATCAACCTATCCTTAGCTTTTGTGTTCTTACCTCGTCAGTTTATTTCACTCGAATACGACAGGCCTAGTTATTACCGTGAATAATAGCCCTATGATATTGCCATCTTTATGGTCACACAGCTCCATATTCTGGAGGGTGTCGTCCCTTTATATTCCCCCTGACTGCCCCTTCAAGGAAGTTAACCCTAACATGCATGTAGGTCTCTTCCCATCCAGTTATTACAACAATCAGTTGTTTTCGTGACTTCTTATCCCTTCGCCGATATGGGTCTTGGTTACGAAGTCACACCCTATGTGGGGTTTCTTGGGGACCGAGTGCATCGTAGCCAGGACTTGCCATAGAGTAATGGCCAGTAACGCTCCAGACGTCTCAGGCACCCGTAGCTCAACCGAATACGTCGGCGCCCTGATCTTATTTCTTCACCCCTTACCGAAGGCCATCATAAAAGGGACCCTCAGTGGATAGGACTTATCATTTCCCCTATTTTATATCTTTGGGAGTTGTTCAACATGACGTGCGTTAGGACTTACTTATGTGCCTCTTGCACTTTCGTACGAACTAAGGTGCACGCCATGAGTCCCCAGCCTTCCTAGGCGAAGGGTTTAAGTTCTTATTTTATTTCGTGGGTCTTATCATCCCCCTAGTGATGTCTCACTTTCCTGTTAAATAGGTCTTATTTTGCCCGATTAGATATTTACTTTTCCTTTGAAAATATATTTCATTATGTATTTGTTATGTTTATGAATACATATCTTTTTCTTTATTCCTTTGACACTACACTGCATAACTATGGATAATATTTTTTGATATAAACTAGATTCCAAGGATGATCCAGTCTCCGGCCTTGCTTTTCACCTCTCCATATATTAAGTTTACTTTGTCATCTATGTCTCTTCCTTGGCAATCTTCGAATTCGTAGGCTCCGTTACCCACAACTCTTTTAACGATATATGGACCTTCCCATGTGGGTTCCAATTTTCCTCCTGTCTTATTCTGATAAGGTGGGATTTGTCGCAGCACTAATCCTCCTGGAACAAAACTTCGCTCCTTCACTCTTTTATTATATTCTTGAGATATCCTTTGTTGATAGTTAGTTATGTGTCGAAGTGCAATTTCCCTATTTTCCTCCAAGTCATCCAACTTCGCGAGAATCAAATATGAATTTAAATCCTTTTCCCATGCCTCTCTCTTAGTTATGGGGATGATTATCTCGGTAGGTAATACTACCTCTACTCCATACGCCAAGCAAAAAGGTGACATTTCTATGGCATCTCGTCTCGTTGTTCTATACGACCATAACACATTTGGAACTTGTTCACACCATCCTTTGTGGTGGCCTTCTAGATTCTTTTTCAATGTGGTTGTTATTGTCTTATTCGTCACCTATGCCTGCCCATTACTCTGCGGATACAACGGAGTTGACTTGCCTGACTGAATCTTGAGTGCATTGAATAGCATCGTCACATTCTCTCCTTCAAATTGATTTCCATTATCAGAGACAATTTGAACTGGAATCCCGAATCTGCATATGATGTGCTCAAGAATAAAATCATATACATCGCCATCTCGAGTGTGCTGTAATGGTTTAGCTTCGACCGATTTTGTGAAATAGTATGTTGCCACTATAAAATATCTTCGTTGTTTTGTCCCAGTCACGAATGGTCCAACAATGTCTATGCCCCACATAGCAAACGGCCAAACACTTGGTATGGAATTTAAGCTCGTTGCTGGCGCGTGTATCCGTTTCCCAAATCTTTGACAGGCTTTGCATCTTGTGGCAATGTTCTTTGCATAGTCATGCATGTGTGGAAAAAAAATATCCTTGTGCCTTAGTCTTATAAGCTAGCAACCTAGTGCCGCTGTGGTTGCCAGCGTCCCTATATTGCAGTGCCTTCATTATTTCAATCCCTTCTTTCTGCGACAAACATCTCATCAATGGGTCTAAGAATGATCTTCGGTACAAGATTCCTTCTCGTAATTCATAATTCGTCGCTTTTCTTTTTAATCTTATGCGCCTCAAATCTGTCACGAGGTAAATCTCTTTTCATCAGATATTTGTGAATGGGAGTTCGCCAATCTCCTTCATCAAATTCCGTCTCTGTTTCCCCATTTTCCACGAGCATGATCTCTGTCTCCTCATCTTCTTTATTTACTGATGGCTGCATTAGTCGTTCGATACAGATATGTTTAATTTCAGAATCGATAATCATTGAAGCTATAAAAGCTAAAGCATCAGCATGTCTGTTATTTCCTCTACATATGTGTCTCCAGATTATTTTTGGTATACAAGATGAATATTCTTTCACGAGTTTTAAGCATTTATGCATCGTGGGATCACTTGCATTGTATCTTCCTTCAATATGTCGAACTACTAATTGTGAATCACTGGTTATCCTTACTTCTTCAAGCTGCATCTCATTAGCTATCCTTAAAGCATGTACCACTGCCTCATACTCCATTTTATTATTGGTTGCTTTGTACTCTAATCGGAAGCAATAAACTATTCTCGCTCCTCCTGGCGAAGTGAATACGATACCAATGCCTCCACCCAAACTGTTTGAAGATCCGTTAACAAATATTTCCAATCTTTAGGGATGATTTTCTTTGAGTAAATCCTCGGGATCCGGGCGATCTTCCTCCATATCCATCATTTCTTCTACTCATTCATCTTCCTTTGAAGGGAATTCAGCTAGAAACTATGCTATTATGTGTGACTTCGTGGAAGTTTGAACTTCTTATTTAACTCGAATTGATCGATTTGAGTGTTCCTGATGGGTCGGTAGACCGACTTTGTTTTACCGCAAGTGCACGGTGTCAAAAATAGCACACAAAAGCAAGAACGGTTCGTTCCCTCAAGGAGTGTGAAAACTACTACTAATTAATATCAAGAACTATCCAACCAAAATCAATATATTCAGAGATTGTTGTACTAAGAAAATAATAACAAACTGATTCAAGCAAGTTTATAAGAAAATGTAATCAAAGATGTGGAAGTATTAGGGCTACGGAATCCGTTGTAAACTATGTTTACTTATGTTCTATCACAAGGTCTCAAATTTACTCGTGCAAAGTGGCAAACCTAGCTACTAAGACACGGAAGATATTTCGTTAAGGATTATAGACAAGAATTATCATAAAAGATTGTTTGTTCTCAACCTAAAAAGTAGACATCCGAAGTACTAAGCATACATGGCATACATAGTCTTGGAATGATCATAAAACAATTGATACCTAGGTTACAGATGGAATGATGTTCTAGAATTCAACTATGCAATATACATGGCATAAGACATGAAAAACTCTTAAAACAATCAACCTCTTTTGAGAAACACAAACATGGAATTAAGATCTTATTTTTGAAACCATTGTTTAAGAACATAAACACTTTAACCTACAAATTCATCCTTCACCCTAATGAGGAGTTTAGCTAGACATAATTTTGTTCAAAGCCATAGAAAATGATATAAAATCAATCAAATAAAATGGAGCTAAACCTAATTTCTTCCCTGAAAACGGCGTCCACCTTTTGAGTCTGTGTCGTGAGTATTTATAGGCATCTCCCCTTTAAGACCGCTAGCAGCACCTCCAAAGCGCCCGGTCCAATCATGAGCACCAATTGCCAAATACAGGCCTTCTCCAAAGTCCGGCCACAGTACCCAACTCCATTCCATCTGCCTGAGAACCACTTCTTAATCTCTGCCCAAACTATCATTCCCTGACCATCTACTTACGCTCCATCCAACCACAGTAGCCCATCTTCTGTGCTTCTTAATCTCCACTTCCTTGCTAAACTGACTCCAACACCTCCTTCACTTGGTTGCGCAGTAAACCAAATCCATTTCCGGTTGCTGCTGTTAACAACCAACTACTTCACAACCAATCAAATTATGAACTTCTACTTTGACCGATGCAACCTGTTCAACTCCACCCATGTGATGCAACCAGTTCAACTCCACCCATGACATACGGCTACCACCATTCATCATCACTTCGAGAATTCAAACTCAAAGAACTAAAATCAATTCGACCCAATTTCAGACTCACTCCATTCAGCAAACTCCACTTCTTTATAGCATCCAGATCGCATCTGAAATTCCATGCTTCCTCCATATACACACGACTACCACAAGCATCACAACTGACTGCAATCTCGTCGTCCGTTCGAACATCCATTAAGACCCATCGTTGTTGCTGTGAAATCACAAACTGCAGAGACCCCATTGCAAACCATCACCACTGCCTGCAATCACCACTAGCTCCATTCTCGTCTGAGCATCATCAATTACAGACCACCAAACACTACCAGCAACTGCCCATCTCTTCTCGTTCCATCTCAATAAAAAATCCAGTTTCGATCCAATCTCAGACGTGAATAAACTCCTCCGAATTCTACTGATGTTGCTGTCAAATCCCGTCTGCAACTGATTTTCAGCCTTGAAACTTCTTCAATTTCATCTTCATTCTCATCTGAAACGCCACCAGTAGCCAACACCAGAATTAGGTTAAGACCCCTTCTCAATCTAGATTGCAGTCAGCTCAGATTACCCCCATGTTAACTGAATTCGATCAGCACCAGCTTCAATCAACTCCATCCAACAACTTCCAGTTCCTTGTTTCAATTCAGAACACTCATTATAGCAACACCTTTCTGCATTCAATCAAACACCCACGGAATCATCTGTTTTTGTTGTTCATCACCATTACATCAAGACCCTGTTAGAAGTTGAAATATTTTGAATCTCTGATACCATGTTGGAAATTTATATTTTTACAATGAGCTTGGGACACTCAATTAATTTTTGGGGAGATATACGAGCATAGCGGTGTTGCTCGTATAGAGCTCCTAGAATTTTAGTGAAGAAGGTAGTGAAGCAAGGCTTGGTCACTTGAAATTTCTCTTCTATTTAAATAATTCTTACTTTCTTGTTTTTTACAAATGAACTGGACTTGCCTATTTATAGGCATAGTATGACCGACCAAAGACACTCTTGTTTACTCTAGAATGTTCTAGGTACAAGTGACTTTTACAAGCTTACTTTACCGACTAATAGAGAAAACTCGAGAGATAGAATTCTCTAGATACTACTTCCAGTCTTGCCTCTTTGGGCCGACTAACCTAGATTTTCCTAGGCTTTACTTTCTGGAAGACTTGTCTTTACTGACCCATTATGAGTTCTCTAGATTTTTTTAGTATTACAAATTACAAATGACTAGCTCTTCTTAGTTCACATTACACGACCTTGCTAAACCTATCCGCACAATTCCAGAATTTTCTTGACACAAATTACATGTTCCAACACCCACTCTTAATTTGCAATGGTCTCTGATTTCGATCTCACCCAATTTCGGCTCGCCCTTAGCTGCTTGGTTGTTTATGCCCGTAATAGTCTTTTTTCCATGAATTCTCGACATCATCTCGTTTTCAATTCGCCGTGTATTCACCTCCATAACTTTAATCTTTAATCTTTAGCTTTAGCTAACTAGCTTGGTAATGGTGGATACTTATCAACTTTTCTGGCTTTTACGAAGCTTGATCGTCGTAGATTCAGAAGCTCCATCTTGTGCCGAATTTCTCCTTCTCTTTCACGGTTTACACCGTCTTCAATACAGAGGCTTTGCCTTCTGTTGATATTCCTCGCCTTTCACGAAACTTAACCATAGTAGGTTCAGAGGTTCCTCCCACTCAACTTTGTGAGTAGAATATTTTTACAAGATGGCTATTTTTTTCATCTCTGTTATTTGAGGAGGCATTTCTTTGATGCTCTCTTCCCTCAAATTTGTCTTTAGAAATGCACTGTTTTGTGCATCTCCCTGCGAGGATGGAAACTTCCCTTCTAATTTTTATTTTTCTTATTTATTTTTCTTTAATGGAAGGAGGTGAAACTTACACATTTCTTACTTGTATTTTTATGTTGTATATGAAGACTTATCATTTCTAGGAACTACTTCAACTACGTAACTTCACGAGCTGCTACATATTTATTTTATTTTTTTAATCTTTTTCATATTTTTCTAAAGTCGGACTTCGGTGATAACTAGTGTCTACTAGGGGTTGTAAAAATGAACTTGGAATGTTGAGACGTACATTGCGTCTTCTCACCTCTTTATACTTCATTTGTGCGGAATTATCTTCTCATCTCTTTATATTTCATTTGTGCGGAATTATCGCGTTTGCGGAAACCTTAACGCCCATTTTGATCGAACCCGCTCTGATACCATGTTAGAAGTTGAAATATTTTGAATCTCTGATACCATGTTTGAAATTTATATTTTTACAATGAGCTTGGGACACTCGATTAATATTTGGGGAGATATACGAGCATAGCGGTGTTGCTCGTATAAAGATCCTAGAATTCTAGTGAAGAAGGTAGTGAAGATAGGCTTGGTCACTTGAAATTTCTCTTCTAATGAAATAATTCTTACTTGCTTGTTTTTTACAAATGAACTGGACTTGCCTATTTACAGGCATAGTATGACCGACCAAAGACAATCTTGTTTACTCTAGAATGTTCTAGGTACAAGTGACTTTTACAAGCTTACTTTACCGACTAATAGAGAAAACTCTAGAGATAGAATTCTCTAGATACTACTTCCAGGCTTGCCTCTTTAGGCCGACTAACCTAGATTGTCCTAGGCTTTACTTTCTGGAAGACTTGTCTTTACTGACCCATTACGAGTTCTCTAGATTTTTTTAGTATTAAAAATTACAAATGACTAGCTCTTTTTAGTTCACATTACACGACCTTGCTAAACCTATCCGCACAATTCCAGAATTTTCTTGACATTGCAAATTACATGTTCCAAATGACCCAATGTTAATTGATGTTAAAATCCCCAAATCTCCATCAATCGTGCTCATGGAATGAACCCCTAGATCTGTTGTCGTTTCCTCTCCATACAACACAATTCAATCAATACCACCATGATTACCAACAGATTCAATCCACCAAGATGACCAAATTCCTAATTCGAACCAACTACAACCCATTCTCACAACAACAGTTAACTTCAATGGAAGCTTAAATCTCTTCCCGTGTCTTCATAACTCAGAAATCAACAACACCCATCTCATAACCGAGCAGCATCCACCTCCATTAGATGTTGCAGTGAACATCATCTATCTTCCCCTTTCTCTGATGTTACTAGCTTGAATGAGAAGAAAATGAAATTTTCTTTTGTTTTGGTAAAGTAGAGAAGATGCTGATGAAGCTTTTAGAATACATATACCCATAAGAGACGTGGTAATAGAGTAGGCCATGTCTCCCATTTTCTCTCTAGCCGCTGGTGGGCTGGGCTTGTTTACACAAGCAACTTTGTAACTCCCTGGCCGTGAAGAAATGCAGCCAAGCGGGTGGTGCCGTGATTGGCTTTGCTCATCTTCCTCGCAAACGCGGTTTAACTCGTCAATTAGACATTTATTCTCCAGGTGAATAGAATTTCTAGTAATTCCTGTAAATTACTTAAAATAATGTTATTAACGGGATATCGAGACCTGGCTAGTATAAATGTGGGTATAAAAGTGTCGCACTTGCGTGCTTATCAGATTCCCCCACACTTATATTTTGCTACTCCTCGAGCAAAACAGAAAATAGACCCGCTCAACAGCTGATCATATACAAAACTTCAAGACCCGCTCAACAGCTGGTCATCATATTTTTTTTTGTAGATCCGCTCAACAACTGGTCATGTCAAAAAGAAAATTTGTAAGACCCGCTCAACAGCTAGTCATATCTTGCAAAAAATAAATTTTTAAGACCCGCTCAACAGCTGGTCTTGTCTTCACAAAAGCGATCCATTATTTTTATTTTTTTATTAAAAAAAAAAATCATAACGAAATTGAATGCCTACCACAAATCTATATATACCTAACCACTCCCCCACACTTAAACATTACATTGTCCTCAATGTAATTGAGTCATCCAACGTAGAGTTAAGGTGGGAAATTCTAAAATGCGATATGCAAAAGGAAAACAAAAATATAAGATAGAGTAAAGGGAACAAATCTGGTGGGTTGACTCCCACGAAGCGAAAGATATTTGTTTCCCAGCTTGCATATAGCAAGTAATCTCAAACAAGGTGAAGATGGTATCCCAAAGTATCCTGCCAAGCATACATATAAAGTCTGAAAAGCTGGGGATCTACCCAACAAATCAGGTCAGCTAAACATATGAACTTGCAAACACTATAAACATCCAAAAAGATGTGTGAATCCATAAGTAACTCACTCCCGTGAACAACAAGTTCAGAATGTTTACTAGTTTCGATTCCCAGCGGACACTCCAAATTAGGTATTGAATCAACTGAAATATTTTCATTAGATTCACTAGAAGTCGGAGGAAGCCATGCATTAGAAATATCAATAAGCATCAGATCACAAGAGTTGGCAAAAGGAGCTAAGCAAACAGATTTGTTACTGTGAATTACCTGACCAGTATCCATATATTCAACACCTATATAAGCATCTTGAAAACTACTAGGTGGAACAACGAAAAGATCCAATGCAGCGATCCCGTGAAAAGCACGATCATCAGAATCAGCAAAATAAGATAGAAAAATATCTGATCATTCAGTTTTAGTGAACTCCTTACAACCTGCAATGTTTCGAGGAATGTTTCCGAGGTTCTCATTGTAACAACAAGTATAATCATTCACACCCTCAACCATGCATACATGTTCACAAGTTTCAGAAATCGAAAATGAATTCGAAAGGCTAAACACATTTATCTCCATTTTCATATTTCCAAAAGTAAGCTCCATTATTCCATTCCGACAATTAATAACCGCATTCGAGGTAGCCAAGAAAGGTCTACCTAAAATGACAGGAATCTGCCCACTAGGATTAGTAACAGGTTGAGTATCCAAAACAATAAAATCAACGGGATAAACAAAACTTTCAACCTGTATAAGAACATCCTCAACCACTCCTCTAGGAATTTTAGTGGACCTATCATCCAATTGGAGGGTAACATTAGTTGGTTTTAAACCACCAAGTTCTAATTGAATATACACAGAATATGGTAAGAGATTCACATTGGCCCCTAAATCTAACAATACATGTTCAATCCTATGTTCTCCTATAGTGAAAGCAATCGTAGGATAATTTATTATGGTATCAGAGCGGGGAGATCCGCTCAAATCGCTTCAGCAATAAAATTTATTTTGTTTTTTTCATGGCAAATCAGTTTTCCTTC
>JAJJMB010001187.1:0-17667 GCA_023531105.1 Papaver atlanticum
TGACTTTTATTAGTGAAACCGATCTTAAGTAATCACCTGAGATGGTAAGATCGATATCTTGAAATTGGTGTGACTAAATACTATACATTGGGTAACCGATCCTAGTAAGAGGTGTGACCGATCACAAGAGAGAGTGTAATCGATCCTTGTAAGAGGTTTAACAAGTTTTAGTAAGTTAGTGTAACCGATCCTATAACTTGGTCAACCGATCAAAAGTTTTATCATAAGAAGTGGTAACCGATCCTAGTACTTAGTTAGCCATTTTATGGTAACTAGTGTAACCGATCCTAGTACCCACTTGGAGGTAGAACCGAAACTTTATGTTGAGGTAGAACCGTGAAACCCATTAAAGGTGTTTTGATAGGATAATCAATCACATAGTTCTTGGAAGTCAGATGAACCAATTTTAAACTTGTTTTGAAGTGTGGCAAATCGGTTCCAAAATTGTAAATATGAAAAAGGATTTACAAAGTAAAGATGTCGACATACTTTGAACATGTGCAGTAACTCTTATCTTTTATTGTTCAAAGATATTCCTTAATAGCTAAAGGAGAATCCCGGATCGAAATAAATTGAGAATCTTTTAATTAAGGTTTTTAGTTTTATATGCTTTTAATTTTCAGCAATTAAAATGCATATCTTTAGAAAATAAAAATTAGTAATGTGCATTTACTAGTTGGAGATTTTCTACTGAGATTTCGGTCAATATTTGGACAGAGCATTTCCAGGAATTATGAAAACCGTTTTTTCCCTTATTGCATATCTTTGAGAATATTCGGTTTTGGAAATTCCTTGGTGTCCAAACTTCCTTGTCTATAAATACTGAAGTTTGTATTTCTAGCAAACTAATCCTCAGAGCCAGCAAAAGTACCTATTCGTGTTGTTACTGGTGGAGCCGCCTATTCGGAGAGGAAAGTAACCTAATTAGGCGAAATTTCTTACGGCCGCTCGGTTTAAAGACTTCTTTGGGATTGAGAAGCTCTATTAGTACCGTCGGTGGGAAACTAGATAATTGCAGTTTATTATTAGTTTTCGATTGATTTGATTGACTAACGGTTGTTGAACTTTGATTGCACCTAGTTTGTTTATTCTTGAGAACCTTCTCTTCTGATATAAGGCTCACTCAAACTAGATCAAAGATTTGATGTTTCTACGGATCTAAGTTTTTCTAGATCCGTAAGATAGATTCATTGATTTGCCATTGTTAACAAACTCCGTTTTGTGCGACAAATCAATAAGGAATAAAGTTTGATATTGCAGGTTGTTAATTTGAAGATTAGATCAACAAATAGTTTGTGATTTTATCATAAACCTTGTAATCAAGATTGATTATTTTGGTAATCATTGTCTTGTTTGATCTTGTAACCGATGAATTTCGGATCTGGTAACAGGTTTTAAAAATAGAAGATCCTTAACTGTGCTTTTATCATATATTTCGGTATTGTGATTATAAAACGAGTTTATTTACCAAACAGTTTATCCTTTACTGTTTGGAATACGATCCAAAGGAATCTTGTCTTTATAGTTGAAAGATTGGTAGAAAAAGTTATTGTGAACCATTAAGAAGATATATTAGATTTAGTCCTAAAGAGAACGCTTATTCTGCTAGGATATCTAGTATCAAATATCTATTGAGAACTTCGGTTCTGCTAGATATTATCAAAACAAGAATACTGCTGAAGCTGAGTAACTAGGATTTTAGTTTACTTAGTATTGTCTACACGAAGTTGCAGGTTTACTTTTTGTGGCGTCTTAATTCATTGAGTATCCAAAACTGGACTAGGTCCCGGGGTTTTTCTACAAGATTGTAGTTTTCCTCGTTAACAAAATTCTGGTGTGTGCTTTACTTTATTTCCGCATTATAATTGTTTTTTATATTATAATTAAAGTAAATACACTTGTACGTTAACTAGGCACTTGATATTTATCTTATAAGATTTCGGTTATACCGTACTATTATCAAGTGAACACTTTGCTGTAGTATTGTCTCGATTTCATATCCATAGACGATCACACAAAGTATACTGGATTTCTCCACTTGACTTTGATATTCTCACTTTGTTAGGCCAGTCCGAACTAACCCTATTTTAAGTGGACACCGTGTTGAAATATTCCTGAGTGATTGTTGCTCCAAGAGGTTTATACACGGTAGAGATTGAATAGGTTGTGATCAAATAAAAAGATTGTGGTGTATTTGGGTACCCTTGTCTTTTCAATCATTATCTTCTCTTGAGGGGGGGGATCTTTTGGGTGAGCTAGGATTAGAGGAAAGACTCACTTTATCTCTCTACTCTCTCTCTTATTTTCTAGAGCTTCATACTTTCTTTAATGGAGTTCTTCCACCCAAATGTAACAAGATCAATAATAAACATACCATCTTTACCCGTGGACGTAGGTTAGAATTAACCGAACCACGTAATCTCTTGTGTGTTGATAACTTAGATGCATTCACATTATCTTCTCACTTAGATATTTACTTACCGAGTTATCTCTGTTTTCTGAGTTATTGTTCATCTGAGATATCTCTTTATTTAGCTTATTTGCTTACTCGCCTCTGTATTACAGAGATACCTTTGTTTTCTTAGCATCTGCTCTTGCGAAGTATCTTCACTTACTTAGTATATGATCTTCTGAGTAGATCTTATTTCGAACATACCTTTTACTTACTCAACAATATCAGTTCAACTGAGGTATCCATACTACTTAGTATATCATCTGAGCTTCTCATATTACATAGACTATGGGAAAAATAGTAGTTACAGCTTCAGCTAGTAATGGGTCATGGCCAACAGGGTTCAGAATTGCCAATAATGATTCGACTATCAATATTTAATTTCTCATAGCAATATTCCTCATATTGATTCAGCTATCACTATTCGAGTTATAATATTTCTAATGTTGATCTAGCCATCAATATTTGAGAATTTAACACTGATCCAGCTATCAGTATTTTATTGGTTTATCAACTAACATTTGGTCCGTCTGTCAACCATTATTTTAATATTATAATCTCTCATCGTCATTCGACTGACTCATGACACATGGATCGAGAAAGGTCTTTTATGATCATTTAGCAATGATTATTTTCACAAGTACTCAGCGCACCAACATAATGGTTTATGATCGATCCAGCAAACTCATAATACCATCTCTAAGTCTAATTTGACTATCATTACTGCTTTAGCTAACATAATGATACGTCATAGTCATCAGTGACCTAATTCAACATCCATGGTCTATAAAGCATGTGGATGTTGATGCTTCATCCATCTTAACATTGAAATTCATCTGTTCAGTTCATAAGACTCATAGTCTTAGGTCAAAGATTGACCACTCACACATGAGACATCAATTCATGTCACATGGGGGGATATCACTAGGGTTTTGGTCTTGCGGCCTACAGCACGTGCGATGTGAGTTACATCCGAGATGATAGTTGTGGTAAGTCATGCTGACAGTTAAGTAGTAAATGGAATGGTGGATGGTCGATCAACCCAGTCTTTCGCACAAAATGAAAATGGTTTTTATACGATCTCCCACTTCCCCATTCTTCCACTACCATCAACTGTCACCACTTACAGGAGATTGATGTGCTGCTATAAATAGGTTTCTGAACCTATGATTTGATAACGAAAAACAACTAAGACTCATCACTGTCAAGTTATCAAACACTTTCAGAGGATTTCTCTCGTCTATACAGATAATCACCTTCACAACAGTTCAACACATCACATCACCTACAGATTAATCTCCATTGATCTCCACACAATCTCAGCTTCCCTTCCTACAGACCGACCCTTCTCCTCCTGTGACCGAATTGAACCTGGAACGACCATTGTCTTTGTTTAGCCCAGGGTCATACAGATTAGTCTCTTGAACTCAAAGTACTCCCGTGTAGTACATTTGTTTAAAGGTTTAGACGATTCACAACTCCGAGCACCTTCTTAAGCGAGCACTTGCCTCCTCCACCATTTTTTTACCATAAAACCTTTGAGCCGTTTCTACCTATAAACAAATTGGTGACCATAGTGGGAGATTAATCTCTCGGTGGTAAGTTCAATTTCTCGAAGATTGTCGGTCTCAGATCTGGTGCAACTACCAACCCCAATCCTGAAGGTTCAACGCCCAATCCCAATGTTGCAAGTTCTAGTAGTACTACTAATACCACTTCTCCCATAGGTTCCAGTGGTGCTACTGATATCACCCCTCCTACCGGCGTCTTCAGGAATCTACGTTTACTCCTGCAACAATAAGAGACCCTAAAGGAGAATCAGAAATTCTTATGGTTACATTACTCTTAAGATGAAGATGGATGCTGCTTGGACGGAGTCTCAATTCCACATCATCAAGGAGGATATAGGGTACGACATGATCCTCGGACGAGAATGGTTACACGCTGAGAATATCATCGCTAGAAAAGAATCATCCCATTTCCCTGGTGAAGAAATCCCTAGTCCTGAAACTTTGATCGATAATCTATCTGCAGATCGCCTAGAAGAATTTCTGAATTTAACAACAATGAAGGAATTTCTGAATTTGATGACAATGAAGCAGGAAACCGGAGAAGATGCAACGTCATATGTCAAGAGATGTGCTCAGGCAAGTCTCATCCCACCTGAATCTATTTCATTGAGTTATCCATATGCCCCAATAGCCGGACTCAATCATGCTAGTAAAGACACCACTGCAATTACGAGGCGTTACGACTGGGTAACTTCTCCCCTACAATACTTCACCAAGTGGGTGACTCAGATCTATCAAAAAGATGTCGGGATTTCCACCGCTGATGTGATCCCCAAAACGACGACGAACATCTGGGGTTTCCTCTTCTGACATTGCAAGAATGTCCTCATGTGCCTAAGAAAAATCACGCAAAAGTTCCAGGATATGTTCACATATGGAATAAGGATCTTGGCACAAAGATGAAGGAAAAGATGAATCAAAAGAAGATATTCAAGGATAGGCCAATCAAACCTAATGCCTTTCATGTTGGGAATTTGGTGCTTAAAACAACAAAGCGTAACCGTAGCTCTATGACCGATTCTGATTAGGAAGGTCCGTTCATGATTGCCAAATCCACTATCGGTGGATACTACAGGTTGGTTGCCGCGAATGGCAAAGTGGTAGATGCAACAATCTACAAGAAATGGCTTAAGGCGTTCAATGCTTGAGGCATTCTGAGCTCGGAGCTCAACAAGCTTAATGTTTGGAACATCTAGGATTTTCTTATTTCGTTTGTATTTTCTATTCCTCCAAAACGGATGCAGTACTTGCAACCAGTAATTGAATTTTCCTTTCAGTAAGCAATTCTGATTCACTATTTTTATCAAACCATAAGAAAATCTTCATAACTATCAAAATCCAATCATCACCTATACAAAAATAATCAGGAAACCAAAACCAAGTGCCACATAAAATCTCACATATCTCAAGTTCAAAAGAAGAATTCAAAGGAAATTAAAACTAAAGGAAATTAGGGAAATACGGCTGCTGCTCCTTCGACAGAATCGCCTCCATATCCTGAAAATCATTCTTCTCACGCTCCAGTTCCTCAGACAGCCTTGTGATCTCTGCCTTCGCTTTCTCAACAGCATCAGTGGAAGGAGCCTTATTCTCAGTTCGAGCTTTCTTGACAAGTTCTACTCCTTGTCGGAGTCACTTAACGTTGATACCATGCTCCTCAGCAAGATTCAGGTTAAACTCCCAATCAAAGAGTACACCTGCAGTAATGGCACCTTTTGGTTTGGTACATAGTCCTTAACAATACGTAATATTGCTTCTACTCGCATGATCAAGAAATAAGTCTGCTCAGGTTTCTTAGCAATAACAATGTGGCCATATGTCTTCCATATCTTTTGGTATAAATTGGTATACCTAGTAAGAATACTAAATCCCCCAACTAATTCATGATTTTCGAGCGGCTCACTGAATGGAGGATCAAAAGGAACACCTGCATGTGGATACTCATGTAGAGTATCACTCATTGGAGTATCTCCTTTGGTTCTTGGAATAACACCCACCTGTAATTCTTTCTCTATGGCCTCAGAAGTAGTGTTCACATGAGCTTGTGATACAGGGAGAATCTCGTTACCAACCCGATCCTCAACAACGCTCTCAGTGGCCCTGTTTTCTTCAGTTTCGCTATTTTGCACCTAGTATAAACAAGGATGCTTTGAGTAGGAAATTCAAAATCCAAACATAAAATTCAAAGTGAAAGCAGATCCAACATGTTTATTCTTTGGAAGAATCACACGAGGATGCAAGACGATCGTCTAGGAGATCAGAAACATGTTTTCTAACAAAGTCGTATTGAAGCTGTTTTACACTACCCTGTATAAAGTAACAAACTGGGAGAAATCGGTAAAAGATCAAGACATGGGTCATATACCATTATCTTCGTATGGAAGTTCTCTATAACGTATCGAAAATTCAAGTTCAATGGACTAAAGAGATAAGAGCAACGGGTCAAACATCAGGTATTGTCACTACTGGAAATTTCCTAAAATTCTCCTGGAACTTTTTTGTTCCGCTGATTTGGGCCCCTATACGAGTGTAGATACCAAAAATATACTGTGCCACGTGGAAAAATATTAAAGGTGGAGAAACTTATTATGTTACAATAACACACACTAGATCTCTTCTTAGGATGCTTAGTTATGAAGCTATCTCCATCAACTCGTGGCGCACTATTGAAGGTGGGAGTAGCAAAGTACGCTACAATGGAGTACACCAAATCACTACCAAGAGTGCTTTATTGTTAAGCAATAGGCTATAGTATAGGCACATGGGTGTGTCTGTTTGACAGAGGTAGCTGAGCAGTCTGTACAACATTTAATGCGAAGGAGTGGTCTTCAACCACGTGGGCTCAGGGTACGTGGCATCCTATGACTGGAGAAGGTACGGCCAACGAAGGTAAAACTTGTATGGAGGTTTCATAGTTCACGATTGCATGTGGAGGAAGCTAAGGTGGCATCCTATGACTGGCGAAGGTACGCGGCCAACGAATGTATAACTTGTACGGAGGTTTCACAGTTCACGATGGCACATGGAGGAAGCTAAGGTGGCATTGTCTGATTAGAGACGGGGAGCGGCCAACGAAGGTACCAGATTGACTAAGGACTATCGGATCTCGATGGAACAGAAGACATCAAATATATACATGATACATGTGGAGCTATAAATACCGATCCTTATCTCAAGAGAAAGGGGAGTTCATACTCTCTTTAAAGGAGTTCTTCCACCCATTTGTACCAAGATCATCAATAAACTTACCAACTTTACCCGTGGACGTAGGTTCGAATTAACCGAACCACATAATCTCTCGTGTGATTTGTTAACTTAGTTGCACTTACATTATCTTCTCACTTAGCTATTTACTTACTGAGTTATCTCTGTTTTCTGAGTTATCTGTTCATCTGAGATATATCTTTATTTAGCTTATTTGCTTACTCACCTCTGTATTACAGACATAACTTTGTCTTCTTAGCATCTGATCTTGCGAAGTATCTTTACTTACTTAGTATATGATCTTCTGAGAAGATCTTATTTCGAACGTATCTTTAATTTACTCAGCAGTATCAGTTCAACTAATTAAGGTATCAAAACTACTTAGTATTGGATTCTCTGAGATGTTCATATTACGTAGACTATGGGAAAAATAGTAGTCACAGTTTGAAGCTAGAAACGAATTGGACCGAAAAGCTCTCGATTTTCGTTAATTTTGCTATTTCATCATTTTTTTTATTAGATCTTCGTTAGAAGATCAAATCTAAGTTTAAGAAAGGTGGTCCCACTTTCTAGTGATGATTTATCTCTTCTTTGGAAAAGCTTTTAGAGTAATAAATCTCAAAAAACTTGAAATCTTACGGATCTACAAAAAGTGGTTAAGAAACACCTATACAAAAACGCTTTCCAAAGCTCAAAAAAGCTATTATTTTATTGTTAGTTACTTGCTCATGAGCAAACCTTCTCTGTATCTGAATACCTTAGCTTTCGAAGGAATCTCGGTAAAAGTTTTGGAGTAAAATTTCTAAGGTTATTTATGAACTGAGGGTCGTTTCTTTAAAAAACGCCTTCTTTTACTCAGCTTGCAGTATTCTCTGTTGTTTTTGAATATCTGAGGATCCTTGTTTACCTCAGCTTGCAGTACTCTCTGTAGTTTTTGAATATGAGGTTCATTTAGGAACTAAGTCCCAAACATTGGACAGTTCTATTAAATACGAACTCAGCAAACATATCTCTGTTAAGTTCTATACTAAACTTTTAAATATTTTTTTTTCCGTAATGGGACTACTAGGAACGTACCCAACCCCTTTTTCTCTTTACTCTCGGGAAACGGAAATACGAAGGTCAAAATTACGAAGCCTTGGAGCGAAAATAAAGCTTATCTTTGGCTCGAGTGTATTTATATACACTTTCAACAGCCAAAGACAAAAAAGAAGACTGTCCTTGGTTCGTACGTATCTAAGTACGAACTGCTGGGGGAAAAGAAAAAGGTTATCTTTGGCTCGAACGTGTCCATATACGTTCTCAGCAGCCAAAGAAAAATGTGAAGGCTGTCCTTGACTCGAACGTATCCATATACTTTCTCAACAGTTAAGGACAAAGATAAATACGAAGGTTATCTTTGTCTCTTCTCAACAACAAAAGATAAAACGAAGATTGTCCTTGGTTCGTACGTATCTAAGTACGAACTGCTAGGGGCAAAGACGAAGGATATCTTTGGCTCGAACGTGTCCATATACGTTCTCAGCAGCCAAAGAAGAATAAGAAGGCTGTCCTTGGCTCGAGAGTATCCATACACGTTCTTAACAGTCAATGACAAAGACAAAGACGGAGCTTATCTTTGACTCGAGTGTATTCATATACATTCTCAACAGCCAAAGATCCAAACGAAGACTTCCCTTGGCTCGTACGTATATAAGTACGAGCATCCAGGGGCAAAGATGGAGCTTATCTTTGGCTCGAATGTATTCATATACATTCTCAACAGCCAAAGACTATTACGAAGACTGCCCTTGGCTTGTACGTATCTAAGTACGAGCAGCCAGGGAAAAAAAAGGAGCTTATCTTTAGCTCGAGTGTATTCATATATATTCTCAACAACCAAAGCAATTACGAAGACTGCCCCTGTCTCGTACATATCTAAGTACGAGCAGCCAGTGGAAAAGATGGAGCTTATCTTTATCTCGAATGTATTCAGATACATTCTCAATATCCAAAAATAATTACGAAGGCTGTCCTTGGCACGTACGTATCTAAGTATGAGCAGCCATGGGCAAAGACGGAGCTTATCTTTTGCTCGAATGTATTCATACATATTCTCAACAGTCAAAGTCAATTACGAAGGCTGTCCTTGGCACGTACGTATCTAAGTACGAGAAGCCAGGGGCAAAGATAAAGCTTAATTTTGGCTCGAGTGTATTCATATACATTCTAAACATCCAAAGACAATTACGAAGACTGTCCTTGGCTCGTACGTATCTAAGTACGAGAAGCCAATGGAAAAAATAGAGCTTATCTTTAGCACGAATGTATTCATACATATTCTCAACAGCCAAAGACAATTACGAAGGCTGTCCTTGGCACGTACGTATCTAAGTACGAGAAGCCAGGGGAAAAGATAAAGCTTATTTTTGGCTCGAGTGTATTCATATACATTCTCAACAGCCAAAGACAATTACGAAGATGGTACTTGGATCGTACGTATCTAAGTACGAGAAGCCAATGGAAAAAAACATGGAGCTTATCTTTGGCACGAATGTATTCATATACATTCGCAAACAGCCAAAGACAATTACGAAGATTGTCCTTGGCTCGTACGTATCTAAGTACGAGAATCCAAGGACAAAGACGAAGCTTATCTTTGGCTCGAATATATTCATATACATTCTCAACAGCTAAAGACAATTTCGAAGATTTCCCTTGGCTTGTACGTATCTAAGTACGAGCATCCATGGGCAAAGATGGAGCTTATCTTTAGCTCGAATGTATTCATTTACATTCTCAACGGACAAAGACATTTACAAAGATTTTCCTTAGCTCGTACGTATCTATGTACGAACTGCTAGGGGAAAATATGAAGGCTATCTTTGGCTCGAACGTGTCCATACATATTCTCAGTATCCAAAGTAAAATGCAAAGGTTATCTTTGGCTCGAACGTATTCATATGCATTCTCAACAACTAAAGGATGAATACGAAGGTTATCTTTTGGTCGAACGTATCCATATACGTTCTCAGCAGACAAAGACAAAAACGAAGACTATCATTGACACGAACGTATTTATATATGAACAATCAAGGACCAAGCTAAAGACAAAGACGTAGCTTCCAAATACAAAGGGACGCCGCTATCATCTCATGACTGCTGGGGGCAGTTACAATCTAAGATGTGCCAAAGAAAATGACAATATGGTTGTCTTTCACAATTAGACCAATTTCACATTCATGGGCGCGGGGCATTACCTTTCGCAATACTGTCGAAGATACCTTCATGCATGCAGTCTATCGAAGGAAAGGAGGATAAACTCATTGCAAAGGTCTACCCTTCACATTTCAGGAAATCCCTTGTTTCTATTTTTATGCAGGAATATAGCCGATACGAGGAAACCTGCTACAAGTAGGTTTTTGCCAACCAAAGAGAGCAGAGGTGAAAATGGTTCAAAATACAACTCGCATGGAAGGTCAAAGCTTTGTTCCTTTAAATTCTTAAGCTTATAGATTTGAGAATTTCCGGAGGCAAGAGAAGTTCATCGGAAGACGGAATCTGCAAAAAATTCATATATTTGTATACTCCGTAAGACGGAGTTCATCAAGCAACAGCTCTATGAGCTACTATAGGTGTGTAGCATTAACATCATCAATGAAGGTCAATCCCCCCAAACTGGACCTACAGACGAAGGTGGAGGTCATAATAATTGGAGCCAAAGACATCAACAATGGATGTATTGTACAACTTAAGTCTTAATCCGAAGGTATGCATGGGAGCGAAGCCCCTTAAAGGCAAACTCACCACTGTCACGCATACATGTGAGCGAAGCCTGTTAAAGGCTGACTCACCATTGCGAAGAATGGGTTATTCAATCCAAAGCTACGAAGGTACAAGTCAACAAAGCCCGTGTGCGTAGGTGTATGCATACTCAATGAGGCTATAACTCATACTCTGCTACGAGGAGTCACACGACGACGTATAAGAAGACGCAACCTCTCAACCACCACTACTGCGATGCTCGCATACTAGAAATGCATGAAGCCTGTATACATTTGTATACCCACGAGTGCACAACTCAAACGCAGTGAAGAACAAAGTCTGTATACATATGTATACCCCAAGCCTCAGCAATACCCCAACTCTCCAACCTGAGGAACATACGAAGTTCCAAAGACTAATGCAAGGGGCAGTTCGTTGCAAGAAGAAATTCTTCAATACTAAGAAGAAGAAACAATTCAATCCTAGAGGGTACCCTTCGAATACACAAGGTGCCAAAGGAATTTGTATTTCTATGCAGGAACGAAGCCTACAAGAGAAAATCACTGCAACCATAACGAAGCCTACAAGGGGCATCTCACTACAAGCAAAGTACCCTGTGGCACCCAAGACGAACATGTAGCTGACAAAGACGAGGAGGAAACCTCAAATTACATAGACGAAGGCTCCATAAATGCAAATACTTTTCCTTTCAAAAGCTGCAAGAACCAGCTTTCAAAAGAAAAGGGGGGCAAACATACATCAATCATGGCGCCTCTACAACATCAATTAAAAACGACAAATACATGGTGAAGGTAATACAATTGTTAGGTATGCTTATATACGTAGCAATTAAAGCTTGGATTTGGAATATAGCTTTTAATGCGTGTGAAATGAAACAAACATGCAAAAACAAAGGGTTAGAACTGACACCCACCATCAGAATTGACGAAAAAAACGAAGGGTTAGAAATGACACCCACCGTCAGAATTGACGATGAGGCAAGGCACGGCATAACTGCGCATATGTCAATCTCGGATCCTCGGGGAAAATGAATCCCACTAAGAGGCAAATAATAAGCAATATAT
Source organism: Papaver atlanticum (assembly GCA_023531105.1). NCBI lineage: Eukaryota > Viridiplantae > Streptophyta > Magnoliopsida > Ranunculales > Papaveraceae > Papaver > Papaver atlanticum. Next base: position 12,057 of record JAJJMB010001187.1, read on the forward strand.
CCCACAAATAGAGATACCTTGTCGAAGTAAAGCACCCTTCGCGCTGAACACGTAGGGTTACAGGAAAATTATTGCCCACGTAGGGACCCTCGTCGCCACGGTACCTTCTGGCCGAAGGATACTCTGGTAGGGCGTTGAATGTTCCACCAAGGTTAATCATACCTTAGTAACGAGCGATGGATTAATTGTGCAACAAACTTGACATACTATGTCACACACGTAAATATTGTGCAACAAAGCAAGAAAAATGCTATAACACGCATTACCAAAAGGTAAAAAATACCAAATGGCGTATGTACGTATTTTATTTATGCAGGTACAACATTACGGCGAAAAGATTAACCAACAATAAAGGTCCAAAAGGTATACCTCCATTTCAAATGAGCGAAATTACAACAACGAAGGTACACCAGGAGAAAAATCCATACCAGGCAAGTAAAGAGACATCTTAGAGTCACCTTAGCCGAAAGAAAAACTAAAAGGTAAATAATATACGCCTAAGCAATAAGCTGAAACTCAGCTAAAACTTAGCTGCATGCTATGAGGGGGTACCTTCTAGCCTCATTATATCTTGCTCAGGCGATGGCTGGTCTAAAAGGTAGCAAAAATACCTAAGCAGCGAGCGAAGGCTCCGCTTTAAAAAAGGCTGAAAACTACCATCCCAGTCTAAGCTGTCGTTTACGAAGGCATGACCCTTGTAAACAAATATATACATACATACATACATACATACATGCAAACGTACGTACATGCATACATGCATACACACATACATATACATACATACATACATACATACATACATACATACATACATGCATACATACATACATATATACAAACATACACGTATTTGTGAGATAGTATTAGCATCAGAATCTTGTACTTCGATACTTCAAGGGTATCTCAGCAAATTACGCCGAGGGTACCTCAGCAAATTACTTCAAGGGTACCTCAGTAAATTACTTTGATACTTCAATACTTCGAGGGTACCTCAGTAAATTACTTCGATACTTCTATACTTCGAAGGTACCTCAATAAATTACTTCGATACTTCTATACTTGAGCTCCTGTTTTGCTGACTCATCTTGTGATTTTCTCATTGCTGATGTGAATGTGGAGGCGATTGGTACTGGTCAGGTAACTGCTGATTTTGAACCAATCTCAGTTTGTTTAGCCCACTTTGCAGATTCTGATGATCCTATGCTTATTGGCATTGTCAATGCATTGTGCCCTCCAATGGCTAATCAAGGTAACTCAATAACGGAAGTTATTTCCGCTGACTTAGAACCAGATTTAGGAGTTACTGATTTTGATAAACTGGAACCTTTAGATACAGGTTTAAACCATTATGCTGAGTTTGCTAACCTGATACCTTTTTACATTGTCAACACATTGCCTACTCTGATTTCTAGTGAAGATAATGTGTTGACTAGGATTATTTCAGCCGATTTAGAGCGTATTTCCCATATGGAAACTAATATACATCCTATGTTTGTTGTCCATGTGAGTGATTTATTTATCTCGACTAAGGAGTGTTTTGTATTGGGAATGGGTTTACACATCTTTTTGGAGGTTTGTAATGTTTGCAGGTTCATATTTGCAGCTGACCGTATTTGTTGGGTTGATCCACAACTTTTCAGAATATATATATATATGATTGACAGCTTACTTTGGTGCATCAGCACCCTGTTTGAGATTTTTGTTTGGCACAAGTAGGGAAACAAATACTTTTTGCTTCATGGGAGTCAACCCATCAGATTTGTTCCCTTTACTCTATCTTTTATTTGTTTGCTTGAATTTCCCATTAATTTCTACGTTGGATGACTCAATTACATTGAGGACAATGTAATGTTTAAGTGTGGGGGAGTGGACCGAGTGGTTAAGCATTTTGATTTTTATAGGTTCTCACTTTTGTTAGAAATTTTCGAAAAAAAAAAAAAAAAAAAAAATGCATCAAAATAAAATAAAATAAAATAATAAACAAATAAAAAAAATGCATGATATGACCAGCTGTTTAGCGGGTCTTAATAAAAAATTGCATGATATGATCAGTTGTTTAGCGGGTCTTTCTGTCTAGCTGTTTAGCAGACATCTCTATCCATTGTTTATTGGATCCGTCTACTTGTTTAGCAGCCATTTCTAAACCACTGTTTAGTGGTTCGTCTCGTTGTTTAGCAGACTTCTCTAAACCACTGTTTAGTGGTTCTGTCTTGCTGTTTAGTGGACATCACTCTTTATCCAGCTGTTTAGCGGATATATTTTTTGTTTTGCTCGGGACTAGCAAAATATAAGTGTGGGGGTGTTGATAAGTACGTATGTGCTACATTTTATACCCATATTTATATTAGTTCGGACTCGATATTTTAACCGATATCACTATCTCAATGCTTTTCCAGAAAGTACAAATAAATATGTTCATCCGGTGAATAAATGGCTAATTTGGAAGTTAAACGGTGTTTGGGACAAAATGAGCAATGTTACTGCTCATGACACCAGAAGAAAGTCAGAGTCAGAGCTTTATTGTGGGTAGCCTATAATTTCTTTGCGTTCGCCGTACCCACTAAACAATGTCACGGATAGAAGATAAATGAGCATTAGTCAAACAAAGATCGTCTCTGTTGAATCTAGGCATGTCTGGCACAACAGTTAATGGGACGTGGTGCTTCAGAGGCTAAGGCAGATGAGTGGGACGTGGCATCTCATATCAAAACAAAAAGAAGAAATCAAGCAGCTGCTGTCAGCCGGGGTTTTATGCTCTGATGCCTGAAGTCTCGAATACGAAAGCAATTCTACAACGTCTTGTCATATCGGTAATGATCTTACAGCGTCATTGGCAACAGAACTTGGGTTCGTGCTGGAGTTGTGCTGTAAAACTTTTGGTACCTCAAATGAGAACAAATGGGTGCTTGGTTGAACTGAATGCGCCTGCGAAAATGGAGATGGAGTGAAGCTCTGCATCATCCGAGAAATGAATACAGGGAAATGGTGAGTTGAAGGTCGATGCCATGGTGCTGTTCTCGGACTTTGAGGGTCTGAATTTCGAAGGCAGTCGGTGATGGACAGGTTGCAGACGGCGGTGGTGGCGATGGTTCTATGGCTTTACAGCAGCCACAACGGAAACAGTTTGGGAGTTTCGTGTGCAATCCAAGATTGGAGGGAAGTTGCAGCTCGTGGTACTCGTTTGAGAAGGAACTGGCAATGTTAAATGTTCTCGATGGTGGAATTGCTGCTGATGGTGGATTAAACAAATGGGTTTATGGTGAACAGTAAGAGGTTTAGATGGCCAGAAAATGGAAATGGGTGTTGTTGTCCGAGCAATGCAGGCATTGGTGGTCTTTAGTTGGATATGAAGGAAGATGGCAGCATCTGTTCGAAGGAGATGGAGCTAGCTCATAAACGACGGTAGCTGTTGAGCATGAAGACGAGAGAGTTGGCTGTGTTCATTAATTGATCGTAGTTTCATGATCAATGGTTGCTCGCTGTAATGAGAGGAGATTTAAAGTTTCAGAGAAGGAGTCGGATTTGCTGGCGATGAATACATGATGGCTGAAAGATTAGTGGCAGCGGCAAAGTTAGTTGCAGTCAGTGGAGGAAGGTGATTAGCCGGTAATGGAGATGGCAGTAACATCCATCTGAGGAATGATGTCTAGTGTTGGTAGTACAGATGGAATTTGGGTGTTTTTGTTACTATGGTTTGAAATGAAATCGAACGGGTACTTGTGAGTGAAAGCCAGTCTCAAGAAAACTGATGCCATGGTTAGCAGCTCTCAGTGTATTCGGTGATGAAAGGAGAGCAATAAGGGGCGACATACGGACAGCAATTGGTTTGGGTATTGGACTGGGCCTTGACAGATTTCGGCTAGGTCTTATTTTGTGACTTATTCGCAGAAGGAGATAAAAAGAATAGCGGAGAAGAACAGAAAGGGGAAGGACGGCCGCGGCTACAGAGCGATTCTAGAGAGAGACGCAAGGGAAGAGGAAACGGGGATTTGAAGTTTCATTTTCCGTTTCGATTAGCTTGTCGTTTTAATTTACATTTGTTTATGGCTTTTGAGAAAGCCATGGCTAGCTAGATCCATGTTAGGGTGAAAGGATGAATTTTGTAGGTTGATTTATTTGGGTTTTTAAACAAGGGTTTTCTACCAATTGAACTTATGTTAATGATTTGTCTCTCTATCAATGTTTTACCTTCTAGCTATATTTTTCATGTTCTATGCCATGCATAATCCATAGTTACATTAGTAGAAGAACTCGTCGAACCTTTCCAATAATTGAATTATGAATTTCATTTAACTATTTGTGTCATGTATATCTAGTGCTTAAGAATTCTACATTAAGGTGAGAACAAACTACCGTAACGATAATTCTTGTCGATGATTCTTAACGAAAAATCTTCCGTGTACTAGTAGCTAGGTTTGCTATTTTACATGAGTGAATTCGAAACCTTTGTGATTGAATACAAATAAGTTACCTACAACGGATTCCCGGATCCTTAAGACCTTCATAATCTTGGTTACATCTTTTATCATTTTGTTATATTAGTTCCGTGAAATTCTGAAACATTAAATTTGATGGGTTATTTTTGATATTAGTTAGTAGTAGTATTTTCACACTCCTCGTGGGAACGACCTGTACTTGTCATTGTCTACTAGTTAGACACTGTGCACTTGCAGTTTATTATTGTAGGATTCTGAGCCTTCCAGAAACCCACCGTCAGAATTGATGATGAGGCAGGGCACGGCATAACTGCGCATATGTCAATCTCGGATCCTCAGGGCAAATGAATCCCACTAAGAGGCAAATAATAAGCAATATATCCCACAAATAGAGATACCCTGTCGAAGTAAAGCGGCCTTCGAGCTGAACATGGAGGGTTACAAAGAAATTTTTTTCCCACGTAGGGACCTTCGCCGCCACGGTACCTTCTGGCCAAAGGATATCCTGGTAGGACGTTGAATGTTCCACCAAGGTTAATCATACCTTAACACCTAGTGACGACTTGAATGTGCGATAAACTAGACATATTATGTCATGCACGTAAATATTGAGCAACAAAGCAAGAAAAATGCTATAACACACATTATCAAAAGGTGAAAAATACCGAAGGGTGTATGTAGGTATTTTATTTACGCAAGTACAAAAATAAGGCGAAAAGCTTAACTAAAGAAAAAGGTTCAAAAAGGTATGCTTCCATTGCAAAAGAGTGAAGTTACAACAACGAAGGTACACCAGGAGACAACTCCATACCAGGCAAGTAAACAGACATCTTATAGACACCTTAGCCAAAAGAAAAAACTAAAAGGTAAATAACATACGCCTAAGCAATAAGTTCAAACTCAGCTAAAACTCAGCTACATGCTATGAGGGGGAACCCTCTGGCCTCGTTATATCTTGCTCAGGCGATGACTGGTTCAAAAAGGTAGCAAAAATACCTAAGCAGCGAGCGAAGGCTCCGCTTTAAAAAAGGGTGAAAACCACCATCCCAGTCTAAGCTATCATTTACGAAGGCATGTCCCTCGTAAGCAAATACATACATACATGCATACACACATACATACACCCATACATACATACATACATACATACATACATACATACATACATACAT
>JAJJMB010001204.1:0-293605 GCA_023531105.1 Papaver atlanticum
TTAGTTACTAGTACTACGAATTATAATTAAATTAATGCTTTTTAGAGTTTTTTAGAGCTCTTTAGATTTTTCAGGGCTCTTTTCAGATTTCAAGGTACTCTTGATTTTTCCGGTCTCTTTAGTTTTTTCAGGGCTTTTTAGCATACATTCAAAGATTATCTTCACCATTGTAGGGAATTTGTTAGTATCATTCCTTATAAAAAAATTAAGTAACTTTCAATTTTTTTTAACGGATCCCCAAGCTGTTAGATACCAGTACTACGAAATATAATTCAATTAATGCCTTTTAGAGTTTTTCAAAGCTCTTGAGATTTTTCAGGGCTCTTAAAATTTCAGGGCACTTTAGATTTTACGGGGCTTTTTAGAGTTTTTAAGAGCTCTTTAGATATTTAAGGGCTTTTTAGCATACATTCAAAGATGATCTTCACTATTGTAGGGAATTTTGTTAGTATCATTCCTTATAAAGAATTAAGTAACTTTCAGTTGGTTTTAACGGATCACCAAGATGGTAGATACCAGTACTATAAAATATAATTAAAATTATGCTTTTTTAGAGCTTTTTAGAGTTTTTTAGAGCTCTTCAGATTTTTCAGGGCTCTTCAGATTTCAGGGCACTTTAGGTTTTACGGGGCTTTTTAGAGTTTTTCAGAACTCTTTAGATATTTCAGGGCTTTGTAGTGTTTTCAGAGCTTTTTAGCATACATTCAAAGATGATCTTCACTATTGTATGGATTTTGTTAGTATCATTCCTTATAATAAAATTAAGTAACTTTCAGTTGGTTTTAACAGATCTCCAAGCTGGTAGATACCAGTACTACGAAATATAATTAAATCAATGCTTTTTAGAACTTTTTAGATTTTTTATAAACTCTTTAGATTTTTCATGGCTCTTTAGATTTCATGGAACTTTAGATTTTACACGGCTTTTTAGAGTTTTTCAGTGTTCTTTAGATATTTAATGGCTCTTTAGTGTTTTCAGAGCTTTTTAGCATACTGATAGACGCATTTATGTGTCTATTTTCATCTCTATTGTATATATTATTAGTACCCATTTTTGTACTTATTATGGTGTTTTATGTCTTTGTAGGTATTTTTAGAGAAATAAGCTCTTGCGACGAAATTGGCTCGTAAAGTGGTGTTTTACACCACAGGATAGAGTACTAAAGGCACCCCAGAAATGCACCGGAAGCACCCCAGAAATACACCGGAAGAACCCCGAAAAAGTGTTGGAAAAACCCCAGAAAAAAGTGTTAAAGGCACCCACCAAAATTACTAAAGGCACCCTAAAAAATGGATAAGGGCACCCCCAAGGCAGCTGAGCTGCTAAAGGCACCCGAGTTTTGGATCAGGGCACTTTACCTTCATCATTTGAAAATGGATTTTGGCGGGAAATTTCTTTTCTTCACTGGCAGTTGGTTCGATTGATTTTTGATGATGTTATGAAGAGACTAAAGGGCTGATTTCTTATGGGTAGTTGTGATATGACCTAATAAACATGTTTTGGGCTTTAGGTTCGACCGAATTTGGCTGAGTAATCCGCAAGAAGAAAACAGGGAGAAACGAGAATATCACGTGTCGATGAGATTTTGTGGAAGATTTTGTGGAGATTAGAGCGAGTTTAACATATTTTCAGCGTGCAAGAAGTGTGTGGAGATCAAACAGATGCGTGGAGGAGATAAACAGGGGAAGAATCACGTAAATATCATCCCCGAGTAAAAGAAAATATTTTGGAGTTATTAGCGAGATTTTTACGTGTTGATTGATATAAATAGGTTGATTGGGGTCTCACTGTGGACCAGAGAGAGTTGGGAGCAGTTAGGAAGAACCAGAGAGTCGAGAAATCAAGTGGCAGAAAAACTCCATTTTTTGCTGCTGTGAAGAACACGAAGAACATTGGACGCACGCAGAACCGTCGTTTTTCAACAGTGACAACGACAACTGTTTGTGGGTCGTATTGCGACAGTGTCAACAACACTTCATTTTTATCGTTCTCTGTAATAGCTCGGTTTGTAACGAACAAAAGTGTTACAAACCCGGTTTTTATCAATTTTTCTCCTATTTCATCATTTGTGAACCATTTTTGAGCATTAATAAAGATGAATTTTGAGCATGTTTCCATGATAATGATGAGCTAATTATCGCGTAATCAAGGCACGGAGGAAGCTATTTATGCATGAATAATTGGTAACTATTCTATTTTTCTCTAATTTGTATTTTATAATTCACTCAATCACTACTTTGTAGAATTTTAATTGTTTGCATAATTTTTCCTAATTAGTTGTGATTCAATTAGATAGGTTATGCTTTGGTTAGATAATCTATGCTTAAGGGATACAATTAATGTTTGAGAATATGCTTGATAATTTGTGAATTAAGAAAAAGAAATTTTAAAAATAATTAGAGTTTTGGAATCTTTATCATCATTTATTCATGTGTAATAGTGGAATCTAGTGTCTTGGTTATTTTCACTCTAAAAAAACAAATTTGGATTAAAATTTTCTCTACTTTTAGTTTAAATAAATCTAGCTTTCACAAGTCTTACGAACTCATTCTTACCACTATCAAAATTACATCACATACATTCAAAGATGATCTTCACTATTGTATGGATTTTGTTAGTATCATTCCTTATAAAAATATTAAGTAACTTTCAGTTGGTTTTAACGGATCTCCAAGCTGGTAGATACCAGTACTACGAAATATAATTAAATCAATGCTTTTTAGAACTTTTTAGAATTTTTCAAAACTATTTAGATTTTTCATGTCTCTTTAGATTTCAAGGCTCTTTAAATTTTACCCGGCTTTTTAGAGTTTTTCAGTGTTCTTTAGATATTTCAGGGCTCTTTAGATCTTTTTAGCATACATTCAAAGATGATCTTCACAATTGTAGGGAATTTGTTAGTATCATTCCTTATAAAGAATTAAGTAACTTACAGTTTGTTTTAACGGATCACCAAGCTGGTAGATACCAGTACTACAAAATATAATTGAATGAATGCTTTTTAGATCTTTTTAGAGTTTTTCAGAGCTCTTCAGATTTTTCAGGGCTCTTCAGATTTCAGGTCTCTTTAGATTTAATGGGGGGTTTTTAAGTTTTTCAGAACTCTTTAGATATTTCTGGGTTCTATAGTGTTTTCAGGGCTTTTTAGCATACATTCAAAGATGATCTTCACTATTGTAGGGAATTTTGTTGGTATCATTCCTTATAAAGAATTAAGTAACTTTCAGTTGGTTTTAACGGATCACCAAGATGGTAGATACCAGTACTACAAAATATAATTAAAATTATGCTTTTTTAGAGCTTTTTAGAGCTCTTCAGATTTTTCAGGGCTCTTAAGATTTCAGGGCACTTTAGATTTTATGGGGCTTTTTAGAGTTTTTAAGAACTCTTTATAATAAAAACAATTATAATTGCGGAAATAGAAAAGTAAAAGACACAGCAAGATTTTGTTAATGAGGAAACCGCAAATGCAGAAAAACCCCGGGACCTTGTCCAGAATTGAATACTCTCAGAATTAAGCCGCTATACAAAATCTAAACCAACTTCGTATAGTTGAGACCAAGAAACTAAACCTATAGTTCACCTAGTTCCCTCAGTATCCCTCCGCCTCCAACATGCAATAAGTCACGCACTTGGAACAATTCCTTTGGTTCATATTCCAAATAGTAAAGGAACAACAAATATGTTCGGTAACAACTCTTTTCAAACAACGTGATATGAGTTTGACAAAAGGCTCTTCCGTTTAACCAATGAACTCCTTTGTATGGTTCTTAGATCAATCTACTCAAGTGCTGTTACCAATTGAAAAGACGAGGGTACCCAAATACACCATAATCTTTTAATTATCCACCTATAAGTCCTCTACCGAATGTGATCGTCTATGGACTTAGTCGAGACAATAAAACAATTCGGTTCACACTTCGTGTAATCGTCTATGGATACGAGATTGGGATAATACAACAACAAGATCACTTGTGTGATTGACTATGGATACAAGATCGAGACGATATGACAACAAAGAGTGCACTTGATAATAGGTTCGGTAATAACCGAAACTATATAAGATCAATATCTATCGGAATTAACGAACAAGTGTAATTTACTTTAATTATAATAAAATAATTATAATGTGGAAAAGTAAAGTAAATGGCACAATAAGATTTTGTTAACGAGGAAACCGCAAATGCATAAAAACCCCGGGACCTAGTCTAGTTTTGAATACTCTCAGAATTAAGCCGCTATACAAAATCTAATACCAACTTCCTATAGTTGAGACCAAGAACACTACCCTTAGCTACTTAGTCCCTCAGTATCCCTGTACCTTCGACTTCTAGAGTCACGCACGTGAATAGCAAGTCCTTTGGATCGTATTCCAAACAGAAAAGTAAGAATTTGTTTGGTAACCACTCTAATCAATCTTGCTAAAGATATTTGATAAGTCGTTGACAAAGGCTCTTATGTTTAATCTAATAAACTCCTTTGTCTGGTTAGATCAATCTAAATATTGATTGCCGAAATAATCAAGTTCTAGATTCGCACTCAATCGATATAGATCTCAAAGAGAAACTATAGAGAGTTGCCGATCTCACGCAACTAATAAATCAAGTCTATAAAAGATAACCGTTTCTAGTTGGATCCCAGTCGATTAAGGTTTGTGCACTAAATACAAAAGATACAAAAACTAATAAGAATTCTTTTTCGTCTTCAAATCTTCTATTGCCTTCAAATACCTGCACAACAACACTTGAATCCTCTTGTGATCAATTATGCACAGAATAGAGTTTGTTAACAATGGATTATCACAAGATGTCTTTAGATCCGAAGATGGTTCTAAAGATCCCGTCGATACTTTGATCTAGTCTAAGTGAATCTTATATCAGAAGAGAAGATTCTAAAGAATAAACAAACTAGATGCAATCAAAGTTTCAACAACCGTTAGTCAATCAAACCAATAATCGAAAACTAATAACACTGCAATTATCTAGTTTCCCACCAACGGTACTCGTAGAGCTTCTTGATCCCACATAAGTCTTTAAACGAGCGGTCGTAAGAGATTTCACCTAATTAGCATACTATCCTCTCCGAATAGAAGGCTCCACCAGAAACTACAAGAAATGAAGTTTGGTTGGATCTTAGGATAGTTTGCAAGAAATGCAAACTCAAGTATTTATAGACCAAGGTTGTTTGGACCAAGGTTTTTAAAGCGTGAAGCGTTTTTAATTTTTAAGAAGCGAATCGTATGTTGAAGCGTGAAGCGACGATTCATGATTTGTTATTGAAGCGGTATATTTTAAAATATACGCCTATAAATATCATTAAACTATGTAGAGACTCGATATTTGATGTATGAATATTGTTACAAATAAAAACTACGTTCACTTTTTACACCAAAAACTAGCATGATACAGTGGTATAGAGTGTTCCTTGGGAAGCAGGAGATCCCACGCTCGATCCTTAGCATCCCCTTCATATTTTTCTTTGCTCAAATTTTTGATTTTCAAGTGGTTGACTTAGTCAACGCTTCAAGAAAAAGTCAAAATTACGCTTCTTGGGTGTTCCGCTTCACAGCTGCGCTTCAAGATTTAAGTAAAAACCATGGTTTGGACAACAAGGAAATTCCAAAACCGAAAATATTCTCAAGATATGCATTAAATACCCAAATTCGGTTTTCCTATTTCCAATTAGTGTTAACCAATTTTTTCTGAAAATTCTCATAAAAAAACTTCTATTATTGGTTTAGCACATTAACTAATAATATTTTCCAGAGGATATGTTTTAAATGCTGGTAATTAAAACATATATGATGAAAATCATAATTAAATGCTTTTCATTTTTTCGGACCAGGGATCACCTTAAGTATCAAGGAATATCATTGAACAATAAATGATAGGAGTTATGTACATGTTCAAATATGTCGACATCTACAAGTTTCTTGGCAAACCCTAATTCCAAGCTTCACACAAAACATACAGAGATATGTGAATATTGAAAACTCGTTTTGCTTCTTGGGATCGGTTGTACTAACCTCACAATGTAAGTTGTGATCCGTTATACCATGTTTCCCAAACCAGGTTGTGACTGATAGGTGTCTAAAACACCTTGATATTTATCTATTGTTTATGCTTTCTTTGCTATTTTTCGTGTGAATTATGTATCTTATGTTTACTTTTGAGTGTTTAGGTACTTTGGAGTCATTAGGAGCGAAAAGGGCAAAAAGGTCATTTCACTGGCGAGTGATATACACAGCCAAACCAAGGAAACGTGACAACCAGTTGAAGTCAACAAGAACGCGTTAAAGGCAGACATACTCCTTACTCAGGGTTACCAATAGTATATGGTTCAGAAACAAAGAGGCACCTCACATTAATGGTCTCTATCCAAGATATGGGTGCCTACAGTCATCCTGGGGTTCCCTAGAGGTGGGGTGTTTTAATCCAAAACCATTCCTACACTAGCCCTAGATTTCAGAGAAAATTAGTTCTCTTAATCATTTCCCATCTGATTCAGAGAGGAGAAATTCAGAAGAATAAAGGAGTTAGGATTTGAGCCAATTTGAGTTAGGAATGAATAACACAGAGAAAAGAATTGCTTCTGTGTGTGTTGGTTCTTGAATTGAAGAAGGAGATTATGATGCAAGTCGGTAAGAGAAAAGGGGATCTGAGAGACGGCAATGAAATGAACGAAGAAAAATTGATGATGAGTTGAAGAACGAGAAGATACAATTGGGTTTTGGCTGGATTTGGTTTTGAGAATGAGAAATTAGTGATAAATGAATGGAATTGCTGTGATTGGTTGTGTTGTTGTTTGAGTCAATGTGTTTTGGTTTAAATCTGAGTCTATGTTGCAATCAAGACCAGAGAAGATTCATTTGTTGATGGTGGATTTATGAGTAAACAACGTTGTTGCTGCTGAGAAAATGGAAGAGAAGGCAATGTTGGTGATCTGAATAGCAGGGGCTTTGAGACGAAGAAAAATGCAATTACAGAGATGGTGTTTTTGGCCTGAGTCTGTGTGCAAGAGAATCTGCTGGAGAGTTTATGGTGTGCAGCTACTGGCAGTTACAGAGAACAAGGTTACTAAACTGGTTTTGAAGCTGCAGGACATGATGTGCTGTTGCAGGGATATGGAGTTAGGCCTGATCCTGTTAGTTATTGGCTGTGGGAAAATGGGTTTGAGTGTGTAGTGAGTCTTGCTGAGAAGATGGGTTGGAGGTAACTTAGGAGAGCTGTAGAAGTGTACAAGTGATACAGATGCAGAATGGTTACAGGGAATGGTTTGTTGCTCATCAGATTCAAAGTTAGAAATGGAAGATGTTGCAGGCAAGGAACTGAAGATGGCTGTGTGTTGCTGTGTTGAGTTTGAATTACAAGAGATACAGTTTTGCAGGGATTGAGAATGTGCTGTTGAATCTGGTGCAGTTGAGTTGGTCATGCTGATGTTAGTGTTGAAGATAGCAGTTAGACATGGCTTGCTAATGAATTGATTGTTGGTTTTGAGCAGAAATGCAGGGAACTGAAACTGCAATGTTTGAATGGTCTGTGAATGCATGTATGAATGATGTGCAGGGAAGAAGGAAATGACCAGAAATTGGCTTGAGCATTGTCTGAAAGAGGAGATTTTGCTGGATTTTCTCTCCAACGAGTTGACTCAGTGATTCTCGATCCAACTCACCTGACTTGGTTCGATCCAGAGGAGGACTTGGACTTGTTTCGACTAGGCTTGGCTTTTTGGGCTGTTTCTTAGCCAAAGCGACAGTTAGCCTATGCTTGAGTTTGGGTTAAGTTCAGAAATCGGTAAAAGGCAGAAAAAGGTTATAAAAGGAGAGTTCCATTCTTTTTATCTATCCTGGCTTCTACTTTTATTCTAGGGTTTAGACATGATGATTCTTCTATTTCTTCTTGTAATGAACTCCATGAACATGAGCTAATTTTTACTACTGGTTAATGATTAAGTTGGTTTCACATAACATGATTTCTTGTTTGATATATTAGTTTTGTCTCAATATTATCGATTATGATTCACTAGAAATATCGCCATGTATGATTGAATGTTTGTTTTGTCAAGTTGCAAATTGGTAGAACTCACATGCATATCTATTGCTAGATTAGGGTTATTATACGCAAAAGTGATAATTCCTGATTGCAAGTAGTATAAATATGATTATAGCTTATAATGGTATATCCTCGTAATCATATGTGAATCATAACCATTGTTAAATAGGATTAGTGCTTTTACACATTCGATTGCTTTGATTGGCCTGATTTCATACAACTTAATGCATCTAGGGAATTAAACTTGATTAGTGCGCTTTCCACGTTAGGTTGTTCTCTTAGATAGAATTCATACTCGCATATTCTAATGTGTTTATTGATGACAAGAGGAAATTAGCGGGATATACTTGCGATCAAGGTATCCTAGGGCTTTTGATAATAAGAGATTAAATATCAATTCTGGTCATCGATATAAGAACATGTTAGTGAATGAAAACGATATCCTTGACCAATATTTTCACTTATTTGATTTTCGTGTCTACTTTCTTGTTTGCTTTTATTTTATTTTAGATAGATAAAAATCAGAAAATCCCCCATTATTCTTTATAGGAAACCTAAACAAACGACAATCCAAGTCCTCTCTGTGGGAACGATCCTTTCTTGCCCTTGCTATATTATATATATTTTGTGAGTGAGAAAGTGTAATCATTTTTGACGCCTACGACAGCGATCAAATTTTGGCGTCGCTGCCTTATTTGTTTTTGGTTTCTTATTTTTGTTTTTAGTTTTATTTTTGTTTTTCTTATTTTCTTGTTCTTGACCAAGTTTTGAGAATCTTGTTTCAGGTACTAATTTCTATAGACGGAGCATATTGGAGCAATCGATACGGCTTTCAACCTCAACAACATGACAACTATCACCCTTACGGGGGAGTACAATCAAAACCAATCCTTTGGTTATGGTTAATACTCCACGTACCCTTTTAGTTGTTCTCATACTTTCCAACCTTCTTACGGTGGGTATGTAAATGAGCAACCACAAAGAGGGGATGATACTTGTGCTCCTATTAATATTTCTTCTAGTTTGGTAGATAAAATACAACAATTTATGGTCAGCATGGAGTCAGTTTGTATACAACCAAGCATGGAACCAGTTTCATTGACCGAATATGCTCATAGTATGTTTGGCCCAATTTCTGATCGTAGTTATGGTCATTCACCCATTCAAAGGGAAGATAATTGGCCTAGCAATACTGAAGTAAGTAATTCTGATTTTTCCTTGTCGAACGAGCTTTACAAACAAGTGGAACACTATATTCAGAATTTGGATGGATCACTCCAAGAGTTTCAAAAAGGTGTTTCCAACTTAAGAAAGGGCATTGATGAATACAAATAGAAAATGGACAATTGTGTTGAAAATGACCAACCTTTGGAGATATTTGATGACATTAGTGTAGTTGACTCAACTCTTGATCTTTATAATGATCAAGCACCTATTCAAAAGGTATATGAGTATGATGAAACTAGTGTTCTAAAGAATTTCCATTCCGCAACAAGGTTTGAGTCTAATAAAGAGGAGTATGTTGAAACCGAATTGAGTAATATTGTGGAAGACCCAATTGAGCTTGCATAAGATTGTAATGATGATGTTGATGTCGAGACTTTTGTTAAGGCAGAAACGAATGAAGAATGGTTGCAAGGTTTGATAGAGAACCATGATATACAAGAGGTGAATAATTCACTTGAGTTTTTCAAGGATGAAGAAGATTCCGTGATACAAGAGATTGTGCAAGGTTTTTCTAACCCTTTGCATATTAATTCTTCTCCTTTACCTCTTATTGGCTTTAATGTATGTGCTTCGAGAATATTGTTGAATGATTTTGTTTCTCGATATCCACCATTGGAAACATTTGATTCTCATACTATGCAGGTTTGCAAGGAAGAAACTGTGGAAGTTCCCAAATTCTATATTCTTTATCCACTTCCAAGTGTGGACAAGACTAAGTGTGGGAGAAACTTTTATCGGTTGATAGCTTCATTTCTGTTTTGTTATATTGATATCCGTCTGAAGCTAGTGTTTGCAAAACAAGTATTATGAGTGGATCCCCAACTTTACAGGTTATTGGTGTATGGGGAATTCGTCTTGCAAGTCAGGCTGACGACTTTAAACCAAGCGCTAAGCGGGAGGCATCCCACTGGTTTCGTATTTCTTACCTTTCTTATTGATGTAGGAAAAACTCCAACTTTTAGAGATTTTTAACAATTTAGAATGAACACTAGCCTTTCTAAGTAAATAGAATTTTTTCTTAACGATGAGGTATATACTGGCTGAGTTGGGATTAGATGGCAACTAAATTGCTCGTTTAGTGTTTATCCTATATTGTTCAGAAGTAGCTATGAGTTGGAGTATCAGTTTTGTAATTATATTCCTATGTTTTTTTCTTTTTCTTTTTACGCATTTTATCTTCTTATTTTGTTTATTATGTTAGGAATTTCCCACCTTAAATTTTACCTTGAATGACTAAATTTTACATTGAGGACAATGTAAAGTTTAAGTGTGGGGGAGTGTTTCTCATATAAAGTTTTTAACCTTGTTAGTTTTCCCTTGTATATATATATATATATAAAATGATAAACTCTTAAGTCTAGAAATTTGTGCCTTACACTAATGGAAACATCGTGGTTGTAGGAGTTGAGGGGCCCAACAATATTCATAAAAGGACAGAGCTCAGGCGCTAGAAATAACATGATAGTTGTCACCATATTTTGGAGTCATCACCATATCACCTTTTGTTTTTATTTTTCCATTTTTCTCTTGTTTCTCTAAGTGATTTGGTGGGAAACCATCATCGAATAGTTATCATTGCTAGGCTGAAATAGAGTGATTGAGTTACCAAAAAAAAAACAAAAAAAACAGACCAATCGGAGTACATACAAAAAAAAAAGATTGGCACTTGGATAGCAATATGTGTGTGTTCTCCCTGTCTCTGTCGCCTAAACAAGCGTGGAATGCAGAATCCATGGGAATTACCATGTAATCTTCTGGAAAAAAGCATGCGCTTGGATCCAAAAGATCTAATCATGTTGTCAATTCAAAAAATAATAATTAAAGAAATAAAAATTTATGATTGTTCAATAAATCAGTCTCTAGTTCCCTTGTATATGCCAGCTGAGTTGATCTAGAACTAGGATTATCGACCGTTGGTTCCCTTGTATATGCTAGCTGAGTTGATCTAGAATTAAGATTGTCGATCGCCGGTTCCCTTGTATATGCTAGCTTTGTTGATATTAGAATTCAGACTAGTATCTCAATCCATTAGGATTTTTAGGTTTTATCTTGGCAGTGACCTTCAGACAGATATGGGAAACACCGTTCACCTTATTCAACATCGTAAACATCTATCTCCATATCCATCTTCTTAATCTATTCATGTGATTGTAGTTAGTTAGATTCCGAGTATTGTGGTTTTGTTCGAATTTCTGAGTAGAGTTATGTCACTTATATATGAATTGGATTCGCATCAGGGTACTTCCTCCTGTAGTCACTGATAGTATGCCAACTAAAGAGATTGTTTAGTGTCGTTTTTAAATTTTTCACAAGTAGCTGGAGTTTGGAAATATAGGTGTTGTGGGTACACCCACTACAAGAAAAATGGACTTTAGCGACTATCAGGATTCGGTTGGTACAGGGCCGTTTTGAGTGGCTGGAGCTCTATAACAGCCGACATGGCAATGGATACACTTTGTGGGTAAAGGCTTATTTGCTAAAGGTTTATACCAATTATTCTATTGGAACAAATATCTTTCAACTTCTGTGAAGCGACTCAAGTCCGGGTTGGAACAACTTCTCAGTAAGCACTGGCTATTGTTGGTTGAACATATAAAGTGTTTGTTGGTGAAATATATAACCCACAAAAATATCTGTTGTTGAAGACTTGTACATTGTTGGTAGATGCGGCCAACTATAAAATGATGTCAGTTGATAAAGTATTTAACCTACTTAATTTTGGTTGCTCTATGCATTTCGGCTTGTGGGTAAAGGGTTGTATCTGCTAAATGTTTGGATAGTTGAGTGTTCTATCCACTTAATTATCGTTGGTTAATGTGTTTACCCGCTAAATATCTAGTTGCTTGGCAGTTGGTTGAGGGTTCTGGGCACTGAAATTTCAACTGCTCAAGGATTCCGGCCACAAAATAATCAATCGGTGAATTTTTGTAATTACTTAATGTGTTGCTGGTGAAGATTTGTTGTCATCAAATGTTTAGTTGGTAGGTGCTTTAGTTGTCGAATATGCAATTGGCGTCGTTGACCAAGGGCTTGAGCTAGTACAAATTGAGTTGCTCAAGTGTTTCACCGTTACCAGTTGAGTTGCTTAAGGTGTTGGTACAGTATTATTCAGTAATTAAATAATAAACCAAAACAACTTCAGAATTTCTTCTATCAATAAAAAACCAAAACAACTTCAGAATTTCTTTTATTTAGATATTTGCTTTTATTCATTATTTTCAATCACTACAATTAGAACATATTTGAACAATGATACATTACAAAGAATTTACACAAGTATTTAACAAGTTAACCTTGCACCTTATGGATGTTTCAGAAATGGCCACCCAAATGAGAAAGCAATTGATCTGCAGCTGCATCAATTTGACACTATCAACTTTTGAACCAGAGGACTTCAAGCATGAGCTTTTTGTCCTTGTTCATCTTCTTTAGACCTTCAATATCCATTTAATGACTGATCTTATGAGCCTGTAATCCGAAGTAATGAAGTATTATTACAACAAACGAAACAATTTGTTTAGTGCTCATAAAAATGCTTCTGAAAAAATCAAAATCACCAGGGCCAAATGCTTACATTCCATGAAAAGATGAAATTTAAGCATTTAATGCAGGATTGCTATGATTATTTAAACAATGATGAAACCATAGTATTGAAAATATACTCAAAAACACAACAAAAGCATGCCAGTAACAGAACAAACACGTGACGGATTTTGTCTTTTCAGACTAATCAAGTAATATAGATCAAGTAAAAGAAAATAGTCAGATGCCACAAAAAACAAGATTTAAGTAATACATATATACTTTTAGTATTAAGCAGGAGAACGCAGATATTTAAGTTAGTACTAGGATCATTGGTGTCCAGAATATGCAACTAATAAAAGAACATTGTTCAACCTCAAATCTTTTAGACAACAATAAAAACCTTAATAGCCGGCCATGAGTAGCAAACATATGTCCAGGGGCACAAGCAAGCAAAAAAAACACAAAGCACTAGACTCTTTTTATAACAATGTCAAACTGGCTTTTCATAGTAACCAAGTTATGCAAATCAAGTAAAAGAAAACACTTGGTGCTACACTGAACAAGATTAAGTAAATACCATATATGCGTTTAAGTAAGCACTCTCGTTTACAAGATGAGTATTTTCAAAGATTGAACCTATGTGCATATATCTATGTCCATGCATCATTAAAATTGATACACACACAACATTGCACCACTGGTTAAACTTCATTGACCAGGTGAATATTAATGAATTAAAAATTCAGGATCAAATCTAATGTAATTTCACCCAAATACTGAAAATGTAACCAAAATTGTAAGGAGTTACCAGTAAATTAGAGGAGTGAGTACCGTCTTTATCTCAGATTTCTTGGTTTTGTTTCCCACCCGTATTTTCACTGCTTGACGAGCATTCTTGGCTGCTGATTTAGTTTTTAATCGCTGGAGCCGCCACACAAACCACAGATATTACGTGTTTCTCTCCAATTCCTTCAAATCTAAACTACCTGAAAAGGAAACAACAATGAAAAATGAGTCGGTCTATTTGTCCCTTCCATTAACATACAGAAAAGGAAACACACATTTATCGAAACCAACACCAACTGAACAAGAAGTGGATACATGAAATAATCAAACAAACAGAAAGTAAGTAAGAACGAAAATCTATCCTCGCACCTTACCAAGCAGGTGAAAGGACCAAAGAGGTAACTACACTTCGAATGACATCCAAGAATCCCTCATCTAATACAATGTCAATCAAGATTATCATCCACATCGGTATATCTCACTATCGAGGAAAAAAAAAGTGCAAGTAAGAACATCATGAATCAAATGTCAAATAGTTTGAAACGGTAGCTAGTGGGCAAACCCAGTATTACATCTAAACCACAGACTTTTCCTAATAAAAATACAGGCATTGATCTATTTAGCCATAAACCAAAACAAATTGCATTCTACACATTAAAACAGGAGTGCCTAACTTGCCAGGTCTTACTTATAAAACCCATCATATTGGACTTCTACAAACTAGAATTTGATCTTACTGAATTTCCAAGTACAAAATATTGCTGAAGGTCATTCCATTTGATTCCAAAACAGTAAAATATAAAGCACAATCATCGTATATTAAGCATCCAATGTTAACAATCCATGCACAATTTTCTAACATGCCAATAGTTATAAATGCACACTACATAGGAGATTTATTTCCCCTTCTCCAGCAATCCAAAGTAAATAATACAGAGAAGTGCGCAACTATGCGTACGTATGACAAAACATCAAGAAGAGGTTGTTTCCTGTACAAAATTTCCAGCTCCAAAGTTCTCGTATAACATGTGATAAAACTATATTGACACAACATCAAAAAAAAAAAAGGCTCAAAACATACCAATAATACAATTACAGAAATATAAATGTACATATTACAAAAAAAAATAGAAACTATTACCCTTTTTCTGTTGGGGCTTTTGTCGAGTAAGTTGTATGCGTCTTGATGTTGGTGAAAATATCCCTTTGCTAATTAATTAATCATCAACCTTCATTTCACCTCCTTCCCTACAATTTCGAGTTGGAATACAACCGTTAATAAGTCGTACACGGTACAAAGGAAGGATTCATACTATCTGCCATCTCATTTCCTACACACAAAAATAAACAAATAAACTAGTCAGGATCTAAAACTCGAAGCAAAGCTGAATTTATACTACAAAGAAAGTTGCAACTACAAATCAAATTCAAGTTCAAATTAGGAACCAAACCCCCACATTAAATAGGTAAAGCATGGACGCAAGAAATCTTACCTCATCAAATTCTCAAGTTCTCTTCTGACCATCATTCAGAAAACTGGTTATTAAGTTATTGTTGCTGAAGAGTTCCACTTACTCTCGTTGCTAGAAAACTGATGGTTAGAGGCTTCTTCCAACCGGAGTTGTTTTTAGTTACAAAAATTTATTGCTGAAGAGTTTCACCAACAGTAGTTGGTAAGAAAATAGTCGCTAAAGCCAAGTTTTCTTGTAGAGACCTCTTGTAAACCCTCACAAGACTATAACTCGTCCACTAGGGACACCTAGGGGTTCAAATGCTTTTTATACATGCTAAGTGTAACCGTAACCTTAACGAAAGGGAGTTGTATGTATGTTGTAGAATTAGTTTAGTTTGATTTGCTCAAGGACTAGCAAAGTCTTAGTGTGGGGGAATTTGATAGGTGTCTAAAACACCTTGATATTTATCTATTGTTTATGCTTTCTTTGCTATTTTTCGTGTGAATTATGTATCTTATGTTTACTTTTGAGTGTTTAGGTACTTTGGAGTCATTAGGAGCAAAAGAAAGAGAAATCATTCATTTGGAGTGAAAAGGGCAAAAGGGTCATTTCACTGGTGAGTGATATACACAGCCAAACCAAGAAAAGGGGACAACCAGCTGAAGTCAACAAGAACGCATTAAAGGCAGACATACTCCTTACTCAGGGCTACCATTAGTATATGTTTCAGAAACAAAGAGGCACCTCACATTGGTGGTCTCTATCCAAGATATGGGTGCCTACAGTCATCTTGGGTTCCCCAGAGTTGGGGTGTTTTAATCCAAAACCATTCCTACACTAGCCCTAGATCTCAGAGAAAATTAGTTCTCTCAATCATTTCCCATCTGATTCAGAGAGGAGAAACGGCTGCGGCTCCATTAGAGAGAAAAATTCATAAGAATAGAGGAGTTAGGATTTGAGCCAATTTGAGTTAGGAATGAAAAACACAGGGAGAAGAATTGCTTATGTTGTTGTGGTTCTTGAATTAAAGAAGGAGATTATGATGTAAGTCGGTAAGAGAAAAGGGGATCTGAGATTGAGGTCTGAGAGACGACAATGAAATGAACGAAGAAGAATTGATGATGAACAGAGAACTGGGCAAATTAATGGGATATGAAATTGGTAGTTAGGTTTTGATATTTGCTGCTGAGTTGAAGAACGAGAAGATACCGTAGGGTTTTGGCTGGATTTGCTTTTGAGAACGAGAAATTAGTGATGAATGAATGGAATTGTTGTGGTTGGTTGTGTTTTTGTTTGAGTCAATATGTTTTGGTTTAAATATGAGTCTATGTTGCAATATAGACCAGAGGAGATTCATTTGTTGATGGTTGATTTATGAGTAAACAGCATTGTTGCTGCTGAGAGAATGGAAGAGAAGGCAGTGGTGGTGATCTGAATAGCAGGGGCTTTGAGACGAAGAAAAATGCAATTACAGACATGGTGTTTTTGGCCTGAGTCTGTGTGCAAGAGAATCTGGTGGAGAGTTTGTGGTGTGCATCCACTGACAGTTGAAGAGAACAAGGTTACTAAAATGGTTTTGAAGCTGCAGGACATGATGTATTGTTGCAGGGATATGGGGTATTGACAAAGATGGAGTTAGGCCTGATCCTGTTGGTTATTGGCTGTGGAAAAATGGGTTTGAGTGTGTAGTGATTCTTGCTGAGAAGATGGGTTGGAGGTAATTTAGGAGAGCTGTAGAAGTGTACAAGTGATACAAATGCAGAATGGTTACAGGGAATGGTTTGTTGCTCATCGAATACAAAGTTAGAAATGGAAGATGTTGCAGGCAAGGAACTGAAGATGGTTGTGTGTTGCTGTGTTGAGTTTGAATTACAAGAGATACAGTGTTGCAAGGATTAAGAATGTGTTGTTGAATCTGGTGCAGTTGAGTTGGTCATGCTGATGTTATTGTTGAAGATGGCAGTTAGACATGGCTTGGTAATGAATTTATTATTGGTTTTGAGATGAAATGCAGGGAACTGAAACTGCAGTGTTTGAATGGTCTGTGAATGCATGTATGAATGCTGTGCGGGGAAGAAGAAAATGGCCAAAAATTGGCCTGAGCATTGTCTGAAAGAGGAGATTCTGCTGGATTTTCTCTCCAACGAGTTGACTCAGTGATTCTCGATCCAGCTCACCTGACCCGGTTAGATCCAGAGGAGGACTTGGACCTGTTTCGACTGGGCTTGGATTTTTGGGTTGTTTCTTAGCCGAAGCGACAGTTAGCCTATGTTTGAGTTTGGGTTAAGTTCAGAAATCGATAAAAGGCAGAAAAAGGATATAAAAGGAGAGTTCCATTCTTTTTATCTATCTTGGCTTCTACTTTTGTTGTAGGGTTTAGACATGATGTTTCTTCTATTTCTTCTTGTTATAAACTCCATGAACTTGAGCTAATTTTTACTGTTGGTTGATGATTAAGTTGATTTCACATAACACGATTTCTTGTTTGATATATTAGTTTTGTCTCGATATTATCGATTATGATTCACTAGAAATATCGGCATGTATGATTGAAGTTGCAAATTGGTAGAACTCACATGCAAATCTATTGCTAGATTAGGGTTATTATACGCAAAAGTGATAATTCATGATTGCAAGTAGTATAAATATGGTTACAGCTTATAGTGATATATCCTTGTAATCATATGTGAATCATAACCTTTGTTAAATCGGATTAGTGCTTTTACAAGTTCGATTGCTTTGATTGGCATGATTTCATACAATTTAATGCATCTAGAGAATTAAACTTGATTAGTGCGCTTTCCACATTAGGTTGTTCTCTTAGATAGAATTCATACTCGCATCTTTTAATGTGTTTATTGATGACAAAAGGAAATTAGCGGGATATACATGCGATCAAGGTATCTTAGGGCTTTTGATAATGAGAGATTAAATATCAATTCTGGTTATCGTGATAAGAACATGTTAGTGAATGAAAACGATATCCTTGACCAATATTTCCACTTATTTGATTTGCGTGTTTACTTTCTTGTTTGCTTTTATTTTATTTTAGATACATAAATATCAGAAAATCCCCCCATTGTTCTTTATAGGAAACCAAAACAAACGACAATCCAAGTCCTCTATGTGGGAACAATCCTTTCTTGCCCTTGCTATATTATATATTTTGCGAGTGAGAAAGTGTAATTATTTTTGACGCATACGACAGCGATCAAATTTTGGCGGCAGCGCCTTGTTATTTGTTTTTGGTTTCTTATGTTTGTTTTTCTTATTTTCTGGTTCTTAACCAAGTTTTGAGAATCTTGTTTCAGATACTAATTTCTATGGATGAAGCATATTGGAGCAATCGATACCTGTTTCAATCTCAACAAGGTGACAACTATCACCCTTACGGGGGAGTACAATCAAAACCAATCCTTTGGTTATGGTCAATACCCCACGTACCCTTTTAGTTGTTCTCATACATTCCAACCTTCTTACGATGGGTATGCAAGTGAGCAACCTGATAGGTGTCGAAAACACCTTGA
The DNA here is from genome assembly GCA_023531105.1 of Papaver atlanticum. Classification (NCBI taxonomy): domain Eukaryota; kingdom Viridiplantae; phylum Streptophyta; class Magnoliopsida; order Ranunculales; family Papaveraceae; genus Papaver; species Papaver atlanticum. The sequence continues at coordinate 18,572 of JAJJMB010001204.1, forward strand.
TTTTATATCTATTGTTTATGCTTTCTTTGCTATTTTCTTGTAAATTACTTATCTTATGTCTACTTTTGAGTTTATTAGGTGTAATGGAGTTATTTGGAGCGAAAGAAGCCGAAATCATCTATCTTGAGCTAGAAGGGCAAAGCAGCATTTCATGCGCACGTGCTATTGGGAGCGCAGTGGAGGATAAGGGGCAAATATCTGCTTACAGCAACACTTTTGGTGGCCTGTATTAATGTGCTGGGTGCCTATAGTTTTTCTCTTCATTACCTCAGCCCTAAAATCAAGAGAATGCATTTCTCTTCTTCATTACACTCGACCTAAAATTCAGATACGAGTTATATATGGCTGCGGCTGTTCACAGAGATTGAGAAAGGAATTCAGAGACAAACCAAGGTGATGGTACCATGGTATGCTGGTGGTTGTAGTTTTACAAGGAACAGATGGATTTGGGGTTATTGTTGCCGGCAAAAAGTCAGTGAAAAACAATTGATTCTGATGTTGAAATCAGAGATGAATGGAGATGATTAAGATGGTGTTTGAAGGTTTGAGAAGGAAATGAAGATTGGGTTTTCGAATTTGGAGAGTTTGGTTTGATTATAGTTCTGATTTGACATGAATCTGAAATTGCAGAAAATGGAAACTAGGGTTTGTGGTGATGAAGCTGTTGCAGATGGGTTTGATGATTGAGGATGAGGAAATAGTGTTGTATGTTATTGTTTCCATGAAGAGGAGAAGGAATTAGTGGTGCTGGTTCAACTGGTTGCCTGTGAATCAGAAAAGATGAAATTCCAGAGTGAACATTCAGGGAAGTTGGGTTTGTTGTTGAGTGTTTGAACAGTTGCTTGGTTATCAGCTGAGGGCTTGTATTGCTGTGATTGTTACAGCCAGGGAAAGTGAACTGAAGATGTTGGTAGTTGCAGCTGTCTGAGGCAAGGGTTAGTTGTGCCATGGAATTGTGGTGATTGTGCTAATGGGTACTGGTGGTACCTGAGATGGTAATGCTGCAGTGGAATGGTCTGGTGATTCTGGATTGGTTATGAGCTGCAATTCTGGTGAGAATGGGAGCTGGTGTTGCTCTGGGGTAGGCTCAGGTTGTGGTGCTGTGGCTTGATGTTTGTGGCACTGGAAATGATGGAACTGACATTGCTGTTGGTGCTGTGTGGTGGTGCTAAAATGAGTTTGAGTTTGAAATGCAATTGCAGAAGATGGTGCTGGAATTAGATGCATGTCAGGTCAGGAAATAAGTAGAACTGATGGGTTTGCGGAATGCATTTGATTCAAGAGAAATAGAGGTGACATGGGTACCAGTTGTAGGCTATGGGTCTGTATGAGTTGGGAGAAGTATGAGCTGGAGATTTGGTTACTCTTTAGACCAAGAATTGGTGGAATTGGTCATTGCAACCACAAATGGCGAAGAACACAGTCTCGGGTTTGTGCTGGTGGTATTACAGGAAAAGGGGTTGGTTCTCAGTTAAGACTTGGCTGGAATTGTGAATGGAATTCTAGCTAATATGGAATGAGCCATAGTTGCAGCAGAGAGGTGGAATGGTTCAGTTGATGCTGCAATGAGTTATCAAGCTGTTGCAGTAGTGGTCAATCATTTGAAGTTGCAGGTGCAAGTGGAACTGCAGTTAGGAGATGAATTGGTAGAGTGGAGTTGATGGCTGTGCAGTGATTAAATTGCAGGAAATGTGCTGAGATAAACCATGCAGTGATGCCGAATGCATTGCAACTGCAGTTCTAGTGGTTTATGGCAGTGGTAGCTGATTGTGTTGGCAAGCAGGGAAAGCTGAAACGAAGATGGAACTGGTGGCACAAGTATGCTGGTCTGGTATTGGTGTAATGAAATTGAGCTGAGCAGACATGGCAGTGCTGGTTGAACTGAAATGGAATGAATGGATCAGGTGGGATGAAATAACAGTGTTACTGGTGGTATTTGAGCAATATCAAAAGAAGAAGCTACAGAGTATAGCTGGTGTTGGTAGTGAGTGGGTTGTGATCAGGTTGCAGTTGAGATGCAGAGAATGTTTATGGTGGTAGTTGAAGCAATGAAATGAATGGAAAGTGGCTGGTTGTTGTGCTGCAAGGAATGCATGTATGTAGGGAAGGATTTCAAGATTCTGCACCATTGTGGTGCAACACTGACTTGGTGCAAAGCAGGATGGTGCAACATTGAATACAGCATATGCAAAATGGCTTTGGCCTGGCAACTCAGCCCACTCAGACGAGTTAGATATCTGACTCGGTTCTGACTCATGACCTCACCGAGTTAATTCAGTCGATTCATATGACTCGGTCTGACTTTCCGAGTTGACTCGTTGACAAACTTTGACCCGGAGACTGGATTAACTTTCCCGGTAACCTGAACACTTCTCCGGCCAACTTCCGACACTTCCACCAGTTTTCCGGCGACTACTTTTGACAGATTTTTACTGGGCTATTTTCACACATGGGTTGATGGGCTTGGCGGACTTCTTGGTGATGGAATTTGGAAACAAAAGAGCTATTAAAGGAAGACTTCTACAATTTTGGAATATCACGTATTCACTACTACCGGGAGCTTTTGGAGAAGAACAATCCTAGGGTTTGCTTTATTTTCATCTTCTTCATTTTGTTATTGATTATGATGAACTCCATAGCTATGAGTAGCTAAACACATAATATTGGTTAAGGGTTTAAAGTTGATTTCTCAACATGATATTTGATTCAATGAATTAGTTTTGTCTCAATTTTGTTGTTTATGATTCATGATTTATAATGTTATATGATTTGAATGCTAGTCCGGCTGAGTCCGGAATCAATTAGATTTGTCTTCATATCTACAGCTATATTAGGGTTTTCAATACGTAAAAGTTGTTAATCATTGTTGATGGTGGTTTTTAGTTCAGGGTAAAATTGTGAAACCCTGTGTTTAATGTGCCGTCATTCTGCAAAGAAACAAAGCCATTTAAAAGTGATAAGAGCTTAAGCCTCTTTACTTACATGTGTATTGAGCAATTCAGTATACTCATATATAAAATTTATCCAGAATGGTGCATGTAGCAACAATCCCAAATATTCTGTAAATTTTATTAACCTCCTGCCTGCATTACTCACTAATGCATGACCTGTCGAGTACTTATTCTACGCCATGTTCCCAGCCGAACTCTTAATGTTGACATGACATGACAATTAATGTTCGCTCGCAACTGAGTAGCATGAATTTCCGGAAGTGTCAGGGTTAAGATGTGCACAGAGGTACTCAATCAGAAGCACACAAAGTTATGCGGCTCTCTGAAACATAATTAGTGATTTTGTACAAGAAATTGATTAATTTTGTGACAGCCCACAAAATTCAATCTTTCTAACCTAATTTTGTTAATTTACAAAAAATTAGGTCTTTTGCGGCGTGCGCAATATCTCGAACCCCATTGGTCGAAACTAAACCTAGGCAATCTAGGAAATTGATCTTCCGTGGAGCTAGTAGGAGCAAACCCTACCAAAAAACGGGAAATAGGAAAAAAAAGAGGAAACCGCGACCATAAGGAGCCGTGGCAGAAGAGGCTTGGCTGCGCCACTTGGCCAGCCAATTCTCCCTAACTCAAATCCCTTTGGCCGGCGCCCATTCTTCTATTTTCTTGGCGGTTGGCCCCTCTTTCCCACCGACCAATCAGATCGCTTTAAATGCGCAGCACACACTTTTGATTAAAAGTGGAAGTTGGTTGGTCGACACGCTTAATTCCTTAAGGAATTGAACATAGGCTGCCCATGTCAGTCTCAAAACGATCACGACCATACGTTTTTGCCAGCCAATTCGACGAGCCTGGCCTCCTCCCAGCGCGGCTAGACAAGCTCCAGGATACTCACTGGCGGGCCCACTGTTATTCCAACCAATCGGAATCCTTAGAGCACGCCGGCAACAACCCTAACCGCAAGCCAAAAGTAAGCCGGCCGCGCGGATGAAAAAAGGCTTCAAAGGATTTAAGACCGCATATTGCGGTCTTAAATCAATCGTGGCCATCCAACTTCGTCGGCAGCATTGAACGGCCTAGATTCAATTTTAATCAACGGGCAAGGTACGGATGTGCTCACCAGCGGCCCGTCTATAGCTCGACCCGATCCCATCCCGCAGCTAACACTTAAAATCGTTAGCTCAAAACAGGTTGGCCACACGACCATAACAGCCTTATTACGGCCAGCGGCAGCACATTATTGTCGCAAAACGATCTCGGACGTCCGACTTCGCTAGTCGAATCGACCGGCCTAGATCTAATCTTAGGCGACAAATAAGATATCGTCGTGATCACTAGCCGTCCCTCTTCCATGAGGACCGATCGGCAAAGCCACTGCCTACCCGTACGGCTTCCCAAATATGGCTGGACGCGCGGCCTACAAGGGTCTTAAATGAATTCTTTGACGGCCATCAACTGCCGCAAATCATCTCAGCCACTCAATTTGGCTAGCCAATTTAAACGGTCTAGATCTAACTTGGCCCAACCAATAGGATGTCAAAATGGCTACCAGCCATCACTTTCCTATGAGGACCGACCAGCTCACCTTTGGCGTGCACGAATAGCTCCTGGCAGCTTCTTGAAGATGGTCGGTCTTACTCCTTTGAAGACATTAAATTCCGCGACTAATTTAAACAAGCTCTATAAAACGATGCTTCATGAGCATCTATTATTTTAAGCAAGCAAGCATCTATTATTTTGAGCTGCTTGCTTAAAAGCGATGCTTTATATACATCGATTACAAGCGATATTCAATAAATATCGATTTAACAAATAATGTAATTATTTGACCTAAGAAGTATTACATGTTATTTCTTGCGGCAAGTCTCATGGCTTGACTTGTACCATATGACCGCCCGCCACCTTGCGTGTGATTGGTAAAAAATAATTAGGTCTTGCAAGCAAGACCCACTCAGCAGCCTGCTGCATATCTTTCCACGAAAATACTCGAGACATCAAACATGTCACAAATTGGGGGATGTTCATCAGGGTATTGGTCTGGCGGTTTACAGCGTGCGGCGTGCAACACGCCCTTTATGAGAAAGTATCAGGAAAGGCAGACAGTTAGTGGAAGCAGAGAAGTAGTGGGTTTGACCGACCCGTCTTCCCTTATAGTAAGTCGTGGTTTTCAACATTTTTACACGATCCCACTTCTCCATCGCTCAACTACTTCCACTTTCTATGAGATCAGGGTGCGTTCAACTATTACTTATATAAATAGGTTTTCGACATATTTCGACCAAGAACGTTTATCAACACAAGTATTCAGAAAACACCAAGAACTTATAGCTTATACCCCGCAAGCGAGTTCTACATTCTGATACAAGTCATAAAACAACCACACCTTCAGAGTTAACCATTCTGATCTCAACACCTTCTTCGCTTCCTTCCCTAAGATCAACCCTTCTCCTTCATTTTGTGAACGAAGCAAGACTGGAATGACCATTTCTTGGATTAGGCCAGAATTGTACAGATTGATCTCTCGAATCTAAAGTACTCCCGTGCAGTGCATTTGTTTAGGGTTTAGATTCGTTTCTCGGCGGTACACCCAAATTTACCATTTCCAGCAGAATCAGTTTTTACTACAAAACAACTGGCGACCACAGTGGGAGGTTAATCTTTTGGTTGCAAGGTCAGTTTTTATTTCATATAAATTCTCCCAAATTCAAGAGGGTGGATCTTATGTCTAAATTCAATCATTAACCATAATTCACTTCAATCACCTATCCAACTTTCCATTCCATGATGTACCCTGGTCATCCAAACTCTTTCAAAGCCACGAATGCTCGGAATCCAATCACCATGGAAGATATGGCAAAAATGCTAGGGGATGTTGTTGCAAATCAAGCTGATATCATCAAGCTGCAAAATGAGACGTTTTGTATCATGAAGAGTATGGCCAACCAGTTGTAGCAAGAGTCAGCAAACATTCGCTCGGAGGACGCCACCGGTTGTGGCAAGAGTCAGCAAACATTCGCTCGGAGGACGCCACCAATTTCAGAGATGATACAAAAAATGTTGAATCCTTGTCTGAAGTCTGTGCCTCCGCCAATGATGATGCCGACATAGCACATAACCGTATCGGACGAGAGCAGAAGGGAAATGACCAACTAAATTCAGCCAACGACAAAGAGCTGAGACAGTTTCACAAGGCTAAGGGAAAAGACCTGTCAGGTGCATCACAATATCTACAAGATAAAGGTAAGGAGCCGGCATATGAGGCTTTGTTGGAAAACTTGTATCTCAAAACCCTCACAGAAGTTCAGAGAGTTGTCCAACTGTCCGCAGCCACGACTGCTCTAACCTTACTAAGGAAAGAAGCACCTGAAGAAGGGGAAATCTACCAACGCACCTATGAAGGCAAGAACTGTGCCAATGGACGGTATTCAGTTCAACCAGGGCCCTCAAAATAAGTTGCATTTCAACGAAATTGCCGAACTAAATGATCCGCGCCTGAGTCAACACTCGCTCAAGTCTCGACTCCGGCCTCGAAACGAGCTTCGTGTCAAAACCTACAAGAGTTTCCACGACAACATCCACTGATGCGAGAGAATCCAGACTCGAAGTACCCACGTTTTCCCGCTTCCTATAAGAAGTTCTGGAGTTACTGGAAGTTTGGGTACGAGACAGGGTGGTTCAACTGCCTCCCTTATGGCGTCCACCAACTGATCAAGAGATATTAGATTCGAGATATTGCCACTATCACAGGTCCATCCATCATCCTACCAGTGAATGCAATGGTCTGAAGCGCATTGTCATAGAAAAGATTAATTCTGGAGAATTACGCCCGGGAACTGAAAATCCTCCACTTTTCCGCGGATCGACATAAAGATATTCTCATGGCCCTAATCATCGCCGTCCCCGATAGGCGCTTCTTATTTATCGAAGGAATAATAACTCCGTCTGATCCCAGACGTTAAAAATGGCTGGGGACTTCTCATTGCTAGAGCTGCGTCACACAATGAACATGGATTTGAAAAAATTATCCAGAAAATCCGGTTTTGTTTGTTGGGAGGCCTTATGAACAAAAAATTACTCACGAAGTCATTCCAAAAATAAATCAATTCAAAAATCCTCACAAAGCAATTACCTACTAGTTCAAAACCAGAAAATCAAACCATAAAAGAGGTGTCTCTTGCCTTTCAAAAAAAAAAAAACTAGGAAGAGAAAGTTCAGAAAAATAAAAGCGTTCAAGGGAAATCGCTCAACAATGACTCATTATTCTTAGAGAAAGCATCCTTCATGTTTTGGAGAGCAGCCTGCTTCAACTTCAACTCCTGGGATAACTTCTCGACCTCTACTTCCTGTTGATTGATGAGATCCAGAGAGGGAACTTCATTCATTTCAGTTTGCAGCTTTTGGCTTTTGGAAAACCCTTCACAGAACCATGAGGTGTTAAACTCAAAGTTCATGCACATATCCCGATGGTACTCCCAGTTCGAGACTACTTCTTTAGAAATGGTGTGTCCAGTCACGCCGCACATATCATGGATTGAAGATAGGGCCTCCTCCACGCGTTTAACCAACGAAACACGGCTGTTAATTTTCTTAGTCGTTGCGATATGTCCATGCTTTTCCCATATTTTGGTATATAACTCCGCATACTTAGCTGGCACGCTGAATCCTCCAATCAACACATGATCCGCAAAGGGAGCAACAAATGGAGTATTGAAGGTGGCACCTGCATTAGAATGTACGACTAGCGCTCCTTCAATTTCAGAAGATTCTTTGGAAACAATTGCATCCACAACCACGGATGTGGCGTCTACATTCTCATTAGAAGGCTCCGCAATATCCTCATCGTGATTAGTCTTCATCTCAGGGTTATCTCCAAAGGCGGTTTCTTTCTGTAACACCACCAGTTGAATATTTATTTCATATCGAATAACGAATAATCCAAGAAGAAAAACATGCAGGAGACTCACCGACTCATCTGTTGGCTCACTGGAAGAGTTAGATTCGCTACTACACTTAGAAGTGCTTCTCTCATCACCACCTGATCCTGAACCTTCTTCTTCATCTTCACCCTCGAGGGACTCAGTGTCGTCGGATTTCTCTTTTTCCTCTGGAGGTGCCATGTTTTGTTTACGTGCAAGTCTGCCAAAGGCGTTCATGCCCTCGAGACCCTAAATTAAAAAAGAGGCGTTTAGTAAGGTGAATCCAAAATACTAAAATAATTCGGATGGTCAGGAGGAAAATCATACGTACCTGCATATTCGAAGAATTGAAAACCACTGGGGCTAATGGAGCTGTTCGGATACCACCCGCACGCCTTTTTGACCTTCGCTCCTCTTCCTGGGGACTGTTTCTACCTCGTCCAGAGGGTTTTCGCTTACTCACAGGAAGTGGATTCAACAACTTGTGTTTCTTCAAGGTCTCGGAAGTAGGCTTGCCGCTTGGAACCGTCACAACTTCCTGTACGAACTTATGGAGATCAAGAAGCTCTTTCTGCCAGAATTCTTTATATTTAGGAGTCACCACTGGTTTCCTTCTTGGAAGTAAGAATGGAAGGCTTCTCTTCGTCACATGAACACTTGTGTTCAAAATTGATTCCAAGAGGTCATCTGAAGGTGCTGACGGACGACAAAACGGAACTCCCTGGTCAAAACCTAATTGACGAGCGGCTCTGTCGATGTTATAAGGAGTAACAGTAAAAGATTTCATGAAGAAAGATGGAACATATCCGGGTGTGCAGCTTCGCAGGAATATGGCTTCTCCAATACTCATATCTTCGCTATCCGAGTGTAATGTTTTACCCAAAACAGAAGCAAAGGTATTAGGCTGAACTATAGATGTGTGAACCAGTGCCCAGGGACGAAAGTTAACTGCATGCACGTTATCGAAGAAATCAATGAGTCTTAGGCCAGGTTTTGGGCGTTTTTTCAACCAACGAAGTATTCTGGCACCTCCATATATGTTAGAAAATGAAGTTGAAGGATTAGGAGCATAGCCCTCAAAGTGCTCCCACAAACATGCTTGGAGAAATGCAATATGAATATGTGATTCGATCTTCATGTGTCCATTGGAAGCATAATATCTGCCGCTAGAGAATCCATATGGGAATACAAGGATCCCAGAAACAAGCTACCTATAGGTAGCGCCACACCTTTCGCCAGCCTTATTGCAAAAGTAACAAGTTTTGGCATTATTGTCTTTGTACCAGAACCATCGTCAAAAATGTCCCTAGACATCCACAGGGATAAAAATGCAGCAACACTGAGTGTGTCATTCAATACCTGACTCGGCTTCGGTTTCATGGGGTACCATTCAGACGTCCACCAAGTGTAGAAGCATTTTTCAAGGTTATCCTCGGCGTCAAATTCTCCTATCTTTTTAATCAGGGTGGCGTACAGTACTTCTTCTTCTTCAGACAAAGCAAAGTTAAGGTTTCCTATGATTGGAAGGCTCAGCAGAACAGCTACGCTCTCCAAAGTAATAGTCATTTTGCCCCATCTATATATGGTCGTATGTGTAGGAATGCACCATCGAGAAATGAAAGTTATCAAACCCGACATATCCTTACTAATGTGGAGTGTTGCAGATGCCTTGACAGCTTCAGCGATTTGTGCTTTATTCAAATTGTCCCTGACGTGATCATTACTAAACATATATCTCATCCACCCATCATAAGAGCGCAACGGATTATGGCAAATTTTAAAATCAATAGGAGAAGATGGATACTCGTTTTTCTGGAGACAGGACCTCATCACACAATCAGGGGAAACTGATGGAACAACTTCTTCATTCTCCGAATCAGTAAGGAGAGTTATCACATGGCTGGGGTGGGTCTTGGTAGTTGTGTAAGACCTTTTGAAGAATTCATCATATGTGTTCGGCATATCTTTGGAATCATACTTCCCGGCTTAGCAGCAGAAATATCTCCAGGTGACATCTTATCCAACAAGAATTTCTTGCGTTACTATTCACTTTTGAGTAACTACAATGCACAAGACAGGAAAAGAGTCACTACATCATAGTTTAAGAGAGAAGATCCATGCATGCCAGTTGTTATCAAAATTCGATATATAGTCACTAGTGGTGTCGAATTTACATGAAGTAATACAGAGACTATGTGCCCACAAAAAAAAAATTTGTTACGGGTATCACACCCGCAGCCGGAACCTAAAACTAGGTTTTCAAAAAAAAAAGAAAAAAAAAAGGAGAGGGCAGCGGCACTTACTTTAAACTCGCCTGCCGATCCTGCTGCTGACTCTCCTAATTACTGTTGATCACTTTGTTGCCGATGCTGCTGTTGATGCTCACCCAATACAATCAACAAAGAAGATTCACTCAAAATCGAATTGAATGGAATTTCAAAACTATGAAAGAAATACATACAAGAGTTTATACTCGCAACAAGAAAAAAAGGAAGAAAGAAAAAGAAGTGCCTACCTTGCTGCTGACGGACGCTCGGTGATGGAGTTGTTGACAGCGACAACGAGGAAGAACTAGCTGCTACGGATGAGAAGCAAATGCAGATGAGTAAAAAAAAGGGGGGGGGGACGCCCTTTTATACAAACCAAGTTTCCGGGATTCGAATGAATGAGGGATTCCTTCTTGGCCCGTACACGGAGATGGGCAGCTGGACTGCTATGCCAACGACCTAGCCGAACTAGCAGCGCGCTAGCATGAAGACTACTAGCCGCGCAGTCCTACTGCCAAAAGTTTTATTAGGTTCTCCCCTGGTAATCTCTATATGCTTCATCTTTTCAATTTTATTCTCGTCTGTCACCATCTATTGCTCACCCCGCAACAATTTCATTGTTACGTACTAAGCAGGGGACTTAATGTTGATGGTGGTTTTTAGTTCAGGGTAAAATTGTGAAACCCTGTGTTTAATGTGTCGTCATTCTGAAAAGAAACAGAGCCATTTAAAAGTGATGAGAGCTTAAGCCTCTTTACTTACATGTGTATTGAGCAATTCAGTATACTCATATATAAAATTTATCCAGAATGGTGCATGTAGCAACAATCCCAAATATTCTGTAAATTTTATTAACCTCCTGCTTGCATTACTCACTAATGCATGACCTGTCGAGTACTTATTCTATGCCATGTTCTTAGCCGAACTCTTAATGTTGACATGACATGACAATTAATGTTCGCTCGCAACTGAGTAGCATGAATTTCCCGAAGTGTCAGGGTTAAGATGTGCACAGAGGTACTCAATCAGAAGCACGCAAAGTTATGCTGCTCTCTGAAACATAATTAGTGATTTTGTATGAACGCACAAAATTCACAAGAAATTGATTAATTTTGTGGCAACCCAAAAAAATCAATCTTTCTAACCTAATTTTGTTAATTTACAAAAAATTAGGTCTTTTGCGGCGTGCGCAATATCTCGAACCCCATTGGTCGACACTAAACCTAGGCAAGCTAGGAAATTGATCTGTCGTGGAGCTAGTAGGAGCAAACCCTACCAAAAAACGGGAAATAGGAAGAAAATAGGAAACCGCGACCATAAGGAGCTGTGGCAGAAGAGGCTTGGCTGCCCCACTTGGCCGTCCAATTCGCCCTAACTCAAATCCCTTTGGCCGGCGCCCATTCTTCTATTTTCTTGGCTGTTGGCCCCTCTTTCCCACTGACCAATCAGATCGCTTTAAATGCGCAGCACACACTTTTGATTAAAAGTGGAAGTTGGTTGGTCGACACGCTTAATTCCTTAAGGAATTGAACATAGGCTGCCCATGTCAGTCTCAAAACGATCACGACCATACGTTTTTGCCAGCCAATTCGACGAGCCTAGCCTCCTCCCAGCACGGCCAGACAAGCTCCATGATACTCACTGGCGGGCCCACTGTTATTCCAACCAATCGGAATCCTTATAGCATGCCAGCAACAACCCTAACCGCAAGCCAAAAGTAAGCCGTCCGCGCGGATGAAAAAAGGCTTCAAAGGAATTAAGACCGCATATGGTGGTCTTAAATCAATCGTGGCCATCCAACTTCGCCGGCCACATTGACCGGCCTAGATTCAATTCTAATTAACTGGCAAGGTACGGATGTGCTCACCAGCGGCCCGGCTATAGCTCTGGCTGATCGACCTGATCCCAGCCCGCAGATAACACTTAAAATCGTTAGCTCAAAACAGGTTGGCCACACGGCCAGCTGCAGCACATTATTATCACAAAACGATCTCGGTTGTCCGATTTCGCTTGCCGAATCGACTGGCCTAGATCTAATCTTAGGCAACAAATAAGATATCGCCGTGATCACCAGCCGTCCCTCTTCCATGAGGACCGATCGGCCAAGCCACGGCCCACCCGTACGTCTCCTGAACGGCTTCCAAAAGATGGCTGGCCGCGCGGCCTGTAAGGGTCTTAAATGAATTCTTTGACGGCCATCAACTGTCGCAAATAATCTCAGCTACTCAATTTGGCTAGCCAATTTAAACAGTCTAGATCTAACTTGGCTCGACCAATAGGATGTCAAAATGGCTACCAGCCATCACTCTCCTATGAGGACCGACCAGCTCACCTTTGGCGTGCTCGAATAGCTTCTGGCAGCTTCCTGAAGATGGCCGGTCATGCTCCTTTGAAGACATTAAATTCCGCGACTAATTTAAACAATCTCTATACAACGATGCTTCATGATCATCTATTATTTTGAGCTGCTTGCTCAAAAGCGATGCTTTATATGCATCGATTACAAGCGATATTCAATAAATATCGATTTCACAAATAATGTAATTATTTGACCTAAGAAGCATTACGTGCTATTTCTTGCGGCAAGTCTCATGGCTTGACTTGTACCATATGACCGCCCGCCGCCTTGCGTGTGATTGGTAAAAAATAATTAGGTATTGCAAGCAAGACCCACTCAGCAGCCTGCTGTATATCTTTCCACGAAAATACTCGAGACATCAAACATGTCACAAATTGGGGGATGTTCATCATGGGTTGGTCTGGCGGTTTACAGCGTGCGGCGTGCAACACGCCCATTATGAGAAGGTATCAGGAAATGCGGACAGTTAGTGGAAGAAGAGAAGTAGTGGGTGTGACCGACCCGTCTTCCCTTATAGTAAGATGTGGTTTTCAACATTTTTACACGATCCCACTTCTCCATCGCTCAACTACTTCCACTTCCTATGAGATCAGGGTGCATTCAACTATGACTTATATAAATAGGTTTTCGACCTATTTCAACCAAGAACGTTTATCAACACAAGTATTCAGAAAACACCAAGAACTTATAGCTTACACCCGCAAGCGAGTTCTACATTTTGATACAAGTCATAAAACAACCACACCTTCAGAGTTAACCATTATGATCTCAACACCTTCTTCGCTTCCCTCCCTAAGATCAACCCTTCTCTTTCATTTTGTGACCGAAGCAAGACTGGAACGGCCATTTCTTGGTTTAGGCCAGAATTGTACAGATTGATCTCTCGAATCTAAAGTACTCCCGTGCAGTGCATTTGTTTAGGGTTTAGATTCGTTTCTCGGCGACACACCCAAATTTGCCATTTCCAACAGAATCAGTTTTTACCCCAAAACAATCATGTTCTAAGTAGCATAGTTTGGTTATTACTTATAGTGATACATCTTTATAATCACATATGAATCATAACCTTGGTTAAATCGAATTGGTGATTTTACACGTTCTATTGCTTTGATTAGTCTTTTTCCATAGAACTTAGTGCTTTTAGGGAGTTAAACTTAATTGTGCTTTTAACCTTTAGGTTGCTTTCAAGGAAGAATTCACATATGCATCTTTTAATGTGGTTTTGTTGAAATCAAGGAATTTGCGGGATATACTTGCGATCAAGATATCTTAAGACTTTTAACAAAAGAGAGATTAAATTATCAATTCTAGTCATTGATGAGAATACATGTTTGTGAATGATACAACCCCTTGACCCATATCTTCCTCTTATTGATTATTCCAATTATTTACTTTGCTTTCAGTTAATTTTATTGCCTTAATAAACAAAAATCCCCCCTTGGTTACTTAAAAACTTAAATTGCATAACAACATAAGCCTCCCGTGGAACGAACTCTTTCTTATCACATACTATATTCATTAATTTAGTTGAGGGATAAACTGAATTATTTCTGACGTATACAACAGCGATCACAACCACAAAGAGGGGATGATACTTATGCTCCTATTAATATTTATTCTAGTTTGGTAGATGAAATGCAACAATTTATGGTCATCATGGAGTAAGTTTTTATACAACCTAGCATGGAGCCAGTTTCACCAACCGAATATGCTCATAGTATGTTTGGCACAATTTCTGATCGTAGTTATGATCATTCACCCATTCGAAGGAAAGATAATTGGCCTCGCAATACTGAAGTAAGTAATTCTGCTTTTGCCTTGTCGAACGAGCTTTACAAACAAATGGAACATTATATTCAGAATTTGGATGGATCTCTCCAAGGGCTTCAAAAAGGTGTTTCCAACTTAAGAAAGGGCATTGATGAATACAAAGAGAAAATGGACAATTATGTTGAAAAGGACCAACATTTGGAGATATTTGATGATATTAGTGTAGTTGACTCAACTCTTGATCTTTATAATGATCAAGCACCTATTGAAAAGGTACATGAGTATGACGAAACTAGTGTTCTAAAGAATTTCCATTCCGCAACAAGGTTTGAGTCTAATGAAGAGGAGTATATTGAAACCGAATTGAGTAATATTATGGAAGACCCAATTGAGCTTGCAAAAGATTGTAATGATGTTGTTGATGTCGATACTTTGGTTAAGGCAGAAACGAACGAAGAATGGTTGCAAGGTTTGATAGAGGACCATGATATACAAGAGGTGAATAATTCACTTGAGTTTTTCAAGGATGGAGAAGATTTCGTGATACAAGAGATTGTGCAAGGTTTTTCTAACCCTTTGCATATTAATTCTTCTCATATACCTCTTATTGGCTTGAATGTATGTGATTTGAGAATATTGTTGAATAAGTTTGTTTCTCGATATCCACCATTGGAAACATTTGATTCTCATACTATGCAGGTTTTGCAAGAAGAAACCGTGCAAGTTCCCAAATTCTGTATTCTTTATCCACTTCCAAGTGTGGACAAGACTAAGTGTGGAGGAAACTTTTATCGGTTGATAGCTTCATTTCTGTTTTGTTATATTGATATCTGTGTGAATCTAGTGTTCGCAAAACAGGTACTATGGGTGGATCCCCAACTTTACAGGTTATTGGTGTGTGGGGAATTCGTTTTGCAAGTCGGGATGATGACTTTAAACCAAGCGCTAAGCGGGAGGCAACCCACTGGTTTCATATTTCTTACCTTTCTTATTGATGTAGGCAAAACTCCAACTTTTAGAGACTTTTGAACAATTTGGAATGAACACTAGCCTTTCTAAGTAGATGAATTTTTTTCTTGACGATAAGGTATATATTGGCTGAGTTGGGATTAGATTGCAACTAAATAGCTTGTTTAGTTTTTATCCTCTATTGTTCAGAAGAAGCTATGAGTTGGAGTATCAATTTTGTAATTATATTTTAAGTTCTTTACATACCAATTTTGGTAAAATAAAATTGTATAAAAGTTATGAAAATTAAATTATGTATAAAAGTTATGAGAAGAGAAATATGCGCCCGGTGCGTAGCACAGGCAGAAATCTAGTTTCCTTGTTAAAGATAGAACATTTTATTTGTATAGTGCACAAGTTAACAAAACTCAATTATTAATCTTATAAGTGTATAGTTTCAGGATTTTATTTCTTTTTACGCGTTTTATCTTCTTATTTTGTATATTATGTTAGGAATTTCCCACCTTAAATTTTACTTTGAATGACTAGATTTTACATTGAGGACAATATAAAGTTTAAGTGTGGGGGAGTGTTTCTCATATAAAGTTTTTAGCCTTGTTAGTTTTACCTTGTATATATATATATATATATATTGACAAAAAATAATAATAAACTCTTAAGTCTAGAAACTTGTGCCTTACACTAATGGAAACATCGTGGTTGTAGGAGTTGAGGGACCCAAAAATAGAGTCTATTCATAAAAAGACAGAGCTTAGGTGTTAGAAATAACATGATAGTTGTCACCATATCTTGGAGTCGTCACCATATCACCTTCTGTTTTTATTTTTCCATTTTTCTCTTGTTTCTTCAAGTGATTTGGTGGGGCACCATCATCGAATAGTTACCACTGCTAGGATGAAATAGAGTGATTGTGTTACTAAAAAAAAGACCAGACCAATTAGACCAACAGGAGTACAAAAAAAAAAAAAAAAATTGGCACTTGGATAGCAATATGTATGTGTTCTCCGTGTCTCCGTCGCTTAAACAAGCGTGGAATGCAGGATCCATGGGAATTACCATGTAATCTGCTGACAAGAAGCATGCGCTTGGATATGATTGTTCAATAAATCGACCGCCGGTTCCCTTGTATATGCCAGCTGTGTTAATATTAGAATTCAGACAAGTATCTCAATCCATTAGGAGTTTTAGGTTTTATCTTGGCAGTGACCTTCAGACAGATATGGGAAACACCGTTCACCTTAGTCAACATCACAGACATCTATCTCCATATCCATCTTCTTAATCTATTCATGTGATTGTGGCTAGTTAGATTCCGAGTATTGTGGTTTTGTTCGACTTTCTGAGTAGAGTTCTGTCACTTATATATGAATTGGATTCGCATCAAGGTACTTCCTCCTGTGGTCCTTGATAGTATGCCAACTAAAGAGATTGTTTAGTGTCGTTTTTAAATTTTTTTCACATGTAGTTGGAGTTTGGAAATATAGGTTTTGTGGGAACACCTCTTGTAAACCCTCACGAGACTATAACTCGTCCACTAGGGACACCTAGGGGTTCAAATGCTTTTTATACATGCTAAGTGTAACCGTAACCTCGACGAAAGGGAGTTGTATGTATGTTTTAAAATTAGTTTAGTTTGATTTGATCGAGGACTAGCAAAGTCTAAGTGTGGGGGAATTTGATAGGTGTCTAAAACACCTTGATTTTTTTATCTATTGTTTATGCTTTCTTTGCTATTTTTCGTGTGAATTATGTATCTTATGTTTACTTTTGAGTGTTTAGGTACTTTGGAGTCATTAGGAGCAAAAGAAAAAGAAATCATTCATTTGGAGCGAAAAGAGCAAAAAGGTCATTTCACTGGCGAGTGATATACGTTGCCAAACCAAGGAAAAAGGACAACCAGCTTAAGTCAACAAGAACGCGTTAAAGGCAGACATACTCCTTACTCGGGGCTACCATTATGTTTCAGAAACAAAGAGGCACCTCACATTGGTGGTCTATATCCAAGATATGGGTGCCTACAGTCATCCTAGGGTTCTCCAGAGCTGGAGTGTTTTAATCCAAAACCATTCCTACACTAGCCCTAGATTTCAGAGAAAATTAGTTCTCTCAATCAATTCCCATCTGATTCAGAGAGGAGAAATTCAGAAGAATAGAGGAGTTAGGATTTGAGCCAATTTAAGTTAGGAATGAATAACACAGAGAGAAGAATTGCTTCTGTGTCTGTTGGTTCTTGAATTTAAGAAAGGAGATTATGATGCAACGGTAAGAGAAAAGGGGATCTGAGATTGAGGTATGAGAAACGGAAATGAAATGAACGAAGAAGAATTGATGATGAACAGAGAACAAGGCAAATTAATGGGATATGAAATTGGCAGTTAGGGTTTGATATTTGCTGCTGAGTTGAAGAACGAGAAGATACAATAGGGTTTTGGATGGATTTGGTTTTGAGAACGAGAAATTAGTGATAAATGAATGGAATTGCTGTGATTGGTTGTGTTGCTGTTTGAGTCAATGTGATTTGGTTTAAATCTGAGTCTATGTTGCAATCAATACCAGAGGAGATTCATTTGTTGATGGTTGATTTATGAGTAAACAACGTTGTTGCTGCTGAGAGAATGGAAGAGAAGGCAGTGGTGGTGATCTGAATAGCAGGGGCTTTGAGACGAAGAAAAATGCAATTACAGATATGGTGTCTTTGGCTTGAGTATATGTGCAAGAGAATCTGGTGGAGAGTTTGTTGTGTGCAGCTACTGACAGTTACAGAGAAGAAGGTTACTGAAATGGTTTTGAAGCTGCGGGACATGATGTGCTGTTGCAGGGATATGGAGTATTGACAAATATGGAGTTAGGCCTGATCCTGTTGGTTATTGACTGTGGTAAAATGAGTTTGAGTGTGTAGTGAGTCTTGCTGAGAAGATGGGTTGGAGGTAACTTAGGAGAGCTGTAAAAGTGTACAAGTGATACAGATGCAGAATGGTTATTATAAGGAATGGTTTGTTGCTCATCAGATTCAAAGTTAGAAATGGAAGATGTTGCAGGCAAGGAACTGAAGATGGCTGTGTGTTGCTGTGTTGAGTTTGAATTACAAGAGATATAGTGTTGCAGGGATTGAGAATGCGCTGTTGCATCTGGTGCAGTTGAGTTGGTCGTGCTGATGTTAGTGTTGAAGATGACAGTTAGACATGGCTTGGTAATGAATTGATTATTGGTTTTGAGATGAAATGCAGGGAACTGAAACTGCAGTGTTTGAATGGTCTGTGAATGCATGTATGAATGTTGTGCAGGGGATAAGGAAATGGCCAGAAATTAGCCTGAGCATTGTCTTGAAAGAGGGGACTCTGCTGGATTTTCTCTCCAACGAGTTGACTCAGTGATTCTCGATCCAACTCACCTGACCCGGTTCGATCCAGAGGAGGACCTGGACATGTTTCGACTGGGCTTGGCTTTTTGGGCTGTTTCTTATCCCAAGCGACAGTTAACCTATGTTTGAGTTTGGGTTAAGTTCAGAAATCGATACAAGGCAGAAAAAGGATATAAAAGGAGAGTTCCATTCTTTTTATCTATCTTGGCTTCTACTTTTGTTCTAGGGTTTAGACATGATGTTTCTTCTATTTCTTCTTGTTATGAACTCCATAAACACGAGCTAATTTTTACTATTGTTTAATGATTAAGTTGATTACACGTAACATGATTTCTTGTTTGATATATTAGTTTTGTCTCAATATTATTGATTATGATTCACTAGAAATATCGTCATGTATGATAGAATGTTTGTTTTGTCAAGTTGCAAATTGGTAGAACTCAATGCATATCTATTGCTAGATTAGGGTTATTATATGCAAAAGTGATAATTCCCAAATGCATATCTTGCATTTGGGAAATTTACGGGTATAGCTTGACTAATCGACCTCTACATGGTTTAGGAGAGCGTAAGTCTGAACTTTTTAAGATTATATACTTCTAGCTGGGTCTGTGGGTACAAATTTCTAAAAGAAACTACTAATTTTTGTAAGCTTGTTGTTGGATTTGGTTTCAAAATATCTTAGTTTGGATATTTGACACCTTCCTCTCACTTGGAGCATCTTACATTTATCATTTTTTGGGTGCATTTGGGAAATTTACGGGTATAGCTGGACTAATCGACCTCTACATGGTTTAGGAAAGCGTAAGCCTGAACTTTTTAAGATATACTTCTAGCTAGGTCTGTGGGTATAAATTTCTAAAATAAACTTTTAAATTTTGTAAGCTTGTTGTTCGATTTGGTTTCAAAACATCTTAGTTTGGATATGTGACACCTTTCCTCTCACTTGGAGCAGTGATTTCTCTGGGTGCTGTTGCTAAGGCTACAGTGATTCCTCTGGGTGAAGAGAGACAGCCACACAAGGGTTGCGGTCTGGAATATGCCCACTAGTTTTTATATTCACTTGAGACGGCAAATGGTATGAGTTAACCACTGTTCTGGTGCTCTTTTCATTTCATTTTACTGAGTCTTATGCGCGTTTGTGGTGGGAAAATGTTTTTTGGGTTTCAGTAACTGAAAGTTATGTTTATACTATTGACCCACTGCTTGTATAGCCACAAACTATCTTTTCGTTCACTGGTTGTCTCTCACTTTAGGAGATCAGAATGGTTGAGTAGTGGTGTTTGTATTTGATTAAGTTTGTAGCTACAAATTTATAAGTTCCACAGAGGACCACTCCATCATCGAGCTTACACTCGCTCTTAGTTGTACAAATTTAGATGACGGTAGGAATCATGAGAATTTCTACACTCACTCTTAGACATTAGCTCATTCTTAATTCATCAAATATAAACTAAACCAAACTAAATCCAGGTCAGAGACAATATAATCAACAGGGAAATTAAGAAACCAAAGTGCAGGCCAGGTATATATTAGCTAGCCTGCTAAGACAAGCACAAGAGTGGTTAATCACTGACTGTTTGTCATCATCAATAATATAAGAAAAGGTGGTGTTTGTGTGTCTCGGGAACAAGAACGGTTGAGATCGTCTGAATTTTCTAGGCAAGAAGGACGGTCATTATCAAATCTAACATTTACTTCAACCCGATTTATTAATTGGTCTTTGGTATTTGATTCCTTATTTAACAGGTCTTTCCTTAATAACCAAAATCGTTTTCCCAAAAAACGATTTCCATGTCCTAATTAAGTTCTCAAACCATCGTTATATATATACCTCCGCTATATTTGAACCCTACCATAATTGCCCCAGAGTCTATGCGGTACAACTACATTTGTTAACAAGAACATAGCTAATACATGATTAGCATTAGATTACTCTCAAATAGATCTCACCATGAGGTAAGCATTCAATTGTGTTAATTCTAGCTAATTATTCTATTCAATATCTTTTGTTCAATCTATATCATACGTTTCAGGCCTCCGTCAAATATACCAACTCTTCTTCAACATGAAGAATTATGCACGCAACAGCCATCATTAAGTGTAAGATTCTTATGTTATGGAGAACAACAACTGATAATCTAATATTATGGAGAAAAACAACTAATAATCTAAATTAAATTTTGTTTTGAAAATTTACAACAGGCAGCATGCTTGGCACAACGAGCACGTCGCGAAAAAGAAAAACAACAAAAACAACATCTACCAAAAAGAGAGCCATCACGAGTAAGTATTTAAGCCTAATTCTATGCTACTAAATTATGTACATGATAACATCCACCTGGACTCTCATGTAACTCTCTGTTTAAAATTTTTAACAGGCACGGTCCTTGGCAAGAAAAGCATCTGTTGAGAGATCTAAATGGGAATTAAAAGATAGACAAATAAAACCAATAGAGAAGGCTAATGATATCCTCATTCAACACGATGTGCTTCCTGCAACTCCTCTTCAACCTGAAAAATCCTACAATAACGAGGAAAAAGTAAGTACATAATTACAATGAAGTAGAACCGAGGAATTTAACTAGATGTTGAAGAATTTCTTCAATAATTATGTTGTTTTTTGTTATGCATATCAAATTTGTATTTTGCAATCTACTAAGGAATTATGCAATGATGTTGGACATAATCAATTTGTTCTCCAAAGAACAAAGGTATTATAGTGTATTTTATTTTCGGTTACTATATTTATTTTCCTATCAAAGATACTATCTTATTAATGCGATTACTTTTAAAAGTTTAATAATACAGTTACTTCAATTGATAGGAAAGGAAGCGATTCTCCCAACTGCAACGTCGTAAAAGAGAATTGGAACAAAAACCAAAAAAGGAGCCATCAAAAGTAGAATTCTAATAACCAATACCATAATATTATGTAATTCACTTACAATATTAACTACTTTTCTGTTTTAAAAACTACAACAGGCAGCATCGTTGGCACAAAAAGCACGACGTGAAAGAGAGAGACAAGAAAAAGAACATGAACCAAAAAGGGAACCATCAAGAGTAAAATTTTATTTCTCAGGCTATATATATATTTAAGAATTAAAATATGCTTATTGGAGGATAAGTAGTAATCAGGATACCTGATCATCAAAAAATAAGAAAAAATGTAGTCCTTGGCACCGCTTAAGCCTGGATGCCGCTTGAGCCTTTGGTTCATCAAAAAACATTAATTTATACTTTAAAGTAACTCTCTTTTATTTATTTTTAAACATGCACGATCCTTGGCAAGAAAAAGATGTCTTGAAAAAGGTAAACAAGAATTAAAAAATAGACAGGTTCGACAAATAGAAGAATACGATGATACTCTCTTTAAAGACGGAGTTCAAACAGAATGTGAACAAACACATAGAGAACTACAACAACAACAACAGGAAATTCAAATTCAGGAACAATCACAAAAAAGAAAATCAAATGCGCAAATACATATACAGGCAAGGAAATACATAAAATTTTATATTATAGATGATGCTGATCTTATCAGGATCAAGTGTCCATATACGAGCACGTTGCTATTGTTAGGCTAAGACAGTGTTGCATCATCATACTCAAGGACAAAAAAAATAGAGTTTAATAATATCATTGATTTACTTATGAAAGTTATGATTTTGTCATTGCAGGATACTCGCCGCAAAAAAACAAAGACAATTGTTCACTCACCTCTAATAGACAAAAAGTCAACCAATCAAGAAATTGATGTTGCATATGAGGATCAGGTAACTCCCTCTGCCATAATACATATTTATCATCATTCGGAAACCTTGATGTATTATACCGATAGACCTTTAAATGTTCTGAGTGGAACAATACACATTTCTCCTTCTGTCCAATTTACTTCCCACAGGCCCCAACCTACGCATGTTCTTCTAGAACCAAACCACATTGAATACCTGAAAGACCATAGGGATTCTGCACACCGTAAGACCTTCACCAATATACGAATAATCCATGTACAAAACTTATTATTGAGATGCTAATTGAAACAGTTTACAAACATAAAATCAAACCACATGCAGCACCTGACAGAATATACAGATTCTGCACACTAAGACCTCCACCGATATTGGTATGAACAAGCCATGTAAAAAACTTATTGATGAGACACTATATGAAACAATTTAAAAATATGAAGGAATAACGAAATGATTCTGTAAGAAATCCATTGCTGGAATAAGTAGACAAATAAAGAATCCAAAATGAAGACAAATAACGAAATGATTCAGTTTACAAAACCATAAATACTACCCATCTTTCAAAATGAAGCGACAGTAGATTAAGGGGAATAAGAATAATTAAAGGGTCATATTACAGGGTCAAATAACTGGGCATGAAATCAAACACACATATATGTTATTGCTAAAGGACAGAATCCTACCTGATATGTGTGGAGTTAAAAATTTAAAATCATGTTTCCGATAACTATGCACGTCCTTAATGTTGTCCCTAAGATCCTTTTTAACTCATTACTTCCATTGTTATTTGCTTTAATTTTTATGAAAAATTATTTTATCTACTTTTTGCTTATTACAGATGAATACACCGGGAGTTGTAAGTAATATGCTTACAGGTTCAATCCAAGAACTATCCATTGCAGATGAAAATGAGATGTAATTATACTAAAATTTAAAGCTACCAATGTATATAAATTTTATTCGACTATTGTTTAACGATGTGTGTTCTTATTATTTATTAACAGGTCCATTCATACTCCAGATATATCTTCTGATGAGTACACTGATTATGAATATTCTTCGGATGAAGATGCTGACAATAAAAACAAAAATATACCTACAGTTGTTAGAAAAGCACCTATTGTTAATGTTAACGAGTCCGACAGAAACTATCTTGGAAAGATGGACGTTCCATGTCCATATTGTGGAGCGTTGCATTGGATAGATAAGAAAAAATCTGATTCATCGCTTAAGAAACCCGAATTTGGTAAATGCTGTCACAAAGGGAAAGTTAATTTGCCAGCACTCAGTGCACCTCCTGATGCGTTAAGAGAATTATTAGAAGGTGATGATGATGATTCCAAAAAAATTCGGGAAAATATCAGAAGTTACAATGTTGCTGACGCATTTACAAGTTTTAGATGCAAATATGATACAAGGGCACCAAAGGGAAGAGGTCCTCCAGTTTTTTCAATACATGGTGAATTACGACATAATAGTGGATCTCTGACTCCAAAAGATGGAGAGGATGCGATTTACATGCAATTATACATATATGATCCATCTCATGCATTGGCTATACGGGAAAAATAAATAATCCAAAACTATGTAAAGAAGTTCTAAAAAAATTCAGGATACACTATCGAAGCACAACATTTTCATTCCAAAATATCGTCAGGCACACGATATCTTAAGAGATAAAGAGGTGTCATCTCAGGAAACTGTTCAGGTCTCCCTACATTTTAATAAAGATTCTGATTAGAGACGTTATAATCTGCCAACTGTGGAAGAAGTATCAGTCATCATACCTGAAAATCCCAGCGATATAACAGCACCTCGCGATATCCTTTTACATCTAAAAGGAGGAAAAAGATTTATAAGAATTAATGAATGTCGTCCTGCATATCTGCCTCTGCATTATGTTTTATTATTCCCTTACGGTGAGTTAGGTTGGAGCACCGATCTTGCACAATGGGATGAAAAAGATTTTACCAAAAAAAGTCTATCTCAGATGCAGTTCTACAGTTACTATCTTTTTCAGTGCCGCTAAGAATATTCAACAATTCTGAGAGGAGGAAAACTATTCCAAGAATTTTTAGTAGATGCGTGGGCTTCGACTGAACAGAGTCGCTTAAATTTTATGAGATTTAACTAGAAAAAGTTACATGCAGATCAATATGCTTCCATAATAAAAATGAAAGATGCTGGATTAACGCCTGATAAAGGAGGTACACCATGCATTTTACCATCATCACATATTGGAAGTCCAAGAAACATGTATGAAATCTACCAAGATTCAATTGCCATTACACGCTTTAACCATCATCCAAATATTTTTCTCACTATGACTACGAATCCGAATTGGCCAGAAATCCAAGGCGAGCTTCTACAACATCAATATGCCTATGATCGTCCTGATTTAATGGCACGAGTTTTTGAATTAAAAAGGAAAGCGCTCATGAATGAGATAGCTAAAAAGAATGTGTTTGGGAAAGTTGTTGGTCATGTGCACACCATTGAATTTCAAAAACACGGATTACTGCATATGCATTTACTAATATTCTTAGAGAAATCAGAGAAAATACGTACAGTTGAGCAGGTAGACAAATTTGTTTCGGCCGAATTTCCTGATGAGAAGAAAGACCCAGTCCTCTTTGATACGGTAAGGAAGTGTATGGTGCACGGTCCATGTGGTGATAGGAATCCAGAGTCCCCCTGTATGAAAAAAGATAAATGTACTAAAAGATACCCAAAAAAAATACAATGACGCTACATGTTTAGACGGTGGTGGGTATCCGGTATATCGACGGAGAAATGATGGAAGAGAAGTCATTGTTCGCGGCGGGCGTAAAGCATACAACACTGATGTTGTACCCTATAATCCACACTTATCGAGAATGTTTAACTGCAATATAAACGTTGAGATATGTGCTGGGTAAGGCAGTGAAATACATAAACAAATACATCTACAAAGGTTATGATAAAACAACAGTCATTGTTGGATCAATATATGAGGTTCAAATGTATATAGATGCACGGTATATTGGACCGCCTGAAGCTGCTTGGCGTCTATTCGGTTATTCAATGCATCAAGAAGAGCCAAACGTCGTGAGATTGGCGAAACATTTGCCAGGCAAGCAAAGAATTATTTATGAATCAACAGGGTCAATAGAAGGGGTTACGGAAAAAGCCGAGAACTATAAGACGACATTGATGGCTTATTTTGAGTATTATGCTGAAAATCATACGGCACCTACATATACATACCAAGAGTTTCCACAACACTTTGTCTGGGATAAAAGTACAAAAAAGTGGCATTTCAGGAAACAGGGTTTTGCTATCGCTAGAATGTATTTTGTTTCTCCTAATGTTGGAGAATTATACTACCTACGAATGTTATTGACTGTTGTTGCAGGTGCAGATTCATTTGAACGTCTAAAAACAGTAGACGGTGAATTGCTGCCTACGTTCAAAAAAAGCATGCATTGAACTTGGACTACTAGAAAATTACGGAGAAGCCATGAATTGTCTTAAAGAAGCCGTAGATAAACAGGTAGCCAACTCAGAAAACTATTCAAAATTATTTTAACAGATTCTAACCCAACTGAACCAGAAATTTTGTGGGCAAAGTTTGGTTTGAACATATGCGATGATCTTCCTCATAGATTAAGAACATTGTTCAACATTCAAAATCCAACAGACGAACAGACTTTGGATTATGGATTATACTTGATAGACAAATTACTGCGCGTTTCCGGCAAAAAACTAAAACATTTTTCTATAATGCCGAAACCAAAAGAAAATTGGGATAATATCATTGGCAACAGGTTGATATGCGAGCATAGACAACTTCAACTTGCAATAAAAGAACCAGAACTTAAAAGAAATATTGCAAGTTTAAATCAGGAACAGTTGTCAGCGTACAATAAAATAACAGAGTCAGTGCAACAAAGGGACGGTCGTATCTTTTTTCTAAACGGCTGTGCAGGAACGGGGAAAACATTTTTATACAATACGATAGCAACAAGTTGTCGGTTTAACAGAAACATAGTTCTTACAGTTGCATCATCGGGTATTGCTTTTTTGCTTTTAGTAGGGGGTAGAACTGCGCACTCAACATTTAAGATTCTAATAGAAATAAACGAAGACAGCGTATGTTCAATTCCTAAACAAAGTTCAGAAGCTAAACTCCTTAAAGGAGCGAAACTGATTATATGGGATGGAGTACCGATGCAGCATAGATTTTGTGTGGAGTCGGTTAATAAATTACTTCAAGATGTACGTGAAATAATTATTACCTTTTGGAGGTATTACGGTTGTTATAAGAGGAGATTTCAGGCAAACCTTGCCAGTTATACCGAACGGCGGCCGTGCACACGTCGTAGGTGCTTGCGTCAGAAAATCTATGCTCTGGAATAAAATAACAGTTCTGACTCTTACAAAGAATATGTGTCTAGATCTTCAGGAACCTGAAAACATTGCATTCGCTGAAACGTTACTCGAGGTAATAATATTCTCTAAAACTGTTTTATTACTATTTTCGAGAACAATAATAACATCAAATAGATATTTACTAATGTTATGCAATTATACAAATGTGATAGGTTGGGACAAATCCAGTTGAAACAATTCAACTCCCTCCTTCAATGCATAGATGCAGAGACATGAAAGAACTAATATCCAAACTTTATACCTGTTTGGGGACATATGATCAGGTATCACCCGAACAACTAACTGAGAGAATCATTCTATCAGAACGTTATGATGATGTCAACGAGATAAACAAAGAAGCACTGGATATTTTAGATAGTGAGACATTCACATGCTGCAGACAAGCTGAATGCCGACGAAAGTGGCATTATATCAAATTACAATAGCGAATTTTTGCAAAATCTGAGTCCACCAGGAATTCCTTTATTCAAGATAAAACTTAAAATTGGTTGTCCTGTTATCCTGAGGTTGATAATTTTGATTGATAGATTACAGATTCAGATAGAACCTTTATGATAGAGTATCTTCCAATATACTTAGAACCGATAGTCCATTAAAACAGAAATTAGTCTACCGAAACTAGAACTAAATTTTTTAAATATTAGTTGTGAAAGACATATAGATTTGTGTTTTGTTTATAATGGTTTCGAACTCATTTGAAATGAGCTAGTCTTTCGCACGTTTGTAAGTATGAGCAATACTTGCATTTAGTCGAGTGATAATATTTCTCTATAAGGTGGGGAGTTTTTGAAGACCAGAAGAACGGTTCCATTTTCGAGGACGAAAATATTGTAAGGTGTGGAGAATGTAAGGACTCGCAAGTACGTCGACGCTATTAGACTGGTCAAGAGACGATTTAGCCGATAATGACGTAATTAATTAAATATGAACAAAAAATTTAATAGAAATTAATCGAATAATAATTTGGACAAACAATTAATACCATTAAATAGATCTCGAAAAGTTATGCGAAATGGACTAAAAGAACGCGTCATTCGGACACCGGACGAAGAAGATATCGTACTCGGAAATCTAGATGTCAAAGTTTGACTAAAGTCAATCGGGGCTGACTTTCCCGTTGACCGTTGGACCGCTGTCGTTGAACGGAACCTATGACCGTTGATAATTCGTTGACCGAACCTTAATTTTATGTGGACCTCTCTCTAGTAATAGATTACCCCTTAGTAGTTGATTAGATATTACATAGTGAAACATTAAATAGGATTAATTTAATTTAGTTTTGAATTTGATTTGAGAAATTTGTTGTTTAGTCCGGTAAACCCGACTCGGCTTATCCTATAGTCCACCAGCAAAAAACAATTAACCGGAGGTCCAAAAAGGTTTTGAATACATAAAATTATCTTCCTGCCCATCACAGTGTTCTCTTTCACTAAAATTTCACTAAAACCACGTCGTTGTCGTTCACAAACCAGAAAATATGAAACTATTCCCAGATCGAAATCGAAAATTGAGCACCGGAAATCGAATCAGAAACTGTAAAAAAAAAGTCAATCATCAAAAAACCCATAAAACTAAAAGCTTAAAATCAAATTAGGATACCAAAATAAAAAAATCACCGAGATCCAGTGAAAGAAGAAGAAAAAGAAGAAGATCTCTGCTAATCACCAAGAGCTGTACATACTGTTATGTATGATCGTACATATCAATATGTAAAGAAGGAAAAAGTGTATCATCCCACGGTACATATTGATATGTACTGGAGGAAAATACGTACTGTAGGTAAAAGTGTATAATCTCACAATACATATTGATCCAGCAATACATATTATTATGTACTGAAGGAAAATATGTATTCAAGGAAAAAGTGTATCATCCCATGGTACATATTGATTCAACAAATTCATGTTGATATGTACTGAAGGAAAAAGTGTATAATTCCATGATACATATTGATTCAGCAATACATATCGATATGTACTGAAGGAATTTTTTTATGATCCCACAATGCATAGTAATTTAACAGTACATAGTAATATGTACTTAATGAAAATATGTATCGAAGGAAAAAGTGTAAGGTCCAACAATACGTATCAATATTTACTGAAGGAAAAGTGTATAATCCCACTGTAGATATTGATATGTACTGTATGATTATACATAATTTATATCTCCTCCTCCTCCTTCTTCTTCTTCTTCTTCTTCTTCGTGGATTTATTTGTGAAACTTCGTGATCTTTTTCTTCACTTGTTTTCACTTATTATAGAACATACCTGTATTGGATGGATATGAAACTGATTACAGAGCACCAAAACGATCTTCAAACAAAAACCCTAAAAACACCGGTAGAGAAGAGAAGAAAAATAAAAAACATGGAAAGATAAGCTGGATTTGATGGATATGTACGGTCATATCATTATGCTTGAAAATGACGGAGAACACCAGCAGAAGACAGAGATCCGAATCTGAGCCGAATAAAAGAAAATAAAACAAAGTTTTTCTCCTCTTATGTCGTTGCAGGGTAATTTCAGAAAAGAGAAAAAAAAGACATTTGAAACTCGCACATGTGTTGGACCAGTGAGTAAAAAATTTGGTCCAAAATCATGTTTTTGGACTAGCGAGTAAATTATTTTGACGGGTGAACTAGACAGTAATCGGGTCTCCTAGATAGGACTATACAGTAATTCCTAGATTTGATTTTAAAGAAGAGTTATCTTCTTCCTCACGTGAATAAGCTGGTGGTGTTTATGTTTGAGGAAAAGGTAGAAAGTAGGAGGCGTTATTGGAGATAAGAAGAAAGGTAAGTTTTACATCAAAGAACATTAGTAAGATGAATGAAAGAAGAACATGGAACTAGGTAGAGTAAACTTGAGAGAAAAGAGAAGGAGAATAAGATGATAATGGTAGGATGTAAGTTTTGTAAAAGATGGAGTAGTAAATATACAAAATCAGAGATTTATATTTAGACAAAGAAGATTAAGGGTGTTACTTATCAAGAGAGTGAATTAGAGAGAAAAGAAGGAACAAGGAAGTGTTCTTGATGTTCTTGGTAGAAAAGATGATGATGATGATGATTGATGAGTTTGTGTTGATGATGCAACCTAGCTAATATAATCAAGGTAATGTTTTCTAGTTGATCATAGTTTGTTTTAAATGTATGGGTAGCTTTTAGATATGAAAAATAATAAGAAACAATTAAGTTCATGATGCATGAAATTTATGATTTTATGTAATGGTTTTTGTGTCCCTGGCCTATATGTATAGATCTTTATGAGTATCTTAGAGACCGAATTAGAAATAGCTCTATAAACGTAAATCGTATTACGCCGGGTGGTGATTCTTCACATATAAAGTTTGTTCCGTTTGGATGAGTATTGAGTGAGATATAGATGCCGGAAAACTAGTCGACGCAGAGAAATCCAGGTGTAATCAGTCACGATAATACATAAGGTTGTGCTTGGTAAGTTAGGTTAGAGTTAGAACTAGAAAATATTCAGTAGAATAAAGTTATAGAGAATGATCCCTTGATTCTATTGAGCCGTAGATTGTTTAATTTGGATTTATAGAATGTAATCTAGAGACCCTTGAAGATGACCACATGAGCTGAGTTTAATATCAACACTTGAATTATTTTATGAAAATTATGAAGAAGATGACCGAGTCAGATCGCTGACTCAGTTGACTCGTCTGACTCGATCCGAGTCAGACCTACTTATGAGTATTTTTTGGTGGGCCGGTTTAGTGGACCGTGCCGGTTTGGCCCGCGGGCTATGGCTAAGGCCATATTTATTATTTTGATGTTTTGGACCCTTTATAGTCCGAATTAACTTTCGGTTCCTTCTGCAAAGTTGTAGGGTTTTTTGAGGGCTTTCTGATGACACCCAATTTGACCCCATTCGGATAAGTAGATATTAATTTATGCCTAGAACACTTAATACGAGGTTATGAAACCATTAATAAAACTAGAATCATTAGTTATTTCACTTAGCCTATAACTAGAGAATTGTATGAAATTATGTTATGAGCCGTGTGTGAGCCTTTTGGATAAACTCTTAGAGTGCTTGTGTGATTAACAGTTAGTCTTTATTAACAACGATCGATTCAAGGGATGAACCAGTGGATCGCGGATCTCGAGATAGGCATGGCTTGTCATCAAATCAGGTGGGAACTCTTGTAACTTTCTTGTAATCATTGAGTTTCTTTTCCTTGCGAGCATGATGTTCTTTTACTATTTGTATGAGTGTATATTGTAATTGCATGCGATGTTTGTTTTGAATGTAATTGTGTGTATGTAATATGCTTGTGTGATTTTCCCGCAAAGAGTGTCTGTGTTTTCCCACGGCTCTTAGCTAAGTTAAGTAGGGCGGTAAGTCATCCGTAGGCAATAGTATTAGTAGGGCGGTAAGTCATCCGTTTGAATATTATTATAACTATTTCATTTAGTAGGTCGGTAAGTCATTTTTTTTAGTATTATTGAATATTAAGATAGTAGGGCGGTAAGTTATCCATCGGCAATAGTATCTCGTATGGCGGTAAGTCATCCGTTTTGATATTATATATACTCTTTTATTTGTGGGAAATCACTCGTGTTCATATTATACTTGTTTGTCTAACTTTCTGATCTTGATGGTAATATTCTGAATCATGGTTTGTATGGGCACTCTGTGTGGACGATGTTATTATTATTGACTAGGGTTGCTCTCGCGTCGTCTTCTCCAATGAGTTTGGCGAGGTTAGAGTGACACTTGCTTCGTGTTGCATAAATTACCGAATGATTAGTTTCTTCTTGTTTCTTTCAATTTATAATCTTTTAGAACTGTGAAACATGTTAGTGATTACTTGAGAGTTACATGTTTTCATTGAGCACCCTTTTGTGATGATGTGCTCACTCGTTCCCACTTCAGTTTCAGTTACCAGAAGAAATGGTGCACGTAAAGATAACCGTTTCGTAGTTTAAAGCTGTAGCGCCCCCAAAGCTAGCAGCTGACTTGAAAAGACGAGGGTACCCAAATATACCTCAATCTAAAACATTTCCACCTATAAGTCCTTTCTCCGAAAATGATTGACTATGGACTGAGTCGAGACAATACAACTAATCGGTTCACACTTCGTGTGATCGTCTATGGATACGAGATCGAGACAATACAACAACGAAGTATGTTTACTTGATAAAAGGCTCGGACTTAACCAAACACAATAGGATTGCTATCAAGTAAATAGGAATTAACGTTTGTGTACTTTACTTCTAATTATAATAAAACAATTATAATTGCGGAAATAGAAAAGTAAAAGACACAGCAAGATTTTGTTAACGAGGAAACCGCAAATGCAGAAAAACCCCGGGACCTTGTCCAGAATTGAGTACTCTCAGGATTAAGCCGTTATACAAAATCTAAACCAACTTCGTATAGTTGAGACCAAGCAACTAAACCTATAGTTCACCTAGTTCCGTCTGTATCCCTGCGCCTCCAACTTGCAATAAGTCACGCACTTGGACCAATTCCTTTGGTTCGTATTCCAAACAGTAAAGGAACAACAAATCTGTTCGGTAACAACTCTTTTCAATCAACGTGATATGAGTTCGACAAAAGGCTCTTCCGTTTATCCCAATAAACTCCTTTGTCAGGTCCTTAGATCTATCCAATAACAACTACCAAAGTAATTGTCAAGATTTTGCAATCAATACTTTTAATCACAAAGAATTGTATTGATGCCGATCTACTCAACTAATCAATCCAATCTATCACAAAGATAAACCGATTATAGTTGGATCCTCTTTACCCGAAACAAGTATTGTGCACACCAAAGACTATGAACCCAAATCAGAAATCTTCTTCGTCTTCAAATCTTCTTAGATCTTCAATAAACATCTGCACACAATCAACTTAAATCTCTTGTGATCAACACACACAGAACGGAGTCTGTTAACAATGGATTATCACAAGACGTCTTTAGATCTACAAACAGTCTAAAGATCGCTGTCGAAACTTCAATCTAGTTTGAGTGAATCTTATATCAGAAGAGAAGATTCTCAAGCATAAACAAACTAGGTGCAATCAAAGTTCAACAACCGTTAGTCAATCAAATCAATAGAAAACTAATAATAAACTACAATTATCTAGTTTCCCACCAACTGTACTAATAGAGCTTCTCAATCCCAAAGAAGTCTTTAAACCGAGCGGCCGTAAGAGATTTCGCGTAATTAGGTTACTTTCCTCTCCGAATAGGCGGCTCCACCAGTAACAACACAACTAGGTAGTTTTGCTGGCTCTGAGGATTAGTTTGCTCGAAATGCAAACTTCAATATTTATAGACCAATGAAGTTTGGACACCAAGGAATTTCCAAAACCGAAAATATTCTCAAGATATGCAATATATTTCCAAATTCAGTTTCCATAATTCCTGGAAATGCTTTGTCCAAATATTGACCGAAATCTCACTAGAAAATCTCCAATTAGTAAATGCACATTACTAATTTTTATTTTCCAAATATAAAATTAAAAACCTTAATTAAAAGATTCTCAATTTATTTTCGATCCGGGATTCTCCTTTAGCTATTAAGGAATATCTTTGAACAATAAAAGATAAGCGTTACTGCACATGTTCAAAGTATGTCGAAATCTTTACTTCGTAATTCCTTTTTCATACTTACAATCTTGGAACCGATTTGCCACACTTCCAAACAAGTTTAGAATTGGTTCATCTGACTTCCAAGAACTATGTGATTGATTATCCTATCAAATCACCAAACATGGGTTTCACGGTTATACCAAAACAAGTTTCGGTTCTACCTCCATATGGGTACTAGAATTAGTCACGCTAGTTACCAAAACTTGGTTGACTAGGTACTAGGATCGGTTCCAACATATATATGGCATCTAACTTGTATTTGGTGCACATGTCCATAGGATCGGTTCCCAATATCTAAAAACGTGTTGCACATGTTCATAGGATCGGTTCCCAATAACTAGAAACTTGCTGCACCTCTTACAAGGATCGATTCCCCTTTTGTGATCGGTTGCACCTCTTACTAGGATCGGTTCCCCAATGACTAGAGTTGGTCATACCAATTACAACAAATCAATCATACCATCTCATGTGATTACTGAAGATCGGTTTCACTAATAAAAGTCATACCAATACAAAAGTCAGGCCTTGTGAATAGTTTTACAAAGAACATAAGCAAGTCATGAACGGTTATACTAAACACACATATTGGTAGTTCAAAAGATTTGCAATGAATAACAATACCAATAAGCCTAGCGATTTCCCTTTCGATTCATAAAACAAGTTTATGAATTGTACTTCCTTTAAACTAATATAAAAACATTGTTTCCTAGGATGAAATCTTCACCTCATACCCATACATAATCACAATAGCATTCAAACGATTATGTCGATGTCTTATATACGAAGTTCAAAAGATAAGCGTTATACTTCGTATTGTATTCCTTAATACTATGTCTAACTAGAGTATAATCATTCATAGCTTCGCAGTTATGTTTTCAATATGCACGACTTGAAAGATACGTTAGGGAATGAAACAGTTCAAGTCAAATATTACTAACCTCAAGTGGAAGGATGATGTCGTCGTTGTAGCTCCTTACTTCTTCACATTCCTCAAGTCTTCACGTAATACTTGTAATGTCTCATATCCTAATACTTTAAAGCTAACCTATACGAAGTTGACTCTAGCATATATAATCAAGCGACTCTTTAAATGAGTTTTGGTTAACTAAAGTATGACAACCAAACTTGACATACCAACGCTTGGTGGGTTCAACCGAGCTATGCTCTAACATGACTAATCCAAGAGATTAACTAAATAAAGAGGCACTAAGGATCTAAATCTTATACTTAAGCATTCAATTAAGAAATCTGCTACAACACTTGACCCAAAAACTAGCCCCGCTCTGAAATATATATATACAAAAACTCCTCTCAAATGATACATATATACAATAGACATTTAGTTTACAAATAGAATATACAACATAATAAATATAGACGAAGTTAACCAACTAACGGACTCAACTCCTCGAAGCTTCCGCTGCGCAACTCTGATCTGTCTCTGAAACTAAAAGTGGGAATGGGTGAGCACATCATCCCTAAAAGGGGTGCCCAGTAGAAATAACATTTAACTTTCAAGTAATCACTTAAATGATTTGAAAACAATACATGCTTTTCCTATACATTAAAAGACAACCAAGTCACAGAAATAATCAATCATGTATATGGAACTAACTCCTTCGACAAACAATGTATAATATGGTGTCAACCAGTTCCACACCTAGATAATAATACTGTGGTGTATCGCCCTAGCCATTGCATAAAAGCTGGAAGTAAGTAGGTATAAATGAAGGAGCAGTATCATATATACCACAGATGGAAAATCTTATTTTCCAAGCATTCAAATGGAAATTATTATTTCCCAGACAATTCATAGAGACAAACAAAGCATTACAGCTCCTTTCCAAATCATGGAAAGATTAAAGGAATCAACAGTACTTTCGGAATTTTAAATAAAACAATGCATGGAATACACAATCAGATAATGTATGAATTTGTTAAACATAAACTTTTGTAAAAGAAAACAACAATAATCACAAAAGAGTTAAATGCAAATTCCCACCTCTTTTGATGACAAGCCACGCCTACCTCGAGATCCACGATCCACTGGTTCATCATTTGAATCGATCGTTGTTAATATAGTCTAACTGTTAATCATACAAGCACTCTAAAAATCTAGCCAAAATGGCTTACACAAGAATCATACGAGTCTATCTAACGGTTCTAAGCTCATTAAATAAGTCTTATGAATATCTACAACTTTGTAGAAGGAACCGAAAGCTAATTCGGACCATAAGTGGTCCAATTCATTAAGATATGATAATTAGCCCTAAGACCAAGCCCATGAATCCATTCTCTTAATCTAAGGCCTGGTCCATCTGAGTCAACAGACGGTTAATGGGGTCAACTAATAGTCAACGTAAATCAAAGGTCAAAGTCTAGTCTAAGACCAGGTCAAGTCAAAAGTCAAAAGTCTTTTCCTGGTCAAAGGTCAACTGAGTCAAAAAACAACTCAGTCAGACACTGAGTCAGACAGGGTAAATCAGTCAGACATCTGACTGAACAAATCAACACAAGGCCTAAACTATTACAGCTTCAATTCCTACAACATATTCTTCTTCTTTATCATTTCTACTTCAATTCATTCATTCAAAACAAACTTTGAATTTCAATTACAATTAAGAACTCTTATTACCTGCAATTGCAGCTTTCATCAAACCATTTGCTATGAAAACATTACAACCAACTTAGCTTATACCTCTTAATTGCACAAACGAACTCCAAGAGTTCTACACAAACCACAAACTACTTCAACTGAGTTCAACTCAACAATTCTTTCTACAATTTACCAACACCTCTCAACACCACTATCAATTCAATACCACCAACAACACAAACAACTTCATTTCCACCTCAATTCCATCTCTGCAGTACATCTCTACTTAGACCACCACCATCACTTTATAATTACAACTCCATCATATATTCACCAATACTATCTCAAGCACAGTTCATTCACATCCCTTGAATTTCAACATCACTGCCAACCCCATGAGCTGTAACACCAGCACCACTACCACCATTCACTAATCACTAACAAACCCATTCTCACAACCCTAAACATCACCTATAGCTACAGAACTACCATTAATACACATCTCCTCCCCTGTAACATCAATACCAACACCACTAGACAATAACTATAATTTCCATCACCTGCACCTTCAACTGAGAGTATACTCGGTCTTAGCAATCTCAACTTCTGTCTCTTAACATAACTCCTCAACACAGTTAACCACCATTATTCAACTCCACCTACAACAATCAGTTCAACAGCAACTCCATTTCCATACTAACACATACACATATCTAGTAACTCAATTACAAACACAGCTAACTCCAACTCTTCTCATCTTCATAATTCAACATACTATAAACTTCAGTTTCATCATGTAATCATCAACATTCATAACTTATAAACTCAACCATTGAAATCATACACTATACCAAGTTACTGAGAGAGAAATTACCTCAAATACAAACTCAGAAGTTCTCTTCTTCCTTTAATTATTCACCATCAGTCTCATCTTTTCCATCTGTATCCCAGACTCATGAACCCTAAATCCCAAATTCATTAAGAACCCTAATTTCTAATTCAATTTCCCAAATCAGAATTTCTCTAATTCGAATCCGAATAACAACCTAATTCTTCATATCAACAAAACCCATCTCTAATCAGTTACTTAAGACCTCAATTCCATCTTCTAATTCTTCATCTGAATTTCTCATACGAAACCCTAATTATCAAAATACCCTTCTTCTCCGAAGCTTAATCTTCAAGTTGACATAACAATCTTGTTCTCTACTCAAGCTCTCGAAACCCATCTTCAATCGCTACCTCAAATCAAATCTTCATCAACTTACAGAAACCCTAAAAACTTTTATTCGATCTTCATCTTCAGGTTATAACCTTCAAACCCACCTTTAATTTCATCTTAATCATCACCAATTTGAAACTCCAATTCTCATTCACAGAAAACCCTAACTTGGTTCTCTGATTCGTCTTTTCTTCTTCATCAACAACAGCCTCGACTCATCATCTATACAACTCCATCAATTGGTTCTCTCGATCTAATTCACAACCTCACTCTCAATCGATAAATCTCTCGCAGAAAAGAAGAACATGAGAAGAGAATAAACTGAAGAAAGAAGAAGAATAAATAAGGGGAAGAAAGAAATGAGAATGAGTTTATCCTCTCGGCTAGATTGGGGATAAGGACGACCAAAATGTTAAAGGCACCCGAGAAACAGATAAGGGCAGCCAGGCGGTTTAAAGCGAAATGACTAATTTGCCCTTTATACAAAACTGATAATATCTTCTTCAACCGATATCCGATTGACAGGTTTGAGTAATCCATTCCGCGTAACTTTTCGAGATCTATCCAACGGTACTAGTTTCGTATCTAAATCGTTGTTAGATTAATTTATATTAATTAATGTTCATGTTAAACTAATCGAGTTATTATCGGCTAAATCATCTATTGATTGTCTCTTGACCGGTCTAGTAGCGTTGACGAGCTTGAGGGTCTTTACAAAAGCATTACCGAACTGTGTTACATTTATGTACCTTTTGTATATGTGTATTCTTATTTATTAGAAAACAACATACTAATATATTAATATCATTTGACAGTTTTTTCTCATTTATAAATAACAGAGTGTCGGGTTTAAGTTTTGGTTTAGTTCACTTTATGTAATTATGATTCTTAAAATCGTTAGTCTAGAATTGATTCTTCAATTAGTTACTAAATGTGGTAAACATGTACTTCAAGCGAAAATTCTAACCGGGCACAAAGCAGGGGACAAGGTATTACTGCCAAGAATATTGTTTCAACCATCGGTTACAGAATTAAATATAAACATGACAAGACGTCAGTTTCCTGTTCATCTAGCCTATGTTATGACAATTAATAAATCACAAGGTCAGTCTGTAAAGTATGTTGGGATCGATTTACGAACTCCCGTGTTTATCCATGGCCAATTATACGTAGCTTTGTCAAGATGCACTGCTGCAAATAGAATAACAATACTACTAGGAGAGGATACTGAAAAACTTGAAACAACTAACATTGGTTATCCAGAAGTTTTACTTTAAATTACTCATATTTATTTGATTTAGCATAACTATTGACTTTAATGTTCATTTTTACTACATTCATGTTTAGTTTATTCAGTTCTAGCTTGAGGAAACTAATAGTTTATCCATCAGTTCTTCAATCTGAAAGTTATTTTATTTCCCGTATATCTTCTATTATTCCAGAAGTTGATCCAAAAAATAAAAATCTATTGTCTCTCTAGAGAACGATTTTGCTTAAACTAATACCTTAAAGAGATCATAAACCAAAGATCGTAACAGTACCTGAAGTAGAGACTCTTGCCAATTGTTGAGGTTCTCAAGTTAATTCACACCCCACCACGGCAGAAAAAGCCCCTGATCTAACAGTTCTCTCTTCCTGTAATAAGTAATTTAACTCTGTAATTGAGCAGCAAAACTTAATGCCATTATACAAGTGATAAATGGACAATAAAGACAGAAGAAACCAAATTTGGGCTGATTAGAGAAAATTAACTTCCTCTTGATACATAGATAAAAATTTAGGGACACCTAAGAAGATAAGTCTTAATATTGAGTTTATATTTGAATGGCATGCAAAGATAATTACTAAAAGCCTACATACCTGAAACTGCCAAATCTTGACACTCATCAGCTCTCATTCCTCAGTATAATGGATACTAACTACAAAGTAAAATTATTAAACGCCTACTTTCGTTTATTTCTTTATGATTAAGAAAGTTGAAAATACATTGCAGATGGAGATCAACATGGCAGCATCGGCTATAACTTTCGAAAAATTGTTCATATTTTAACAAAAAATTAACAAATTGAAAAAAGGAATAATAACAAAATTTAACATACCTGACAAATAAGTAGTTGAGCAAACATATCCAAACTCCAACAACATGATAATTTTTTGTACGATAAGAAACAAAATGAAATCAATC
The DNA here is from genome assembly GCA_023531105.1 of Papaver atlanticum. Taxonomy (NCBI): domain Eukaryota; kingdom Viridiplantae; phylum Streptophyta; class Magnoliopsida; order Ranunculales; family Papaveraceae; genus Papaver; species Papaver atlanticum. The sequence goes on from JAJJMB010001204.1 coordinate 57,981, forward strand.
ACTGAAACAAGGACTTCAATTCTAGGTTGCAAAGAAATTTCCATGGATACGAAAGAATTGGAGATTACATAATGATGAATTAATGACGAATCAGTGAAAATTAGATTCGTTTAAAGCCTAATATACTTGAGTTTTGTGGCGAATTTGAAAAACGAAGATGAAAATGTTGGGGGAAATGTTAGGGTTAGGGAAAATTTGAGAAGAAAATGATGGAAATGAGAAAGATGATGTAAATGAAGAGATTAGGTACAACAACATTTTGATTCAACAAAAAAGAAATTGAGCTCTCTGTCTGTGTATGCATACAGATGGTTTGAAATTTTAGGGCTAAAGTTTCTTAAATTTGGACGGAGAAAGAGATAAAAGAGGAAGGAATGCTAAGAATTTGGGAAATGACGGAGATATCCATGGTTTTGAAAAATATCCACGTGTTGCTATAAGAATCTGTATCCTTTGTAAAACGGATCTTTTTAATATTTTTTTTCTATTCAAATGTATCCATCTGAGTATAAATTTGGATCCTTACATCTGCGTGTTTAGAGTGTACCAATGTCGACAAAGGTTCTCCAGCTATGTTAAAATTTGGAGAAAAGTATTAAGTTCAGGTACAAGGTCATTTTTAGTGTTCAGTTTTAATTCTCGAATGTAACGAAGCAATAACTAGCATATATATGCTAAAATAACTGGACAACAGTTCTATTATAGGCAAATGCTATCCGGCGCGGCTGCTGAGGACAACCTTATAAGCTAGCACGGGATAGCCCTTGGATACTAATGCCTATTCGTTTCGTTTCAAGCGGTTGATAATGAATAGACAAAATTCAGTTTATATATTTACAAACAACCCATCAACTTCATTTAATGTTTCATTTACAAGGAACTTTTCATCGAGAAAATGAGACTCTCTTTCATACTTCATCTCAGAGCATTTTCTGCGAGTAAGGCCATGGATCCTTGCCGAAATCAATTGGCGGATGAATATTAACTGGACTCCTGAGGGAATTGTATGATGACCATCCTTGTGACGATGGCAGTAGTGCATGAATATTACTTTTGTATTGCTTGTGTGGAGGAATCAATCGACATTAACATGATTCAAATAGGAAGATGGAGGTCCGATGCATGTCAGAGCAAGAAACTTGTCGAATTCATGATTAATTGTTTGACCTCTCAAATGAAGAACAAACACAAAGGGAAAGCAATTAACATCACCAAAGTGATATTTTTATTGAAAAGAATAGGAAGAAACTCATGGGTTTTTGTTTGATTCAATAATTGTTTGAGCATTGATCAGTATTTTTATTATTTCTCTGTTGAACAAACCCCGGTATCTCCAATCTTGATGGAAAGCTATCAAAAATATAAGAATCTTCATTTTTTTCTTACTGATAATAATAGATAGAATTTTTGGTGATTTGTTGCAACTCACATTTAAAAGACAATAAGTCCCAACAGTTATGCTCAGTATGTGTTTTATGCAATTTTAGAAAGGAACAATGGATTTTGCTGTATTTGATGATTCGCTATAATGTGTTTGTTTCAATTTTGCCAAAGTTTCTATCTTAATTTGATTCAATCCTTTTACAGTTCTATTGTAGACATAAGAGGTCGGTTATATAAACGGGATGAGTGGGGGAAAAGTAGAAGAAGATCGAAGAAAGATGTTTAATGGTGGGAAATGGAAAAAATTTGTCCATTACCATACAGGTAATCATAAGAGAGTGACAAGAGATCTTCATCACCGTAAAAGCAGTTCTACACTATTCAACGGAGCAATTTTGAATATGGGTTAAATTTGAGGACCTACAAGAAATTATTGGCCCACCGAGCGGAGGAAGGGAGGACCTTATTGGGCCGACTGACCGGAGGGTCCGAAGGGAGGGAGTCCCTTTTATGGCCACTTTTTTTGTAAAATGAAACCTCACATAAATTTGCAATTTAATAAAAAGATTTTGGTAGTGTGCACTTGATAATACCAAAATATCTCTCCCTTTTAGTCCAATTACTATAACTCCTTATGTATCCTATTTTTTTAGGGGTATAATTGGAAAGCAAACTTTAATATAACATATCTAAAAATCCGTGCCTTGGAATTTTACAAATTTTATCTCGTTGGAAATGTTATGAAAAAATCTACGCAACGAGTACAAACAACAATATCAAATTTAGAGTTTTTACGAAAAATTCGTAGGTGTTTATCATTTTAGGCACAATTTTAGAAAATTAAATATATATCCATTATACAAACCACCACAAAAGATACATAATACTTTATGTAGCCATATTTTGGTTTATGCATCAACTAATTTTTCGTTGCAACTAATAAAACGATGTATTCACTCCGTTTCAAGAAAAGTGATTTTTTCACTTATGCCTCAGAAATAACATTCCGGCAAAAAATGATATATAACGCACTATGCAGTCAAGAGTGTTTCGTTTTTCTTCGGTCGGCCCTCCCCACCTTGGCAACGATATTCTAGTATATGGTGACTTTGTGTCAATGTGAAGCATGACTTTTTTTTCCAATTTGACACAAAAAGATTGGATTTGGTGTTTGTAACCAAAAAAATCCAATCAACAATGAAAGGACTAACTTGGCCCTCCCCTTTAGTCCAATTACTATAACTTCTTATGTATCCTATTCTTTTAGGGGTATAATTGGCAACTAAACTTTAATATAACATATCTAAAAATCCGTGCCTTGGAATTTTACAAATTTTATCTCGTTGGAATGGTTTTAAAAAAAATCTACCCAATGAGTACAAACAACAATATCAAATTTAGAGTTTTTACGAAAAATTCGGAGGTGTTTATCATTTTAGGCACAATTTTTGAAAATTAAATGTATATCCATTATGCAAACCACGACAAAGGATACATGCTTCAAAAAAAAACCCACAAAGGATACATAATACTTTATGTAGCCATATTTTGGTTTATGCATCAACTTATTTTCCGTTGCAACTAATAAAACGATGTGCTCACTCCGTTTCAAGAAAAGTGATACTTTCACTTTAGGCACAATTTTCGAAAATTGAATGCATAGTCATTATGCAAACCACCACAAATGATGCATAACACATTATGCAACCATATTTTGGTTTATGCATCGGCTAAATTTCCGTTTCAGGAAAAGTGATACTTTCACCCCGTGTCAGGAAAAATGATACTTTCACCCCGTGTCAGGAAAAATGATACTTACAATACTTTCGCGTCGTGTCAGAAAAAATGATACTTTCGCGTCGTGTCAGGAAAAATGATACTTGCACGCCGTGTCAGGAAAAATGATAGTTTCGCGCCTATATTTCTTCGGTCGGCCGTCCCACCATGGCAACAGTCATCTAATATTTTGTGTTTTATAGCTGTCACCAGTTGGTAAAAGAACACAAATTAAAGATATCTCGTGCGACTAACGGCTAGCAACTTGCTAGCTTATAAAGCTTTTGTGCGCGGCAGTGCGGGATAACACGGCCCTCTATTGTATCACACAGGTTTGAACGGTCATAATCCCAACTATTCGTACACCAGGTCATCAATCATCGTCAAATCATTTTAGTTTTTAAAAGTTCTAGAGACTTCTAAACTTTCTCCCTATATTTATATATGACCCATAGTCCATACATTTTCTTAATGTTTTGAAAATGGGCACTTTATTACATTTTCTAAATGTTTTTCATTTTATTTATTATGAAAATTAGCAGTAGTAATAATTTATCTATGAAACTTATTTACGCTCCTGAAACATTCCCCAAATTTCATTTTTGAAAAAATTACGAATTTCACTCCCGATCTCGCTCCTGTTTCCAACCTCGCTCCCGCTCCTGGTGACTAAATGTCTCAGAGCATACAAGAGATTTTCAAGTTACTTCTTTATACATTTGTGGATCCGAACAGATTTTCCGAGCTCTTTCCGGTGGTAAAAACTAATTGCATCTTGTCTTGACTGTAATCTATGCCATGTTTATGCATTTAATGATTGGAACTTCGGAAATTTCAGGGCGGAGATCTTACACGGAACACAAGTACATCAAAGAGAGTCTATCAAGCATATGGATGTGTGGTAACTTGTCGAGACATGGTTGAACCCAAGGATCCGACCAGAACTTTTGATAAAGTATATATGCTTGTTAATTACTCTTTTTCACCATTTCTTTGCATTTATTTATTCTCTTGGCGGTGGAATAGATGACCACATCTTGTTCTCTTTCAGGCTGACTATTACGCATACACCCAACACTACAACCCCATTTTCCATGAAAAAATAGCACCATATGCTTCTGTGATTGGTAAGTAATAGACCCTTTCGCTCAAGTACACACTAATTGCAGAACTCTCTGTCCATGCTTCATTTATTTCAAACGATGTTTTCTTATTTATTTGTAACTCTGTGTACATAACGGTTAATTGCATGTATCGGGAGGAAAGATTTCATCGATTGCTAAGTATTAAACAGCTTTAAGAGCTCACAAAAAACGTATTCCCATTTGTTGGAATTGTTGACATAACTTGTGACATCGGAGGCTCAAAAGAATTTGTCAACCAAACTACACAAATAGAGACACCTTTCTTCAGGTAACGTTATAAGCGGGTTTTAAAGTTCAGAAAGTTCGCGCTCTTAAAATAGCTTCTCAGTCTATGTTGCTTTTGGTTATAATATGGTTTACCGTGGTGTTCAGGTATGATCCGCTTTCTAATTCATATCACGACGACGTGGAAGGAAAATGTGTCATATATCTAGCTGTCGACATTCTTCCATCAGAGTTTGCAAAAGAGGTGACATAAACTTTCATAAATTTCATTATGATGGCACACTAAGATTTTGCTTCTTTTTCTTTCAAGTCTTCTAAGCATTTTGGACCAATTTTGTCATATCACCTCCTTTTTTTTCCTTTTTGTAAAGGCATCTAAGCATTTTTAAGAAATTTTACCCCAGTTTGTTGGCAACTTGTGTTAGAGCACTGCTCGGTCGAACCCGCAAACGCTGTTATCTCAAGCTTGTTTGTCAAGTTTAGGTGATCAAAACTATAAGTCTTGATTTCTAGTCTACTTATAACTATGTCTCGGATTAGGATAAAATGTGTAGTTGAGCTTTAGACTTCACGGCGTTTATCGATTGAAGACGAAGATCTACTGAGGAGAGCTTGGAGGAACTTCATCAACAAAAGGTATGTGGAGACTAAAACTTACCTATCACTCAGAAGTCTATTCTATTCTATCTCCTATTAAGACTAAGTCGTATAGCTATATAGACTTTTTAGATTATACACATTTGATATTTCGAGCTGAGTTTAACTCGCTTATATCTTTCTCGAAATATGTGTTGGAAAGCTTTTTGCTTTAGCTACGTTCATCATTATTCTTGACGAGTTTACTTGGAAACAATTTATTTGTTGGAAACTAAATAATGAGTCAAAAGATGATCATGTGAAAATTGTCTTGAAACATCTTACACGATTTGTGTGAGACAGTCATTTGATGTAGACTCGGAATGTTTCGTATTGATCATTCGATCACTTGAAAATTACTTATAAGCTAATAATTTGTGTGAGACAGCTATTGTCGTCTTCTAAGGATGTTTCAATGATTGAAATGGGAGTCTAGAACAATTAACCATTGTATGGATATAGCACAGTATGCAAACTGTTGTGGTATGATTCAGGTCCGGAAACCAAGTTTGCATACCAGTATGCAAACTGTTTTAACTGTTAAAGTCCGGAACCAAGTTTGCATACCAGTATGCGAACGGTTCTACCTGAGTTGGGTCCGGGACGACAATACGCATACCGATTTGCGAACTGTCGTACATGACCAAAGTCCGGAACTTAAGTTTGCGTACCCGTTTGCAAACTTAGTTGGTTAAGTTCTAAAATCGGTTAAGTATGATTTCATACTCATGAAATAATACATTAATAAGTTAAGGAATACAATCTTTGCAAACCGTGGCTTAATGTTCATGAATTGATTCTCATGAATCAATCCAATTTTGCTTCAATTGTTTCTTATATACTTTTATGAAATATATACAATTGAACAACTCTATGAGTAACACAATTAGATTCAGCTGATTATCATTTGATCTAGAAGTGTTAGATGAATGTGGTTAATACAAAAGTGTTCATATGGATAACTTTGGTTAACTATAATTGAGCCAACTCAATATACACGTTTAGGTACGGTTACCCATATCTAAATGAAGGTATATTTCATTTGTGTGTAACAAGATAAGACCATCTAACGATGGAGAGATGTTGCTTGGTTTTAAGCAAACTTAGCTTGAATCTTAAATCAGGTTTTCATCTAACGGTGAATATTGATTGCTTTGTTAGTAAGCTAACTTAGAATGCAAACCCTGATTTGAAAGACTATATAAGGGAGAACTCTAGCAACTGGAAAACCTAATCCCCACACTTCTGTGTGATACTAGTTGCAACTAGAGTCAATTCTCCTTTAACCTAGGTTTTTCCAAAACCATTATAGGTTAACGACTTGAAGACTTCATTAGGGATTCTGAAGCCAGACCCAACTATTTTCTCTGTAGTTGCGTGTTCTGATCTTACTTGTTCTATCGTATTGAGTACTATTTTCTCTAAGATTTGCTCGAGATTTATCTCCGATAAGTAAGATATAAAAAGTAATCACAAAACTCTTCGTCCCATTCTTTGTGATTCCACAATAACTTTTTATACTACCATATAGTTAAGTTATTGTGAGGTGATTGATATTTCTAGGCTGTTCTTCGGGAATATAAGACCGGATTATCAATTGGTTCATGTTCACCTTGATTTATCAAAAGAAGGAACAAAAACTTCATAGGTACTTCCGTGGGAGAAAGATTTATGTATCAGAATAGACTTTTCTGTGGGAGACAGATTCGTTATAAGTCTTCGACTTTGGGTCGTAACAACTCTTAGTTGTGGGTGAGATCAGCTAAGGAAATCAAGTGCGTGAGTCCTGCTGGGATTCAGAGGCGTAAGGAACGCGACTGTACCTTAATCGGTGTGAGACTTGGTTAGGGCTCAACTACATTCCAGTCTGAAGTTAACTTGTAGTAGGCTAGTGTCTGTAGCGGCTTAATACAATGTGGTATTCAAATCTGGACTAGGTCTCGGGGTTTTTCTGCATTTGCGGTTTCCTCGTTAATAAAACTTCTATGTCTGTGTTATTTATTTTCCACATTATATTTGTTTATATAATTGAAATATCACATGTTGTGCGTAGTTCAATTGGTTGGTAAATCCAACCTTTGGTTGTTAATTGAAATTGATTGACACTTAAACATTGGTTTTTGGTACCATTCAAGTTATTCTTATACCAATCAGTTCACGGATTCATTCCTGTTGATTTGCTGATTGAATTGAGAAAGAGATATAACTCTTGGATATCTTTCCTTGATTGAGTCTGACTGTCTAGTTGATACTCTTGGAATTATATTTGTTAGAGCATAGCTTGGTTGAACCCACCAAGCGTTGGTATGTCAAGTTTGGTTGTCATATTTTAGTGAGTCAAAACTCATCTAAGAGTCGCTTGATTATGTACTAGAAACAACTTTGTTTAGGTTAGACTATAAAGTCTAGGAATGTTGAGACATACAAGTATAACTCGAAGACCTGAAGAACGTGAAGAAGTAACGAGCTACAACGACGACATCATCCTTCCTCTTGAGGTTAATAATTTGACTTGAACTGTTTCATTCCTAACATGTCTTTTAAGTCGTGCTATATTGAAAACATAACTGCGAAGCTGTGTATGGATATATTACTCTAGTAGTGAGACATGATCACATGATCATAGTATTAGGGTATTAGACTACGAAGTATAACGCTTATCTTTTGAAACTTCGTAGATATGTCATCGATATAATCTTATGAATGTTGTTATGATTATGTGAATGGGTAAAGGTGAAGATTTCATCCTAGGAAACAATGTTTTACATTTGTTTAAATGAAGTACATTCATGAACTTGTTTTATGAATCGAAAGGAAATCGCTAGGCTTATTGGTACGGTTATTCATTGCAAATCTTTGGATTACCAATATGTGTGAGATGGTAGAACCGATCGTTACTTTGTTATGTATCCTGGTACAACTAATCACAATGCATGACTTATGATTTTGGTATGACTAGTTTTGATTAATTAGTGTAACCGATCCTAAGTAATCACCTGAGATGGTATGATCGATATTTGTAATTGGTGTGACCGATCCTAGTAATTGGTGTGACCGATCACAGAGAAGTTGTGTAATCGATCCTAGTAATTGGTGTAACCGGTCCTAGTAATTGGTATAACCGATCCTAGTAATTGGTGTAACCGATCCTGGTGACTGGTGTGACCGATCACAAGCAATACCATGTGTATATGGTAACCGGTCCTGGTAATTGATGTAACCGATCCTGGTAACTGATGTAACCGGTCTCGGTAACTTGTGTAACCGATCACAAGTTCTTCCATATTAGGGTATAACCGATCCCAGTGATTGGTAGAACCGATTAAACCCATGGATGTGATTTGATATTTGATCAATCACATAGTTGTCTTGGAATACAGATGAACCAATTCTAAACTTGTTTGGAAGTGTGGTATAATCGATTCCAAGATTGTAAATATGAAAGAGGATTTACAAAGAAGAGATGTCAACATTCTTTGAACACGTACAACAACTCTTATCTTTTATTATTCAAAGATATTCCTTATTACTCAAGGTGCTTTAATTAAATGCATATCTCTAGATAATAAAAATTAGTAATGTGCATTTACTAATTGGAGATTTTCTATTGAGAGATTTCGGGAAATATTGGACAAAGCATTTACTGGAATTATGAAAACCGAATGGGCATTTATTGCATATCTTGAGAATACTTTCGGTTTTGGAAATTCCTTGGTATCCAAAAATCCTTGGTCTATAAATACCTAAGTTTGATTTTCTAGCAAACTATCCTAAGAGCCAGGCAAACTTCATCTTTTTGTTGTTTTTGGTGGAGCCGTCGAATCAGAGAGGAAAGTACCCTAATTAGGCGAAATCTCTTACGACCGCTCATTTAAAGACTTATGTGGGATCAAGAAGCTCTACGAGTACCGTTGGTGGGAAACTAGATAATTGCAGTATTATTAGTTTTCGATTGATTTGATTGACTAACGGTTGTTGAAATTTTGATTGCACCTAGTTTGTTTATTCTTGAGAATCTTATCTTAAGATATAAGATTCACTCAAACTAGATCGAAGTATCGACGGGATCTTTAGAAATGTTTATAGATCTAAATACATCTTGTGATAATCCATTGTTAACAGACTCCGTTCTGTGCGTGATTGATCACAAGAGATTCAAGTGGTGATGTACAGGTTTTAATTGAAGATTAAAGAAGATTTGAAGATGAAGAATATTTCTTATTGGTTTCTCATATCTTTGTGTTGCACAAACCTTGATCGGGTGGGATCCAACTAGAATTGGATTTATTCGATTGATTAGTTGCGCGAGATCGGTAACACCTAATAGTTCTCTTGAGATCTATTTTGATTGTTACAAATCCGAATCTTATTACTTCGATAATAGAGATTAGATTGATCTAACCAGGCAAAGGAGTTTATTAGCTTCAACGGAAGAGCCTTTGCATATGACTTGAGATATCTTATCTTAAAGAATCAATAGAGTTGTTACCAAACAGATCTGTTGTTCCTTTACTGTTTGGAATACGATCCAAAGGAATTGTTCCATTGCGTGCACTCATCGAAGTCGGAAGCGCAGGGATACTGAGGAAACTAAGTGAACTAGGGGTAGTTGCTTGGTCTCAACTATACGAAGTTGGTTTAGATTTTGTATAGCGGCTTAATTCTAAGCGTATTCAATTCTGGACTAGGTCCCGGGGTTTTTCTACATTTGCGGTTTCCTCGTTAACAAAATCTTGATGTGTCTTTTACTTTTCTATTTCCGTAATTATAATTATTTATTATAATTAAAAGTAAAGTACACAAACGTTAACTCCGTACATACTTGATAGTGATCCTATAGAGTTTGGTTAAGTCCGAACCTATTATCAAGTATCATACTTTGTTGTTGTATTATCTCGATCTTGTATCCATAGTCAATCACACAAGTCATCTTGTTTTCGTATTGTCTCGATCTTGTATCCATAGACAAAAACACGAAGTGTGAACCGATTTGTTGTATTTTCTTGACTCAGTTTGTGGATAATCACTTTTGGTAGAGGACTTATAGGTGGATAAATTAAAGATTGTGGTGTAGTTGGGTACCCTCGTCTTTTCAATATTTGAGTTAGTCCGTACAGATTGCCGAACGAAATATTGGGTGTGGTTGTTAGACCACCGTTTTTTCAACTTGGCATCCACAGAAGATCTTTCAGAACTGCCTCCTCCCTTCAAAAGAGCTTGCATAGCCCATGGAGGAGCTCTTACTTCTTTTTATGAATATATTACTAGTATGCAGAAAATCTAATCTAGAGTATGTACAATTATGAGCTTCTATCTGCTTCTTTATCATGAATTATGAGTTTCTTATCTTTCTTTAATTGTTTGATTACTGACTCACTTAACTGTTGGAAACTATATATTATACAATTTTCAGTGATTCTTCAGAAAATATAGCAAATTGAAAACTTATAAAGAATAAGCACAACATACGGGTAAGAGTTACAAAAATTCTCAACGACATCAGAGTGAGTTTTGCGTCGTTACTTCAATTCACCAGTTTATCTATCCTTACTGCTAATTGCATTGAAACTGAACAGGTATATCTAAGTAGTCATTTGTTCGATAAATTCCTGATAAACGAGGCGTTGGATAATATTGAAGATGCATGTGGTTCTTTTCACTTGGCCAAGTGTGACGTGGGTCAAAGATCATTCGTTATGTCATTCTCTTAATTTGAAGTAAGTTCAGTTTTATCATCTTAACATTGAATTTGTTCCAAGGTACTATACTGATTTTTGTTTCTACTGCATTTTGCATTTGGACTCATGACAGGTTGGTGCCGACGATAGAACAATTCAATATCAAATAATTGATTCCTTAAATTCTCTTGCTAGTGCAAATGAGGATTCAGGAGAATCCTATAAAAACGTGAATAAATTCTCTATGAACTTTGGTAAGGTCAGCGAGAGTATGACAAAGAATGGATAAGACTTGGCAGATAGACCTGCAGTTTTGATTTTGGGTGCAGGTCGTGTCTACCAACCAGCAACTAAGTTCTTAGCTGCAGCTGGAAGCATTATCACTTAAAACATGTTTGGGGAATGATGATACAGAAGAACCTAAAGATGTTCAAGTTACTTTGCCATCCCTCTGCCTAAAAGATGCACAAGAGGTAATTATCGTAACTGTATCGTAACTGCAAATTACACAATTAGAATTGTAAATCAGAATTGCTTAGAAACATGATACTTCAATTAAATTCAAGAAATGTTGAACCCTTATCATTTTTTATCTTGGAAAATTTGATTGGTATTGTCGTTTGTGTAGATTGAATGATTGTTTGTGTAGATTAAATGATTGTTTGAAAGACTTCAGAAAATCTGAGAGAATTTGGATGAATCTGGGTAAATGCAGGGAAATTTAGTTACATGGGAACTGAATTTTGACTAAGTCTGCAGAGACTGACCCAGTTTTTTTTTTTTTGTAGTTGTAAAATTTAGTACCAGAACAAGAATATGTGGTTCAGAACAAGGGTATCCTATCCGGAACTTATTAATCTGTGTTGAACAAATATTTCGCAACGGCTACCCGCAGTTGCAACCGAGCCGTTGATGTCGTTGCGAAAAAATTGCAACAGGGTGTTTCACAGCGGCTCATTGCCATTGTAACCCCGTTTTGTAACGGGACATAACCGTTGCGAAAACCGAAATTTGGTGTAGTGGTAAGAATCCGATCTAAACCAAGACAATAGCCGTTCCAGAGTCAATTCGGTCACAAAGAGGGATGAGGGTCAATTTGTAGGATGGAAGCTGAAATGTGTGTGAGATCAATGAGTATTGAAGGATTGTGGATGTGTTGGAGACTTCTGCAAGTTTGGTGAAATGTTGAGTTCAGATAAGATAAGTTCTGATTGCTTAAGTTCTTGTTCTGTTGTTCAATCATGGATTGATGAACTTATTTATATTATAGGAATGGTAAACACATTGATGCCAGTAAGTATGACGGTTGCAGAGGAGTGAAAGAATGAGGAAGTAGGAAATTGTGGTTTAAACCAGTTCCACGTGCGTGGGAGAATTAGTTGATTGTCCATCCACTACTTTGCTAACTCCTTCAACTACTTGCACGACTTACTCACATTTCTCATCGTGGATGTGCACACGTGTTGTGGGCTGCCAGCATGTGACAGATTGATGTCTGATGAATGTGGAGCCTGCAAGGTAGACGTGTATTTAGTTGGTCAATTGTTGACATGGCTAGACCATGAGTCTCAGCCTTGATGATTCGAGCATAATAGATGAATGTGGTGTGCTCTGAGACTCATGAATTGAGCAATAAGTATCTGCCAGGACAGGATAATGCACAGATGTCGAGTATGATAAATTGTGATGTATCATTTTACCAGTTGAGGCAATAATGATGTTCTGATAATTTGGATTGCGAGCGTCCGATGAGATTGCTCAATCATGAACTTATTCTGATATGTCGAGCATTTGACAGGAAATCAAATGTTGCTGAGTTATGAGTTATGTAGAGTGCTCATTCCTGATCTACTATGTCATGAATTGTCGAATGACAAAGTAGGAATCAGGGTATTAGTGAATATTAGACGATCGAACGTCCAATTGGATGATCGATGGACGTCCAATGAAATATTGGATGATCGGCCAAGTGGATGGCCACCCAAATGATGATGCTCTCGTACGGTCGAGCAATTAAAATGTTGGTAGCAGGACCGAACATTAAAATTAATTAAAAATATTGATTGTTGGATCAATATAAAAGTTATCGACGTTCATCGAATTATCGTAAATTCGAAACATAATTTTGGAGAACCCTGAATCCTGAAGATGGAGAGTTGTCCAATGTGGGTCAAGGAATATCGACCAACCAATGGGCATGGGGCCGTCCATTGGTAGTGGATGGACGTCCGAGCGTGAGGAGAAATGTCCATGAACGAGGATTCATTATTGGAGAATTATGAAAGATATGGAATATTAATTAAATAATAATAATAATAGACGTGAGACCGGACGGCCATGATAGCCAAGGGACCGTCCAGGTACGATCATGGTGGTGCACGAGTCACCATGTCCCTCGCGCGTCCATTCCTGAAAATTTTAGGTGTTTTGTTGGACGTTTGTGCAATATTTCTGTATTTTCAGAAGAGTTTGATCTTGACTGAAATTCTTAATTTTTGCTTGAGTGAGCAATTAGGGTTTTTTGTCGCTCTTCCAATATTTAGAATATTAAAATAATGTTATTTTAATATTATTGGTAAACAAAAACCTAATAGTCGTGGGATTAGTTTTTTTTGGAGAATTAGGCAATATTTGGAGAAATATGGAAACTTAGGAGTTTGCATAAATGAGGGAGTTTTAAGAGATGAGGGAAATAATAATTATAATAATAATAATATGGAATTGGAGAGGCGTGGGACCGGCCATGGCCGCGGCATGGCTGGTTGTCCGGTTGGACCGGCTTGTGACACATCTTCCCTATTTTCTATTATTATTTTTTCAACTTTCCTTAGCTCTTCATATTTCCTCGTTCGTCCATATTTTTGGGTGCTCGTTCGTGCATTATTGTTAAGTACACTCGCACCATTTTCTCGAGGCTTACTAGGTGGTGGCCCATAAGCCCGAAAAGTGAATATCTATTACTAATCCATGGAATTCATATGAGAAAAGCCGTGAATTGAAGTAACGAGATATTATGATAAAAATAGATTATTTTCTAGGAATTCAGTTGATGAATACTGCACTAGAATTAATTAATTGATGGCTCTACTAGCAGGCAATCTGTCTAAGAGCATTATGTTTATTCGAGAGTCGGGGTATGAGATAGTAGAAGCATCATACTCATTCTGAATGTTTATTCTGCATAGTCATGGAACATTTGCGACATCCTGGAAACGTTATTTCTATATACTAGTGGTCAATCCATTTACGAGCTATCCAAATCATTCTTGATTCTATGCAGAAGTGGATACTGAAATTGATCAGTATTGATGAAATATGCAAAATATTGAAAGCTCAGCTGAGAGGCTTTAATAATTGCATATTTATGTATGCTCTGAGAGGATATGCACTCAGTCAGAGATTATCGTGACATGAGGTTTCATGTCTAAATTCTAAAATATGAGTTTCACATACTCGTCTAGATTGTTGGATCAGAAATATGCAAAATTATGATTTTACAATTTTAGCCTTTGTCAAAAATCCACCATCAATCGGATAGTACTGTGTTCACCGTATGTTACTAGAGTTGTCTAATTATGTAAGTACTTCCAAGAGTTTTCTAATTTGACCGAGCTTTTCTTGTTTCTCAGGCTTAGTTTTTCCTCCTTAGTCTACTGAGTGCTTCAACAATCATATTCCCGACTTCATAGTTATTTCCTGCATTAAGCTCTAAACACTTTTGTTGTTGGGAAGTCGCTTATGGTGGTTGTATTCATCCATCCATATAAGTTTCTTCCAAATGCAATCAGCCTTTTGGTTATGCTCGTATATTGGTGTGGGAATGGTACGTGTTACTATATGTAATCAGCTTTTTGGTTGTGCATTATTGGCTGGATTATAGTCGCATGATATCACATATAAATGGGTGTATAGTTAAGATTTTCCAAATCTAATACAACGTTAATCTAGTCGTTGACCACTAGTATCCACCACCCACACTACCACCCATATCCACCACCTTTCTCAAGACGAATCTGTGTTGCAATGGTAGCACAACCAACTCTACTTCAAAAGATGTGTTTGTTCACTTATTTGTGTATACTTATTTTTTTGAGATAACTTGTGCTAGTTTCCTCCATATGGGGAGACAACTTGTGCTAGTTGCCTTCAACTTGAACAAGTTGCCTCCAGATTTGGAGACAACTTGAGCTAGTTGACTTCATTTTTTTTATCACCTTGTTCCATAATATACTTTTGGAAAGAAAAAAAAAAGTTGGCGAAAGAATGATTAATCAGTTTTTAACCATTAAAATAATATTTTATTGAGCATTAAGTAGTAAAACCTAATTAGGAGAAATGAAGACCGACCAAGAGGTGTAGAACCGACTCTTGGTGGTTGTGGGACCATCTGATGGTGAATGGATCATCTTCCAAGTTGCTGGAGAGAGTTTGAACTAAATATGAGTTGCATATGATTAATTAGGTCATTAATCATTAAAGGAGGTGGGACCGAATTTTGCAAGGAAAGGGGCCGACCATGACCGACCATGGTGGCATGCCCGTGTCACCATGTTGTTCGCGGACCAATCCTGTGAATTTTGGTATTTTCTGATGGTCCATCGAGCATTATTTCATCCGTTTATGAAGAATTTAAGTTTGACTGAAACTCTTAATCTTGCTTGAAAGACCAACAGTTGAAAATATTAAAATAATATTTTTTAAATATTTTTTATGGAAGAAAGTCATAATGGTTGCAGGACCACTTGCTTTGCTAATCATATGGTCCATGGAGAAATATTTGGAAAGATATGGAAATAAGGAGGTCTGATCAAAATAGAAAGTCCTTGAAAGAGGAAATCCTATCCAGCGGAGGTCATTATTTCTTCAGGAGAAGAGAGACTCTCCGGCAAAAAATTCATGCGATTGAAAGCCATGAATTAATTTTTATTCCTCCTATCCATCCTATCAGACAAAACTTTACATACTTAATTCCATTCAATTCATCATCCTTTTCCCATCTGTTTTGATACCCTTTTTTCGTCAACCCATCGTTTTTCAGGGGACGGTTATTGCAGTTATTATCATCGTGTTCGCTTCTGAAACCTGCCATGAACTAAACCTTCCCATGAACAACCATCTTACAAGGTTAGAACAAGATCAGCTTCCAACCAATTCTAGACTCCTATCCTAACCCAAATCCCCATACGTACCCAACCCTCCCAGACTCACAAACCGCTATCCATACATCCCCTTTGGATTCACTTGACAATACATTATTCCACTGCCCATTCAAGCATTTTGATGAATGTGGTCATGATGTTAATGGCAGAGGTTGCAAGGAATTCTTTGTTCAAACATCTAAAGGATAGACATTATCCAACCCCAGCACGCAAAGCTATTTGTAGGGAGAGAATCCAGACTGATATTAGGGTTTATATGGCTTGGGAAAGGGTCCTAAATCAACTACAGATGTGGATATGCTTTCAGTGTATGCATCTTATATCCTGGAAATGGCCATGTCATCTGCATTATGGTGACAACATTAACACACCCTTCAATGGTATTACCGCTGACTTTTTGATTCTTGGTGTGAGTAAACCAGTTGACAACCCAGACAGTTTTATTCCATCTGTCGTAGATGTTGCGACTACTGCAGATATATCCATGGAATTGTCTTTGGAGTTATTTGACACAGTTTACCAAAACCAATTCACTACCATTGCTAGTATTCCACCACAATGTAGGATAAATTTCTCCAGGACTTTGAAGTCAACATTAGATAAGGTATTATCCAACCCTGGTGATATAACTACATGGCTACATTTATTGATGCTTCATATATGTACCCTCAACATGTACATCCCTAAGAGTAGTTGAGGAGCGTTCTGGTACGCGTAAGAGACTGCAGATTGCTGCAATAAATCAGGCCTTGACTGACTAGAAAAAGCCGAATGGATGCAGCAACATGTTTCATAGGTTTCTTGAATTCTCTGCACAACAAAAGAAACAACAACAACAGAATAAGAAGAAGAAGAAAATGGGCAACACAAATATATAGGCCTGCAAACTGGGGTACGTTCACTATACTGCTGCCATTCGTATCCTCTCTTCCAATTGGGTTACATCACCTACTGTAGATACCCTACAAGAGTTATAACAAAAGCATCCTCCTGCACCTCCCTCCATCATACCTCTGGATGACATTGGTACTGCTGCAATTTCAGTTGATGTCAAAGCCGTTATGAATGCCTTGAAGATCTTTCCCAAAGGCACTTCTTGTGGGTGGGTAGGGGTGGGTGGGGGGCGGGCTTAGAGCTCAACATCTCCTAGATGCCTTGAGTGGAAATGCAATTGTTGTGTCTGAATAACTTCTTGGTTCCATCACCGGTGTTGTCAATCTTTGGTTGTTTGGACAATGCCCATCTATTTTCGGTGAATTCATCGCTAGTGCACCCTTAACACCTTTGCTCAAACCTGGTGGCGGGCTTTGACCTATTGCAGTTGGTACAATATGGCGGAGACTATGTTCTAAGCTTGCTGCAACTGTAGTAAGTAGGGAGATGACAACATATCTGGGTACTTACCAGTTTGGCATTGGTATTCCATTTGCTGCCGAGGGTATCCTACACTCAGTAAATAGATTGTCATTCTACTTTTTCCAATGCTTATCATAGACTTCACAAATGCTTTCAATTTAGTAGATCGCACCACCATGCTTAACGAAGTTAGGACTAAGTGTCTTGGCATTTCCAAATGGGTTGAGTTTTGTTATGCGAAACCTGCTAGGTTGTACTACAACGAAAATATTTTGTCGTTTTCATAAGGTGTTCAACAGGGTGATCCTCTCGCCCCCCCCCCCCTGTTTTTTTCGTTAACTTTACACCCCTTGGTATATAAAATTGCCTCACAATGTACCTTGGACATTCATGCATGGTACCTTGATCATGGGACTTTAATTGGAGATACCTTGGAAGTGGAAAAAACCCTGATATCATACAGTCTGACGGTAGGCAGAGAATGATTCAGGTCTTTTGGCCCTCTATGAACCCTTGAAGCATCAGGATCGGGGTGTTTCCACCTAAGATTGGTCGACCATCTGTTGGTGTCAAACTCTTAAGTGGACCTGTTAGTTTAGACATTAACTTATGCAACGATATAGTGATGGTAAGAATAGACCAAACTATTCAGTTGATGGAAACTATTAAACAACTACATGATCCATAGTCTGAATTGTTACTCCCACGTAATTGTGTCAGCGTCTCCATGTTGTATTTTACTATGAGGACCACCAACCCTTCAGCCCTTCATCCTGCTGCTGTTATTTTTTACCAGAGTCTGTACCAGTTTATGCGTTATCTGGTTGTTGGTGATGGCGCTGGTTTGGGCCACTTCAGTTTCTCCTAGTCACCCTGCCTTTCAAGGAGGGTGGTCTTGGTGTTTATTCTATGACTAACACCAGTTTATACTGCTATCTGGCATCCTGTTTTCAAACTCTGTTAGAGCATCTCTCAGTCGAACTCACAAGTATTTATATCTCAAGCTTATTGTCAAATTTAGTTGATCAAAACTATATCTTGATTTCTAGTCTACATTTAGTCAAGTTTCGGATTTAGGATTAGAAGTGTGTAGTTGAGTATCAAAAACCACCAAACACCCTTGAAGATTGAAGATTGGATATCAAACGAAGACATCAACGAGGAATTCATCAACAAAGGTACGTGGTTACTGATTTCATTTGGATTCTTATTCAATTCTACCTTTCTAATCTATCAAAACAATTGCTCACTCTATGGAACAATTCCAATGACGGTATACATACGTATATGTATGGGCTCGAGGTTATTTGAGCCATGACTTTAGTGATAATAACCTTTATCCCTGGAAAGGTTCTCATCCCTCAGTGTATGATATTATGAATTCAACAAGCCAAGAATCACTCAATTATGAGTTATAACGAAGAAGTTATAAGTGATTTATTAAAGCAACAGTTATAAGTGTTGTTGTTTCTGTTGCAGTTCGTTAGTAGGAAACAATCCACGAACTGTTTGTAACGGTTCATGGACTTGAGCGCAAATATGTGACTAGAAGTCTATTTTAGTCAAGTTTTTGATGTTTCCTCATCTAGGCAGGATGGTTATTCTTCCAAGCACAAATAATTACCATATTAAAGTGTTTGTGGTATTTTAGAATTCTTTCCTAAGTTAAATTGTGATTTATTCACAAAAAATACAATTTATGTTGGATCCCCTCTTAGTATGATCATGAGAGACTTGAGCCTGATGACACTTGAATGGCTTGGCAGGTAGCTTGGAGGATCTGACATCATCTGTTGGTGGAGGTGATTTGTCAGTTCTCTCAATGGACGTCCAACTTGGAAGCGGGGTACTGTAGGTCCTGCTTGGTGGTTCAGGGATGCTTTTTCGAGGTTCAAGGAACTCGGCATCATAAACCGGAGCATAAAGAGATGATGAGGCTGCAATGCGAAGATCTTGTTATTGAGCAGAGATTTCATGCATTGATGATATGTCGATGGGACGACTTTGTTGTCATGGACCCACGGTCGTCCGAGTATCATATGATAGTCAGGCTCTTTCTCAATCACGTGAAATTTGACCGTTGATTAGATAGGTCCTACTTTCAGATCTACATATGTCTACCCATATGTATAGCTCTAGCTCCCTTCGAAACCTGTCATTAAGATCGGATGATGAACAATCTTGCTTTGCGGGACCTTGGCCTTTATGAGAGTCTTGAGGGAAATAAAATTGGTAGAAGCACCTGTATCGACAAGAGATCTTTTGAATTCAAAGTATTTGATAAAAGCATTCACGAACAAAGCTCGATTATGACCTTCCTATGCCATTCGGTCTTACTCAGTGAAAGTGATATTGTTTATCGAAAGGTCAGACACCATGGATATTTCTTCGACTGTTGGAGATGACGGGGCTAGTTGCACATCAGATGATATTTGGTTGAGTGCAACAAATATGCTCGTAAGTTGATCTCTGGAGAAGTGTAGGAGTTCACATAAACTTTCGATCAGATGTGCGGCTTCTTGATCTACCAGTTTCTCATAAGTAGTGAAACTGCTGGCTTGGGGATGGATATCAGTGGTCGAGTCAAGAGTTGAACGTCAACCATTTCACCACCCAAAGTTAGTATTAAATCCACCGGGCAGGTGAATATATTATCAATTGTCTCCTTCAGTCGATTCATATTCCTTGATAGGATTTCCTGCCTCCTTGCTAGTTCGGGCAATGTTGGAATTTCTCCATCGACTGCACCGATAAAGGGGAAGCAGCTGGTAAAATAGGAATAATGTCCATTACCAGAATTGTTCGAAGGAACATGAGGAGCGTTATCATTTGAAAGATCGTGATCAGAATTCGGAGTAGTTGGCCGACCATCTTTGTTAAATTGGGATTGCAACCGAGAGATTAATCTCCCACTGTGGTCGCCAATATGTTGATGGGTGAAAACGATTTACTGGTTTTTGAGGAAAAGTGAAGAGACGAACGATTCCTCGAACGAGAAAATTGCCTAAACCTTTAGCAAGCAGATGCACTGCATGGGAGTGCTTTGAGTTCAAGAGATCAATCTGTAGGACTCCGACCTAAACCAAGACAATGGTCATTCCAGAGTCAATTCGGTCACAAAGAGGGATGAGGGTCGATCTGTGGGAGGGAAGCTGAGAAGTATGTGAGATCAATGGTGATCAAGGATTGTGGATGTGTTGTAGACTTCTGCAAGTTTTCTGTGAACTATTGAGTTCGAATAAGTTCTGGTTGATTGAATTCTGCTCTGCTAAGAGTTCTTGTTCAGATGAGAATTTTTGTTGTTCAATCATGGATTCAGATACTTATTTATATTGCAAAAATAGTAGACTCATTGATCCCCAGTAAGTGTGACGATTGCTGGAGTGAAAGAGTGGGGAAATGAAAATCGTGTTTGAACTAGTTCCTCATCGTGCGGGAGACTTGGTTGATTGTCCATCCACTACTTTGCTAACTCCTTCAACTGCTTGCACGACTTACTCACATTTCTCATCGTGGGTGTACACACGTGTCGTAGGCCGCCAGACCAAAACCCTAGTGAATATCCCCCCCATGTGACATGATTGATGTTTCATGAATGTGGAGTCTGCAAGGAAGACGTGTATTTAATTTGTCAATTGTTGACTTGACTAGACATGAGTCTTAGCCTTGATGAGTCGAGTATAATGAACAAATGTGGTATGCTCCGAGAATCGTGGATTGAGCATAAGGTGTCTACAGAGATAGAATAACGGATATACGTTGAGTCTTGACGAATCATGATATATCATTTTACCAGTTGAGGTAATAATGATGCTTTGATAATTTGGATCGACGTGCGTCCGATGAGATTGCTCGATCATGGACTTATTATGATATGTCGAGTATGAGATATTGTTGAATTATGCAGAATGCTCATTTCTGATCTAATATATCATGAATGATCGAATGATAAAGTAGGAATCAGAGTATTGGGTTCGATGTAAATATTGAATGGTCGTCTGTTCGAACCATGTTGCTCAGTCGAGCAAAAATGTTGGTAACGAGACCGAACATTAAATATAAATTAAAATATTGATTGCTGGATCAATATAAAAGTTGTTGAATTATCATAAATTCGAAACCCTAATTTCTGGGAACTCTGTATCCTGGAAATGGAGAGTTGTCCAATGCGGGTGAAGAAATATCGACTAATCAATGGGCGTGAGAGTCGTCCATTGATGGTGGATGGACGTCCGAGCGTGCAGAAATATTCTTGAATGAGGATTCATTGGAGAATCCTGAAAATATGAATGATTATTATTAAAATAATAATGGAGAGATGCGGGACCGGCCGACCATGATGTCCAAGGGACCGGACAGGTCCGGTTATGGTGGTGCATGGGCCACCATGACCGTCACACGCGCATTCATGAGAATTTTAGGTATTTTGTTGCTCGTTTGAGCAATATTCTGGATTTTCAGAAGAGTTTGATCTTGACTGAAATTCTCAATTTTGCACGAATGAGCAAGTAAGACTTTGCACGTGTGACCAATATTTTAAGAATATCAAAATAATGATGTTCTAATATTTGTCGTGAGAAGCCCGGACGGTCGTGGGACCATTTGACTTTTTGGAGATTTGAGCAATATTGGAGAAATTTGCTCAAACGGGGGAGTTTTATGAGATGAGAGAAGAAATAATAATAAAATAAGAAATTGGATAGGCGTGGGACCGGCCATGGCCGTGGCATAGCCGGCCGGCCGGTGGGCCCGGTCCCGTGAGCTCTTTCCTATTTTTATTATTATTTTTTAACTTGTGTGAAGAAATATGGAAAACTAGGATTTGCTCAAACGAGGAAGTTTGCTCAAACGAGGGAGTTTTTCAAGAGATGAAGAAAAATAATAAAATAGGTTAAAAGAAAAACGGGAGGCGTGGGACCGGCCACGACGGCATGGCCGGCCGGCCTGTGGGCCCCGGTCCCGTGCGCCTCTTAATTTTTGTATTTTTTTTCCTTTCCTATTTCGCACAGGTCCCCATGCTTCCTCATTCGTCCATATTTTTGGGTGCTCGTTTGTGCATTATTGATAAGTACACTCATACCATTTTCTCGGGGCTTGCTCGGTGGTGGCCCAAATGCCCGAAAATTAAATATCTATTACTAATACATGGAATTCATCTGAGAAAAGCCATGAAACGGAGTAATGAGATATTAGGATAAAAATAAATTATTTTCTAGGAATTCAATTGATGAATATTACGACTAGAATTAATCAATTGATAGCTCTATACTAGCAGGCAATCTGTCTAGGAGCATTATATTTATTCGAGAGTCGAGGTATGAGATAGAAGAAGCATCATACTCGCTCTGAATGTTTATTCTATATAGTCGCGGAACATTGCGACATCCTGAAGACGTTATCGCTCTATACTAGCAGGCAATCTGTCTAGGAGCCGTCCAATCGTTTTTCGATTCTATATTGAAGTGAATACTGAAATTGCTCAGTTTATGAAATATGCTGAAATCTCAGTTGAGAGACTTTAATGACTGCATATTCATGTGTGCTCTGAGAGGTTTGTACGCTCAGTCAGAGATCATGACATGAGGTTTGTACGCTCAGTCTGAATCCTAAAATATGAATTTTACGTGTCTGAAGCTAGGTAAGAAATATGCAAAATTATGATTATACAATTTTAGCATTCGTCAAAAATCCACCATCAACACTCTTGTAAGCACGACTCACCCTATTTGAGATCAAGGACTAATTCCTAGCACATCATCGCGAGATACACTGGTCATATCTACTCTAGGATCTGACTCGACTTACTAAGGCTTCTGGAAAATTTCTAGGACATCCCCACGAGATACGCTGGTTATTCTGCTTCTAGGCCCTTCCGACAGACTCCTAAAACATCCTTTCGAGATACACTGGTCATGTTCGCCCCATTATACATACACAATTGACTCCAAGCACATCTCTGCAAGATACGCTGGTCAAAGAAAAGTGAGCCAAGGTCTCGCAGAGAAATTATTCCAAGCCATCATTTCTCTCCCGAACAAGTCACAGCTCACTTCAGAGAGACTCAATCGCACAAACAAAATCTTATACGGCCTCAGTCGCTTCATACAAATCTCAGACGGCCTCAGTCACGTCGGTTAAATCTCAGACGGCTTCAGTCGCGTCGGCAAAATCTTAGATAGATGCAGTTGTGTCAACCAAACCTCGGACGGCCTCATCCGAGATGATCCAGCTTGTCTGAAGAGTGTTATACAAGCATAAGATGCAGGCACAAGCCTCACTTAGGGATCAGGCCTCTTTCTTAGCGTCTCAAACACACTCACGACTAATAAATTGAGCCTAAACTGTACATGTCTAGCCAAAAACGTGGATAAGCTCCCTTGAGCTCCGCATGCTCAATAAAGGAACCCATAAGCAATAATACGGTCTTGTTTGCGGGTAAAAACGACTCGTTGGTTTTCTGGTAAAAAGTGGTGGAGGAGGCAAGGGCTCGAAGTAGCAAATCGCCTGAACCTTTAAACAAATGTATTGCACGGGAGTACTTTGAGTTCGAGATACTAATATATAGGACCCTGGCCTAAACTAAGACAATGGTTGTTCCAGGTTCAATTCAGTCACAAGAGGAGGAGAAGGGTCGATCTGTAGGGAGAGAAGCTGAGAATGTGTGGAGATCAATATTAAGATTGATCGATTGATGATGTGATGTGTTGAACTTCTTTTAAGATGAATTCTCTAAGTAAACGAGAGGAATTCTCTGTAAGTGTTTAATAATTGACAGTGCTGAGTCTTACTCGGTTGTCATTGTTAAGTTTTGTTATCAAACCATAGGTCGATAAACCTATTTATTACAGCACATCGATCTCCTATAAGTGGTGACATTTGAAATAAGTGGAAGAATGTGGAAGTGGGAGAATGTGCAAAAACCACTTCCACTTTGTGTGAAAAACTTGGTTGATTGACCATCCACTATTTCATTTACTCCTTAACAGTCAGCACGACTTACTCACATTTCTCATCGTGGATGTGCTTTACATCACATGTGTTGTAGGCCGCCAGACAAAAACCTTAATGATATCTCCTCACGTGACATGAATTGATGTCTCATGTGAAAGTCTGCTTTGCATACATGCGGTCAATATTTGACCTAAGACTATGAGTCTTAATCGATTAACTGAATAGTTCATGGTTTAAGGTCATGATGCATGGATGAAGCATGAGTGCTTGCTGGAACAACAACATGCTTTGTGGACCATGGACATTGAATTGGGTCACTTGACCGTGCCATATCATTATGCTAGCTAAAGCAGTAATGATAGTTAAATGACTTGGATTAATGAGCATAGGTTAATGAGATTGCTGGATCGATCATAAACCAATATGTGGGTACGTTGAGCACTTAACAGGAAGTCGTATAAATATAATCATAGGAGGTTCATCTCAATCCGTGTGTCATGAGTCAGTCGAATGACAATGGGAGAATATGATATTAGAATAATGGTCGACTGACGAATCAAATGTTGGTTGATGAACCAACAAAATACTGATAGATGGATCGGTATGAATTTCTCGCATGTTGATTTCTGAATCAACATAAGAAATATTGCTTTGCAGAGCAATTGATAGTTGAATCAATACAATATTAATTAAATATTAACAAAATATTGGTAGCCGGCCAAATATTAATTTATTAATTAAGATGTTGATTGCTGGATCAACATAAAAATTATTGGTGTTTGAACCTGTTCAGAATTATGCTAGACAGAGCATTAGGTTCAAAACCCTAATTTTGATCAATGGATGATCAACTGAGAATCAACTAATGGAAGAGAGAGGGACCGACTACATGAGGTGATGGACCGACCATGTAGTGTCTAGATGCTCAAACTGAGCATTCACTAAAGAACCTTGCAGAGCAGTTGGTGAAAGGATGATTAATTGTTGTTTATCATTATTAAAATATTGCTTGACTAAGAAATAGGTAGTAAAACCTAATTATGGAGAGAGGAGGGATCGACCAAAGGGGTGTGGAACCATCCCTTGGTGGTCATGAGACCATCTGATGGTGAATGTATAATCTTCCCAGTTGCAGGAAAGAGTTTTAACCAAATATGAACTGCAGATGATTAATTAGGTCCGAATAGCATTCGTATTCGTAGGAGTAGTAATACTATTTCAGAACTAGTAGATGACACGGGTACGGTTATTTCTGATCTTGATCAGATTAGAGATCATATTGTTCGTTTTTATGAAGCTAAATTTAATGGTGATAACTCTATTCCAGTCAATTCACTTTTTGATGTTGATCATGAGGTGATAACTTTGGACGAGAGTAATGTCATAGATGCCATTCCAACAGGGGAAGAGATAAAGCGAGCTGTGTTTGACTTGGACGTGGATAGTTCTCCAGGTCCGGATGGCTTTGCGGGTTTCTTCTATCGTCATTGCTGGGACGTTATTCAAGAAGATTTGATAAAGGCTATTTTATACTGCTGGCATCATAATTTCATTCCACGTGGAGTGAATTCCAGTCTCCTTTTGCTTTTGCCTAAGGTAAGAGGTGCTAATTCTTTGAATAATTTTAGACCCATTGGTCTCAGTAATTTTTTCTTCAAAATCTTCATAAAGATTTTAGCTACTCGTCTTGGTTCAGTATTTGACAAGTTGATCTCTGAGGAACAGGTGGCTTTCATGAAGGGTAGAAATATTCATGAGAACATTAGCCTTGCTTCTGAAATGGTGAATGAGTTAGACTTTAGACGAAAAAATGGTAATGTTGGTCTTAAGCTTGATATAACTCAGGCCTTTGATACTGTTAGTTGGAATTTTATCTTGGAGGTTTTTCAGAAGTACGGTTTTTCTGAAAATTGGTGTTCTTGGATCCATAGTATCTTAAGTTCTACTAGGATTTCGGTCTTGGTGAATGGCAGTCCATAGGGTTTTTTCAAAATCGATAGGGGTCTTCGTCAAGGTGATCCTTTGTCTCCTTTGATTTTTGTCCTCATTGAGGATATTCTTAGTCGCAATATCACCAAGTTATTCAAGGAAGGTAAAATGTCTCATATGGTCTCGAAAGGGAGTGGCTCCTACTCATCTTTTCTTTGCGGATGACATTATGATCTTTTGCAAGGGTAATATG
The DNA here is from genome assembly GCA_023531105.1 of Papaver atlanticum. Taxonomy (NCBI): domain Eukaryota; kingdom Viridiplantae; phylum Streptophyta; class Magnoliopsida; order Ranunculales; family Papaveraceae; genus Papaver; species Papaver atlanticum. Next base: position 84,472 of record JAJJMB010001204.1, read on the forward strand.
AAAAGCCTTAGAAATTTAGTGGAGCTTCTTGGGTTGTATCAAAGAGCTTCGGGCCAAACTGTTAGTCGAAACAAGAGCAAACTCTATTATGGAGGGGGGTCCTTGAGTAGGCAACGTACTATTTCTGATTTCCTGGGCATGAATGTGGCAACCTTTCCGGATCGTTATTTTGGGGTTAAAATTATGCCGGGTGCTGTGAGATATCATCATGTAAGCAATGTGGTGGAGCAAATCAAAAGTCAACTTGCTGGTTGGAAAGGTAAGTTGTTATCTTTTCAAGATAGAATTGTTTTTGTTAAATCAGTGATTGCTAGTTTTTATATCCATAATATGGCAGTGTATAAATGGCCGCGATTTTTTTTTACATCAATGCGAAGTGGCAATTCGAAACTTCCTTTGGTCAGGATATTCGGGAGTTAGTAGATCTTTTGTGGTTGCATATGATAAAATATGTGCTCCTTATGAGGAAGGTGCCTTGGCCTTTCTCAAATGAAGACTACCAATAAGGCCCTTCTAATGAAGTTGTGGTGGAAGATGAGAAAATCTAATAAGATTTGGGCAAGGTATTTACGTGCTAAAATTTTTAAACGAAATGGGCAGCTAGTTGGATATATTAAGTCCTCTATTCTTCCAGGGATAAGGTGGGTTTATAATGTTGTTGAGGAAAATATAAAAATGCTTGTAGGAGATGGGAGACTCACTTCTTTATATTATAATGTTTGGGTGGGTGAAGAATCTGTAGCTGATATTCTTGAAGACTATACTCTTGATAGAAATATCATGGTAAGTGATTGCATTGTTAATGGTGTTTGGGCTTTAACGAATGAATACAGTGATACTTTACTAGCTGCGGGTTATGAAGAACCTGATTTTCCTACTCCTTTGGGAGGTGCCGATGTGTGTGTTTGGAAGCCAAACTTGGATGGTCATCTCACGGTTCATGCTTCCAAGGATCTAATCCGTAAGAAGTATGGGAAGTTAGAAGGTACCCAGCTGATTTGGAAACCTGCAATCCATCCTTCCCTTGCGGCTCGTAACTGGAAAATCTTGTGAGGCGCTTGCACAATGATGGATAAAGTTAAAACAAGGTTCAAAATTCATATTGCTAATAAATTTTGTATGTGCAACGCTGAAGAGGAGTCGTTAGAGCATTTGTTGTGGCACTGCTCTTTTGATCAAAAATCTTGGACTTGGCTTGCAGACATCTTTGGTATATAGCCTCATATCTCTTTAACTACTGCCTATGCTGCTGCTAAAAACTCAAGCCGTTTGGTGAAGGACTTGTGGCTTCTTTCTCTGTTGGTGGTACGTTCAGAAATCTGGATGACAAGAAACAACTTTGTCTACGACAGAAAACAAGTAAGATGGTCATTTATTCAAAAAAATGTGTTTAATCAGGTGCATGACTATTTCTCACCGTCTTAAAGGGTTCATGTACAATTCTGTACGAGACCTTCAGGTTCTCTCTTTCTTTAAAGTTTCGCATAGAAAAACCAAAAATTCTGTTCCAATTGAATGTTTTTGGAATGCTCCGGCTGTGAATGAACTTTTACTTTGTTGCGATGGTGTGTAACGTGGGAATCCGGGACGAGCTGGGGCAGGGGTTGTAGTTCGAGACAGTTATGCTAACGTAGTGGGAGCTATGAGCATCGGTTTGGGCATCACAACAAATTTCTTGGCCGAGGTGTATGGTATTCTTGTGGGATTGGAATGGGCCTTGCGTTGGGAGGTTGACAGAGTCTGAGTGAGATCAGACTCTTTGGCAGCGGTTCATGTTTTTTTAAATGATTCTCTACCCTGGTTTGCGAGACACCGTTGGAAGAGTATTAGGTTGAGATACATAAATATTAGATTTGAGCATAACTATCGTGAAGTCAATTTTGCTGCAGACAATATGGCTAAACATGGCTGTCATCTACAAGAAGGCGAAGGGTTAAGCTATGATGGAAGACCTTTTTTCCTTAATAATATTGAATTTCCAAATGTTTCGTATTATCGTTTTTCTTAGTTTGTAAGTTTTTTGAGGTTTTTCTAACCTCTTTTCTTGCAAACATTGGTATTTATCCTTGTATATTTGTTATCTATTAATATAATTTGGATTTACCAAAAAAGAAGAAGATTAATTAGGTCAGAAATCATTAAAGGAGGTGGGACCGGCTTTTGCAAGCCAAGGGGTCGACCATGACCGGTCATGGTGGCATGCCCGTGTCGCCATGCTGTCTGCGGATCAATCCCGAGAATTTTGGTATTTTTTGATGGTCCATCGAGCATTATTTGGTCCTTTTATGAAGAATCTGAGTTTAACTGAAACTCTTAATCTTGGTTGAAAGACCAACCATTAGAATATTAAAATAATATTATTTTAATATTTCTCATGGTAGAAAGACATGATGGTTGCAGGGTCACTTGCTTTGCTAACCATATGGTACATGGAGCAATATTTGAAAAAATATGGAAATATGGAGTTTTGATAGAAAGAGGAAGTCCTTGAAAGAGGAAATCCTAATACTAATAAAATAATATTAAAATAATATAAAATTAAGGAAAAGGAGTGGGGGACCGGCCAAAACTGGCGCACGACTAGCCAGCCGGTCGTGTGGGCCCCACCCCACGATTTTCCCATTTTATTATTTTATTAATATTTTATCTCTCTTCCTTTTCCTTATTTGATCAAACTTCCATATCCTTGTTCTTCCATATTTTTGGATGTTCTTTTGAGCATTATTATTAAAGACACCCACGCTTTTTACTCGGGGCTTACTCGAGGGGTGCCCCATATGCCCGAAAGGTAAATATTCATCACTGTTCCATGGAATTCAGCTGAGAAAATCCATGGATCCTGAGTAAGTGAACATTAGTGTATTTTTCTAGGAATTCAACTGATGAATACTGCGATTAGAATTAGTTAGTCGCTCTATACTAACATCCAATATGTCTAGGAGCATTTAATTGATTCAGATATGATGTGATCAACATCTTATTTATTCTGAATATTAATCTGGGTCAGACACCAGAGATGAATTCCGAATTCAAAAGAGACGCCGAGTCTTTCAGCTTAATCATGAAATATATGGAACATTGAAAGCTTCTGCTTCAGAAACCCTAATGTCGCCGACATATATTATTACTTTCATGAGATTACAGGGCTGCAATTCACTTCCTTTGCGGAAGGTGAAGACCCGAATTTCTTATGATTCTGATACTGACCAGAGATGCATAATATTTGATATGATTTTACAAATATAACCTTCGTCAAAAATCCACCATCAATAGGTCTCCACATGACATATGTGACTGGCCATGGAGAGAGGGAGCTCAACCTCAGCTTCTCTCACACTCTACATACAATTCCTGAGGCATTCCACGTCTTTGCACATGACTCATCCTAGTCATTCTCACAAATCAGAGAATATCTCTCTATCTTGGCCAACTCGGCTAAAGAAAATATTTCTCTCTCTCAACACATCATCACAACCCCACTTCAAAAAAATGGGTGGATATCAATTAGTATTTTGGTTTGGCGGTCTACAACACGTGTGAGAAATCCCTGGCCTATTTCTCACTATAGAAGATAGTAAAGGCGGTGAAACAAAGAGATAAACTCAACCTAGTTTATCTTTATCTATTCCTGAAGAGACGGGAAAAGTGCTCCGCACGGCAAGCAATCCCTATCTTCACCGAGTTGAGATTAGAGAATTCATCTATAAATAGGTCCTCTATTTCTCAAGCTAACATACAACTTTCTCATAACCTCTCAGACCATCCTATGAACGGCCATTGTGCGTGGTTTAGGCGAAGACTCTTCGTGCTCAACCTCCAGTAACTCACTTTCAAACCCTAGAATCTCACTTTTATCCTCTCACCAGTTTTAGGTAACTACACTCGCATACAACTGGGAGAATGGTCAAGACGTGTGCACATTACCGGTGTTTCTACTTTTTTACAGGTGGTGGGGTTCGTACGTTCACACCTAGTCAAGCCATCTCCAATGCGGTCACGCACAAACGCAAGAAGTACTTAGACAAATGTTTGGCTCAAGGTTACGGTTTTTGTACTTTCGCTTTTACTACCTTAGAAGAGTTGAGTGACGACGCTGTATTCTTTCTGAAAAGGCTTAAAAACTATTTGTCAAGCCACACTATGAATGGAAAAGTGGGTAGCTTCAAAAGTGTGTGGGAGCTCAGCTTGTTGCTAGACTCCCAATCAGTTTCTTTCTTGCAAACTCTTCTCTAGTAATAATAATAAAAATAATATTTAAAGATTTTTTTTTTATAGAAAAACAAAAATTTAATATTCGTATTTACAATCTTTGTGTAAGTCTTTCAAAAATCTTTCCAAATAAATCAAATTTGTCAAATTCCTACGTATGAGTTGTGAAATATGTTATATTTAAGTCGGTTTGACGATTATACCCCTAAAAGATACAGTTTATATAGTTATATTTTTACATAAAAGGTTATTTACGCCATTAATTTTTTGATATAATGACATCATATTATTATTGGATAAAGAGTATTATTACAAGAAACTAGTTGGAAGCCTAACAAACTAAGCTCCAATAATGTATTACTACATTAGTTGAACAGGTAGCCGTGCTAGCCTACCAGCGAGCCTCATGAGGAAGCAGCCAAGGGAGCCGAAGCGGATAGGGGGCTGATTATGTCGTAAGGGGGCAACCTAACTCTACCTTTCTTGTCAAATTCTGCAATATTGCGCTATCGGGGACTCTAACCTGGAACCTCCTTGAATACATTAAATTTCGAGGAACGGGAATGATGAGCTGAGCCTATCCATTTTGTTATATGACCTTCTCCCGTTTTAAGGGTCATTTCAACAAAATGCGTTACTTTTTTCTTCTAAATAAAAGCCAGTTGAGTAATTAATAATATGATTTCAGATGAATTTCCTCTGCTATGGTTAAAAGCTGAACAAAGCTCTCTTCTTAGAGCTTCTGGACCCACCAAAGAGTATTTCGACCAATAGGATTCTATCTTTGGTTTTTTCCCACGACCAATTTTCGGTTGTTTCGAACCCACTTCTTTTTTTTTAATCTTTGCTTTTTACCGTTACTTGCGTCTCTATTATATATCAATGAACCCTCTACTACTACTGCGATTTTACACCAAACCCTAATCTTTGGTTTTTTACCGATATTGCTACCGCCTCTTTTCCTTCTCATCCTTTATTTTTAGTTCTAATTACTTATAGTTTGGTTTTGTTTTGCAGATACATTCTAATTATTTATAGTTTGGTTTTGTTTTGCAGATACAATTGTGAAAAGGGTAAATAGATAAATCAATTTTTAGGGGTTTCTTCTCCTCTTATATCAGGTTGATCTTCGTATAAACATCGTTTGATTTTTTACTTCTTGGGTTTTCGTAAAGTTTTCTACGATAAAGATATATCAGGTTGATCTTCATATAAACATCGTCTGATTTTTTACTTCTTGGGTTTTCGTAAAGTTTTCTACGAGAAAATATATCAGGATGATTTGGTTTTCTACTCATTAACAGTGATCCTTGGTTTTCGTAGGATTTTCTTCTTCTTTGTTTCCCTTCGATTACAATTTCATATTTATTTAATTTAAACAAGTTTCTTTTGTTTAATTTTTGTTATTCTAACTGTTTTGCTTTGTTTGGTACATTGATTAATGTTGATTTGTGGAGCTGTTTAGGGACTACATGCCAATAAGTTTGATGATGTTACAAAATCAAATCAAACCCGTCCAAAGATTGATGCTTTGAATTCTTCAATATCAATTTTTTTACTTTCTCTTTTGGGACAATTACAAGTAATTCTATTTGATCTGTGTTAGTTTGATTTGCAGTAAAACGTGGATAAAGATGTATAGAGGTTTTAGGGGTTGTTTGTGATGCATTAAAATTTAGAAGAATCTCATAGGCAAAACTCTTCAGGTTTATGATTAGTTTTAATTTTTTTAAGATCTTAATTTAGCTACTTTGGTCTTTAGTATGTATGTCTGCAAATCTCATAAACAAAACTCTTCAGGTATATGATTAATTTAATTTTTTTTGGGATCTTAATTTAGCTGATTTGGTCTTTTTTCTTTGATCTTTAGTATGTCTGCAAATCTCATAAACGAAACTCTTTAGGTATATGATTAAGTTCAGTAAATATTTTGTAATCCTCGAAAACAAGAGCTTAAGAATCTATTGGTATATTACACACCTTTATACTTATCATAGGGGTTATTGATTTTATAATATGGCTAACAGGTTCATGGTCAAGACATAGTATTGGATTGAGATTCTATTGTTTTTCTGTTTAGCAACATTTTTACATGGAAAAATGAATTACACTTGAGAGGAACTAATTGGTGCAAAACGCAAAGGCTTTCCTATTCATTTGATGCAGAAGCTCACAGGCTCAGATTAATGGGTGCAAACCTCTGCTAAATCGTAGGTGATATTCAATACCTTGATCCAGCAGAGATCATAGGTCTGGAAGTTTTAACATTGATTAAGCATAAGAGGGAATCTATAGATTTAGACATTCATTGTTGTAGTGGACTAATTGAATTGATGTCATTTGTAATTGCAGGTAGTGACGGGAAGGAGGAAACATAAGCGAGCAATAGTAGACCTAAATCTTAACAAGTCTAGGTGGGTACAATCGGTTTTTGGATGATTTTGAATGATATATTTTTATACTCTATTTCCTGCTAATGTTTACACTCTTGTCATGACTACATGTCCACTACTCGTACTAATACGAAGGGGATTGGTATTTTGTGCTCATTTTAATCTTTTCATTTTAGTGGTACTGTTTGTTGGCAATGGCTAGGTTAGAAATGGATGTCCAAATAATATTAATCGGAATTACAAGTTGGGTGTGTTGATGATACACGGGAATCGTCAAAGGAGGAAGATCATAAGGAGGTCTAGAGCATCTGATATACCGTTGACAGATGCTCTTATATATGCATAATAATTGTACAAAAGGCTAAAATGTGTCCGTCAAAATTTTCCATACACATTGTAATACATTAGTTGCACCATTTTGTCAGAGTTATCCAATGGTGGCAGAATACTGAATCAAATAGATTTACATACCGGTAGCGGTCTCCGGTCAGGAAAGATTGAAATGATACTTCTTATGAAAAAGGATATACTCATGACAAAAAGTTGTTATTTGAAACTCATATAACTACTTTTGTAAGCAATTTCAAATAAACTAATTGAGACCATGGTGGGATTTTAATAAATCCTTTTTGTGTTATATTTTGTTATTTTTAATTTTATTAATTTGCCTATTTTTGGGTTCTATTGTTTTTTGTGTTTCGTATTTCAAATTTAAATCCCATAAAAATGATTGCCTTCGAAATATACAAAATTGTTACCGTAATACAGTGCATTTTACGAAGCTTGAAGGGAAAAAGAATTCTTTTTTTAATTTTATTATTTGACTACTTTTAATATTATCGTTTTTAGTAATTGCATATTTTTACCGTTTCATGCTTCAAATTTTGAATCCCTAAAATTTACTAAAACCTTTTTTTTATAAGAAAAAGGTAGAACAGACTACCCTAAGAGAACATAGAGTAATTCACGGCATTGTTTTCGTCAGTGATTTCCCTGATCAAATTGGGGATCTCATATGACATCCAATGTCTATTAAGGTTACAAACCGAATTAAAAATTGCCAGATTTATGGCTAGATTGTTTTGCCTAGAGGATATAGTGCTCCAAGTAGCAATTTCAAAAAACCTAATTTGTTTTTCTTTATACTTGAATCTTCTATCTATCTACTCAGCATGAATTCTTCTGGTTAGCGTTATTAGATTGCAGGAATCTGATTCAAACTCCATTCTGCTCTCTAGTTCAGCTGCCCATTTGAAAGCTTCCTGAGCTGCCAGCTGATGAATCTCTAAATTGCTCCCTTGCAAGTTCCCCCAACCTCTGGCTCCTGTGCAGGCTCTTGTAAAATTAAAGAGCATCAGAGTTATTCCATAACAATTCAGGTTAGTATTGAATACAACTACCATGTTTAATTTCATAGTAAATAGGGTGGAGGTATCCAAGTTATCCTGAATTCTATGATTTGTTCTTCCGCATCCTTTTTGGTATAATCTATATGCATGAAGTTCTTTTGTAATTTGTTATCAAACGCTTGTCTAGTATGCATGAAATGTATTATTTCCTTGGATATTTGAGCAGCAGTAGATTTAGTTCTATGGAAGTTGATGTTACATCTTTCTTTCCAGACATGCCACAGCACAATGACAGCTAAGATTACCCATTTTGTGTTTGTGTTATTCCTTCCTAACAAGTAAGATAGCCAGATATGAAAGTCCTGAAACTGTTTATAAATTATTATTGGATATATTTTTAATTCATGCCAGACTTGCATAATCAAAGGACATTACATAAATAGGTGGGTTAGAGACTCCCTTTGACAGTTGCAGATTTCGCAGGTGTCTTCAATGTAGCTTAAGATTTTACCAATCTTTTCTCCTGTAGGAAGGATATTATGGGCAGCTTTCCAAATGAAAAGTTTTATGGATGAACTAGTATCTAGTTTCCATATAGCTTTCCATTTTTTATTTCTGTTAATTCTAGTACCCTTTTCACTTGTAAGTTCTTTATATAAAGAATTTACAGTGAAATTCCCATCTTTAGTGAGGGGCCAGATGACTTTATCTTCTTGGTTAGGATGAATAGTTATATTTTTGATGTTACTGACAATTTCATTGCTGAAAATTTCAGCTAGTAGCTCCTCATTCCATTGGTTTTGGTTTATAATCAGATCTTTTACAGTTTGGATATTGTCAGGGCAATTTGGAGGTCTTATAACTGATACCTTTTGTTTTGGTATCCACTTATCCTCCCATATCTTTATTTAGCTTCAATTACCAATTTTCCATGTACCAATGTTTTGAATATTCTCTATTCCAGAGAGGATTCCCTTCCAAACCCAAGAGTCAGTTGGTTTTGGTTTTTGGATATGTGCATTATATCCCCCTAAGCATAATATTTTGCTTGCATCACCCGTGCTCTCAAAGAGTCAGGTTTTTGCATCATTCTCCATCCCATGTTGGAAATGATGGCTTTGTTGAATTTTCTTAGGTTCAAGAAACCTAGCCCCCCTTCATCTTTGTCCTTACATAAGGAGATCCATGCTTTTGGATATATTCATTTGCTCTTTCCTTATTCTTTTCCCCAAAAGAAGTCCCTTTGAATTTTATTCATTTCCTCTACTTTAGCTTTGGGAATTTTGAATGTGCTCATCTGGTAATTGGCCATGGTTGAAGTAACATGTTTTATCATAACCACCTTTCCTGCAGGGTTTATGGTCTTGCCTTTCCATCCTGCCATTCTTCCTTTGAGGATGGCAATGATAGGATAAAAGGCTTTAGTTTTAGACTTGTTAGTGAAGAGAGGGGATCCTAGGTATTTATCAGTTAAAGGTATTGGGGCAATGCCCATCTTACTAGTGATATCCTGAACCATATCAGGCTGAGTATTTTTACTGAAAAAGATGCCAGACTTGTTTAGGTTTATTATTTTCCCTGAGCAGTTACCAAATTTCTCTAGGATAGAGAGGATGTTTTGGGCTTCCTCCTCACTGGCTTTACAGAATATGATGCAATCATCTGAAAATAACAAGTGGCTAACTGGTGGAGCTTTTTTTTTACAACTTTAATGCCATGTAGTTTTCCAGTCAACTCAGCATGCATTAGAGTTCTAGAGAGTACCTCCATACATATGATAAATAGGTATGGATACAAGGGGTCACCTTGTCTTAACCCTCTAGTGGGTTTGAAAAATTCACAAGGAACCCCATTAAGAAGGATAGACAAGTTTGTGGTGGATATACATTGCATTATAAGATCACACCATCTACTAGAGAAACCCATTTTCTTTAGGACAACTATAAGAAAATTCCATTATACCCTGTCAAAAGCCTTTGACATATCAATCTTAAGGCCCATCCAACCTTGATTGTCCCTTCTAATTCTCATATTGTGTATTATTTCATGTGCCACCATTGTATTATCATTTATATGTCTTCTTGGAATGAAGGCAGACTGGTAAGGGGATATTATTTTTCTTAAGAGAGGTTTCATTCTTTTAGCTAGAAGTTTAGAAATGAGCTTATAGGTTGTATTACAAAGAGCTATTGGCCTGAAATCTACAGGAGAGGCAGGAAATTGAACTTTGGGAATTAGGGAGATAAAAGTAGAGTTCATCTCTTTCGGGAGATAACCATTTGTAAAAAAAACTTTGCACCAACTTGATGATAGCAGGTCATGTGGTTTTCCAGTTATCTTGGAAGAAATTTGGTGGAAAACCATTTGGACCAGGTGCTTTGTTTCCTTCCATTTCAAATAGAGTATTCTTTATTTCCTGATGTGTTGGAATTTCCAAGAGCATAGTGTTATCATTTTCACTTATAACTTCAGGAATGAGATATATCATCTCATCATTTAAGACAGGATTGGAGGTTGTTGCAATGCTTTTAAAATGTTCAGTAAAACATTTAGCAATAATTGATCTCTCATTCAACCAATTTCCATTCTTGTCTTTTATTGTATTCACTCTATTTCTTCTATATCTAGTTCTAGCAGAGTTATGGAAGAAAGTAGTGTTTATATCACCAAGTTTTATTGTTTGGTTTCTACTCTTGGTTTTCCAATAATCTTCTTCTATGTCTTTCCAATTGCTCAAAGAATCTTCTAACTTTTTCAAGGCTAGAGGGCATCTGTTAATATTCTGGGAGATTTCTTCTATTTTCCGTTTAATGGACTCAATGTTATGTTTTATATTGCCAAACACATTTTTGTTCCACTTCTTCAAGATGTGTTTAACATTATTATGGTTTTTGGCCACAATATAGCTGGGTGAGCCAGCTTGGTTGTTGTTCCAAGCTTCCATGATTAATTTTTTGCACTCTGGATGCTCCATCCATCCTCCAAAATATTTTAAGGGATAAGCTCCATCTTTCCAGCCAGGATTAGTTTTTAGAATGATAGGGCTATGATCAGATCCCCTTGCAATTAGATGGAATATAGTGGATAAGGGGAATAGTTCTATCCATTCATCATTGCAGAGGGCTCTGTCAAGTCTTTCTTCAACTCTGCTGGCATCCATTCTTTGATTACACCAGGTGAAGGGATGCCCTGTGAATCCTAGATCCTGGACCTCCATTTTTGAGATAATATCATTGAATATCTCAGCTTCATTTCTATCAAAAGGTTTTTGACCCTTTTTCTCTTCTTTATCTAAAACCACATTGAAGTCTCCCAGAGTTATCCAGGGTATATTCATGTTTTCAGCCATATTGATTAACTTTTTCCAGGAATCCCTTTTGTTAGTATAAGGGCTTCCATAGAAAACAGTTGTCATATATGTCTTAGAAGTGGTATTATCTGTTATTAGGGCATTAATGATGTTATGATCATAACTGTTTATTGCCACATTCATGTTGTTTTTCCATAGCATGGCCATTCATCCTGCTTGTCCTCTTGGGGGGACAAGCCAGTAGTTTTGGACATTAAGTTTTCTAAGGATTTTATGCATATTTTCATTCTGCTGTTTTGTTTCCATAAGACAGAGTATGTCTGGATTGTCATAATCCAGCATATCTTCCAGATAATCTTGAGTTTTTTTTCTTCTGTCCTAGGCCCTGACAGTTCCACGATAAGATGATAACAAATTCCCAAAAATAGGATATTTCTGGATAGTTTATCTCTTCCTGATAGTGCATAGTGAGGCTCAACTTGGATTGCAACATCTTAAAAATAATGACTATGTAAGCATGCATTGACACCTTGTACTGGATTAAAAGGATGTTATAGTTTAGGATTACCTTTCTAGTGGCAGTGTTGTACCATGGATTTGGGCTCTCCAATTTAGGATCCAACATCTTTGCTCCACCACTTTGTTCTGCAGCTTTTTCCTCAGCAGGTGCAGTAATCATATCCCTGCTTCCCCTCTTTTTCTTAACACTATTAGGATTTGTCTCTCTATTTCCTTGTTTATTAAATCTGCTCAGAAGATTTGTTGGTTCATTAAATTTGCTACCTTCACCATTCTGAAGGTTTGGTTCTTGAAGTAGCAATTTGATGTGTTCAAATCCAGGAGGTATTGAGGATGGCGAAGGTTTTGGACTGCTTTTGTTTGCTCTAGCAGCTTTTTTGATGGAATTTGTTTTTGTGAATTTCCTGTTTGGCTTCCTTGTACCAGTACCTTCCTGAGTAATAGCTCCTATGTTGAACATAACCTCTCCTTCACTTTCAACATAGTGTTTCTTGTTAGGAATGTTGAGAAAAGGATCAGAGGTATCGGCAGGTTTGATATTTTCCATAATGTTTGTTTCAGAGTAGGATTCACTAGTGGCTTCAGAGTCTTCCTCTTCACCAGTTGTCTTTTTTCCAGTAAAACCAACTATTTTGAGGGCTCTTGGTATTTCATTTCTGTTAACCTGAATAGAGGTATGATGAGAATCTGAAGATGATGATGTAGTATCCTCTTCAAAAAAAAATTGGAGCATGGCTGAGGGTTGGGTCTCCATTTTTCCTTTTCCTTTATTTTCCTTAGCAGCTTTTTCCATGATTTCTTTTTCTTCACAAGTAAGAAGGCTGTGATCTGGGATTCTGCATTTTTGACATAGCTTTGGTGTGATAGCATAAGAATACTCAATTCTGGTTTTGATGTTTCCAACTTTTGCCCACATACCTGTTGGCATTTTTTCCTTGACATTGATGAGGACTATGACATCTACATTTTTTCATCTTCATCTCTTCCATAAGGTTTTTTTGATTCCTGGAGAATTCCTGCTGGCTTGTATATTTCATAAAGAGCTTCCCAAGAAGTTAATCTAGTAGGAACCCTTTTGAAATAAATTCTCATGAGTAAAGCATTGAAGTGAGAGATAATGATCTCAGTTGGATAATTTCTAGGTGCTTCTTGAAGTATCATGAAACAACCCAGAACAATCCAAGGACCTCTTGTTAGGAGGTGTTGTCTATCATCTTCTGAGCTAACTTTGATGATGTAGAAATTGAATCCTCTGTGATATTTAGCTAGGTTAAAACCATTTGATAAATCCCATGTTCTCTTGATACAGTTGGTGAGATCCATGATCAATGTTTTTTTTGGACAAGCAAGTCTTCCCACAAAAGTTAGCTTCCAATCTTTTTTTTATTCTGGTTTCTTGAGAAAGGATTGATCAATTTCAATACATGGTTCATCAGTTTCCTTAATCTTTGCCACTTTTCCCATCTGATCAACTAAGTTTGAGATAGTAAGATCTTCTTCTCCAATACTCATTAGAAGATTGAGAGTGAGAACACTATTTTGAGAGATTAAGTTGATGATAACCAGAATATTATTCTGAGTTTAAAGATGGTAGAGCTTGTTTATAATATGGGAGTTTGAATTGAGAGTATTGATGCTTAAGCTTTTCTTTATGATATAGAGAAATTGCTTTCCTAGCTTTTTATCAGTGAGCTGGTACTGCAGATGTCTTTTCCTTATCTTACCAGCTATGTTGGTATTGTTGTTTGGCTTCTATTGGATGTTACTACCAAGATGGCTATGCCTGAGACCGGAGAAGCAGATAGTATCAGTGTTGTATTTTGTTTTTACTTTGGAAACCATGTGATACTGAGCATCTCTCTCTTGGTTGAATGGATTAATCTTGTTGACCAGATGAGCTAATGCTCCCAATATGACTATGACTTTCTGATTTTTCCTTTAAGATAAACAGACTTTTATCACTTTGTCATGATGTGTTACTTTCTGAGTCTGATGGTACCATTTAGGTGCATGAGGTGAGAGGTCAGTAATTGTAAGGATTTAACCCCTACTGATTTTAGTATTGTTTGTTGGTATAGTATGCTGATGGTACCAAATTCTTTGTTTGGTGATGTCATGTTTCAAAAGTAATGTGCTTTTGATCATATTTCCACTTCCTCTTGACTCAGCTATTTTCAATTGATAGCTATATATCAGTATTTGTTTAAAGAAATTTGTACTTCCTTGTACCACCTTACATGTAACCCAATGTGGGATAATGACAAGACTAAACAAGTTTTTTGTGTTTGTTTTGTTTTGTTCAGAAGAGAGTGTAAAAAAGTATGCGTGTAAAATTTCATACTTTTGGCTCAACCTCATCAAGTTTTTGAAAGTTACTATTCCAGTAAAAATGGGATGGTATTTATGGTATGGTATTTCCTTGTACCAGCTTGCCTGAACAGTAAATTTGGTATGGTAATAAAAATTACCCCAACGGCTATAATCATGTGACAAAAATACTTCCCTTGACCCAAGAATAGGGTCAGAGTACCGTTTTAAATTTACCGTTGATAGTGTCACTGGGTGTTTGGCCTTATGTGAGACCGAGTCAAACTCTCCTGTCCAATTTGAACGATTTAACACATGAATTGCCGATTTAGTAATTAATGGATACTGAACCATCTTTTGCGTGTAGAAATTGTGTTGTATTATGCAATCTGTTTTTGAATTGTGGAGATCATGATACATTAAGATGGCAATGAATCGATTGTTCTTCCCCTAATTTAATTCAGTGATAATAACAAAGTAGATTAGGAGGAATTTTCCCATATATAAAGATGTTGGGTGGATATCCCATCTTTCAAGCTTACCTGAATCAAGTTTTTCCCCCTCATAGATTGTAGAATGTCTCTTAATAACAATCCCGGAGAAGGTAATGTTAGTGATGGTGAGAGTAGTGTTCAAATGCTTCCTCCCGCTTCTCATGAGCCACCCATTGAGATAAGTGATGATGGGGATAGCAAGCAGAGTGATGAAAGTAGTATGTACTTTACCGGTCGTCATACTTCCATAGAGGTTAATTCCGGTGAATGGATTAAGCTGGTTGGTCCTTTTTCTACCGGTTATCAAGTAGTTGCAATAGGGAGTGCTTTGATTGTGCATTCCGATTTTTGGGTTGGGGGCCTTCCTTCCTCCATCTGTCTCCCATAAATCCTAGCTTTTCTCAAATTGCAGGTACCTCCGATGGATTTCAAGGTAGAACTGGTGGTGTTTTTGGTTTTAGTGACAATAGCTACCAGGAGGGTGGTTTCCCAGAAGGTAATCCCTCTTCTTCTCTTCCTTCTACGTCTAAAAGGGTTTGCGGCAGTAAGAATAGGGTGACTACTGCGGAGAAAGTTGCTTCGAGTCGAGCTGATGCGGTTTCTTCCCGGACTCGCAGTAAGTCTTCTGATGAAGGAGAGTCTCATGGTAAGAACAAGAGGTGCAAGAATCAATGGAAGAAACAACGGGTGATGGAAGTTTAGTTATTATGAATTGTAGCTTTAAATTTCTAAGAAGTACTTTCTCTGTAATATGGTTATCAAGTCTAAATGAATGAATCAGTGTTAATAGATGCTTGAAAAAGATACAATGAAAACAATTATTGAGTGATTGGTAGTAACACGAGAGCTGAGGGGGATCATATAACAATTAAGAATCCAAGAAAAACGATTAGAATCCGAGAGCCAAGGTAGAATCAGAGATCATAAAATTTTAGGATTTTGAAACCGAGTTGCAGAGCAAAAGAATCGGAGCAAAAGAAGGCCTTACTAAAATTTACTAAAACCAAAACATACTTTTCCCTACAAAATATCTAGGCCAGTGCGTGAAATCTCGTAAAGAATAAGGAGGGGGCGAAACACTCCGTTCTCACGAACATTAATTTACATTATCCGTGCCTGTGCCTGTGCCTTGTGACATCTCTGCAATGGTATACTAAGTAAAATCATTACCTCCTACTGGCAAAAATGAAAAATATGTTTCTTTACAACCCATACAATTCTTACTAAAGGTAAGTACCGAAAAAGTAACAGTCCCTTGTCGAGGCTCGTTTATAAAACTTAAAAATTCCAAAATTACCCTTATCTGTGAAGCCTCACTAAGGTACTCTTTGTAATATTGCAGTGGTAAGAGAAGTAAATTAATGTCAAAATCATGGTTGATTTTATCAACCTATCTATATCATCTCCTCCGTTAATCTAGCAAGAAAAACCTTTCACACTTCACTCCCCTCTTCTCTCTCTTCTGCAACTTGTTTTTCCGTCAAAATCTCCCGCGGAAGGTAGAGATTCAGCAGATCTGAGAGAATTAAAGAGTAGATCCGTTGAAAACCGTAACCCTGAAAAACCGTCTTTTGAGAAATGGAAGAGGCATTAGAAATGGCGAGATCAAAGGATACTAAAGAGAGAATGGCAGGAGTTGAAAGAGTTCATTCATTATTAGAAGCATCTAGAAAAAGCATGACATCAATGGAAATTACTAGTTTGGTCGATTGTTGTTTAGATCTTTTGAAAGATAATAATTTTAGGGTTTCACAAGGTGCTTTACAAGCATTAGCTTTTGCTGCTGTATTATCTGGTGAACATTTGAAATTACATTTCAATTCACTTGTTCCTGCTGTTGTTGAGAGATTAGGTGATGCTAAACAACCTGTAAGGGATGCTGCTCGTAGTCTTCTACTTACTCTCATGGAGGTAATTTTAAAATTTTCCATTTAAAACCACTAAATTAGATTTAGATATTCAATTTCATATGATTGTGGTGCATGTAAAATTATCGCACGTGAAAATCGCTGATTTTGATTAATTTGCACTAATTTGATGGATTGGTCCAATAATATTATGTGTTGAAGTAGTTGATCTTGTTGTCCATAGTACAGCTAGGAATACGTTTCTTTTTTAGTTTTGGTCATATTTTCAAATAAATTTTCTGGGGTATCCAAGTTTCTTTCCTGTTTTTATTTTCTTCCCGTTATTTACTGGAGAAATGGTGTTTGCCTGGGGAAGGTTCATTTTGTCCCACATGACATGTATTGCTAATTGTGTAATGCAACCTTTCTGTTATGATTTCTGTTGAGCCTTTAAATTTCCATAGATAGGTTGATTCCAAAATGATGCCCTATAAACGTTTTTATATATAAGAAAAATAAATCCATAATGTGAAGCTTAAACAACATAAATTACATATACAATACAATTAATCAGTTGATCATACTTCAAAACAAAAAATAATCACTTGATTAAAGGTTAATCAAAATAACCTATAGTCGTCTATAGCCATGCAAAAAGAACTGGACTAAATCTTGGTTGACCTTAAGATGCTATGTCAGTTTAAGACACGCTCATGATGTTGGGCCAAATTAATTCATAGACTAGGATTACCCACTATGCCAGCTAAAATATCGTTGATTTTCGTATTGGAAGCGGGAAAAAAAAATTGATGCCTCAAAATATTTGCTGCCCAAAGTAGTACTTTGGGTACTTCCCCTCAGGGACGCCCTGTAGAAACCTCTCAATCTCTTAATTTTTCGAGAGCATCTCCAATGCTTGGGGTCAAGGCCATCCTATGTGGAGGTCTTATTAACACCACCTTTTAGTGGGTCATTGCTAAAATACAAAAAAGAAGTAAAGATAATTTTTTTCACCTAACGTTCATCTCCAATCTCCAAGGTCTTATCTAACAAACTTTGTTTAAATTTAGAAACATACTGATGTGGACTTAAGACCCAAGGTCATAGGGAAAGTCTAATCTAGACATTCTCCTTTACCCCCACTTAGCCATGTCATCCTTTTTTATGACCTTCACCTTTGCATTGGTCTTAGATCTTAGGTGTCATGCAATTTTAAGACCTTGACCCCTTGCATTGGAGATGCTCTCAGAGAACAAGCCTTATATGCGCTACCTGACTGCTACCGAGGTACGCAGTAATGGGTATGAGACTTAAAAGATAAGTTTCATGTGACCAACAAAAACGTGATGCAACCTAAAAGTTGAACTGTCTTGGCCTGCTGGGTTTATAAGAAATCTGAAATTTCTTGGGTTTTTCAAATTTCTTTGTCATTGGCGGCAAAAAGCCTATTCCATCTTTAGAAGGTTCAGATTTTTTCAAGTGCTTCAGATTGTTATGAGGAAACCCTGTTCTCCTTAAGTATAATGTGGTCATGCATGCTTGTGTTTGAAATCGTCCGCATAACTTTTAGTCAATGTTGGAGTAGTTTGATAACCTGCAAATAATGGGTAGCACTGAAAATCAATAATGCAGGTATCATCACCGACAATCATTGTTGAAAGAGCTGGTTCTTATGCCTGGACACACAAAAGCTGGAGAGTTAGGGAAGAATTTGCAAGGGCTGTCACATCAGCAATTGGGCTTTTTGCATCTACTGAGCTTCCCCTTCAACGAGTTATACTTCCTCCGGTATGTCAGCTATGCATTTTGCGAATTAATCAATAAGGTTACTGCAGTATATACTTGACTGGATTTTTTTTTTCCTCCATCTGGATAATTTGTTAGAGAACCATATAGCCGAGTTTAGTTATTTCACTATCTGTTAATCACAGCGAACAGGAAATAAATAAAAGCTCCCAGCTTTGGTGTAGAGATCTAATTATTGTCATATTGTTGAACTGTTAAGTAATGGGAGTGGAAGTTGCATATATATCTCATCCCTTCAAAGATGTATGATGCATCTAATACCACTTACATTTAATTGATGTTTCTATATTTGTACATCTAGATCTTGCAGATGTTAAATGACCCGAATCATGCTGTGAGAGAAGCAGCTGTATCATGTATTGAGGTCAGTGTTTGAGGCAATCTTGTTTTCATGTATTATAGTAATTTTTTGTATGTTACATGCTGCTTTAATTTTTATTATTTTTGGGAGATGCTCATAGTACGTACATTATTGAGGATGCTCACATACTCGAATTGTGCAAAATGAATCGAAGTATGTAATAGAATTTGTTAGAGGCAGATTTGGTGTACATATATCATGGTTAACCCCTGCGCTGTTGTAAAGTATTGACCATACTTCTCTGCCACCACCCTATTGTTAAGTGTTGCACTTTAAACGTAACTGAATGATTGACTAATAAACTTCTAAATTGGTGAAGACTAAAGTAAAGATGGTTATTAGGACCCTCCACGATGGTTGATCTCCTCGTCACGGAGGTATCGTCCAATTATATTTCTAGTTGAACTGTACTGTAAGCTGAATTGAGCCCCTGGTTGTCTGTTGGACAAGTTTATCAACAATCGTGCTTACAATATCTTGGGATGTCAAATATCTGTTGCATGGCTTTGTTGCTGCTCTTCTAGGTCCATATGGTCATGGCTTCAAATTAATGTAACGCCATGAATTTTATTTTTTATAGCTACTTTTTCACTAATTTTTATTCCTTTCTCTCTCCAGGAGATGTATACACAAGTTGGGCCTCAGTTTCGCGAAGAATTGCAGCGTTATAGTCTCCCAACATTTATGGTGATTATCAGTGTTGATTTTTTTTATCCCCAACTTGAAATAGGCCTTGGTTTAACACCGCAGAATGTTTTTTTTTTTTATATATATACAGCAGTATAGGGTTCATCTTTTCCTTACCTAAATACTGATTCTCCCAACCAACACTGCAGGTTAAGGATATTAATGCCAGGCTAGAGAAAATTGAACCAAAGACTCGCAGCTCAGATGGACATGTAGCACAAATGAAGTCTGCGAATGTTAACCAGAAAAGGAGCAGTCCAAAGGCTAAGAATTCTACCCGTGAAATTTCTCTTGCTGGAGGTTAGTATGTACGTCAGATGATTAGTTTTAAGATATTGATGCTAGTTGTTTATGACATTCTTTAGAAAATTGGTCAGCAAAATTGGTCAGCTATGCATTTGATATCATTTTGTAAGATGTCTTTTAGATAAACTTGTGTACTTTACGTGGCTGAGATTTTGCAGAGTTTTAATGTGTGTTATGGATGCTTAGCTCTTTCTATATATATGTGTCTGAGATTCTGTGGGGGGCTTTCCCTGTGTTTCACTGTTTTGTGCTTGTGGTTTGCTCCATGTGACTTGTGTTACTTGGAATGTCAGTACAATTCTGTTCAACATTATTTTTGCTTACTATTTTATCAGTTTCTGTTCGATGTTACGCTTGCACATCTAATTATATGATTTTGTGTTGTCTGCCCTCTTGAGATTCATATTGTTTCTCCTTAATGAGGTGCAGGAGAAAGTGATGTGGTGGAAAAGCCTGTAGATCCTATAAAAGTGTACTCCGAGAAGGAGCTAGTTAGGGAATTTGATAAGATTGGGTCTATTCTTGTTCCAGAGAAAGACTGGTCTCTCCGTATAGCTGCCATGCAAAGAGTGGAAGGCCTTATCTTTGGAGGTTTGTACTGACTCATCTTTTATCCAATCTCCGTTTCAATCTGTTTCTGTTTGTGTCTTTATTTTATTTTTTGGACACCAAAAAAATGAAGTTTATGACTTTATTTAAAACTTATCTTTATATATAAGTATATGTTGCATAACTGAAAGCCCTGACTGAAGTTTTTCTTGTTAGTTCATCATTTTGTCCTTCTATTCCTTCTGCTTGCCTTTCTGTGTTTTGTCATGCATTTTGAGAAGCTTATAGACTTCTTATGTTTTGTGTTTATAGATAGTACTAATCTTTTATTGCCCTTTGCTCAGAATTTGATGTAGCCCATGTACGTATGTGTGGCTGCTAGTATTTCTTTTTAACAGCTGTCTGTGACGGTGTTATTTTGTCATATCAGGTGCTACTGATTATCCATGTTTCCCTGCACTTTTGAAGCATCTTGTTCCACCCCTTAGCACACAACTGTCTGATCGGCGCTCAAGTATAGTAAAGCAGGTATTTACACTGGTGTAGTCATATATATTTATATTACAGCTTCGTAAAAGAATATTACTCGTACATGATTGTTGAGTTGACACTTATCCGCATGACTGGTGACATGTCAAGATAGTTTTTTTGAAAATGCATTTTCTATGGAATCACGTTATTGCTGTTGGATTGGCATTCATGCCGATGGAAATGCAGTTAGTTTTGCAACTTTCAGTAATTGGTATTCCTCCTCTAGGCTTGTCATCTGTTGAGCTTGTTATCTAAGGAGCTTCTCGGGGATTTTGAGGCTTGTGCTGAAATGTTCATTCCAGTAAGTTCATCTTTGCTCGTGTAGTGCTGCTGGCTTTGTATCCTTCTTAACTGAGACTCTGGTTATTATGTTTCAGGTTCTATTTAAGCTCGTAGTAATAACTGTACTTGTGATTGCTGAGTCTGCAGATAACTGCATAAAAACGGTAATCAATATTATATCCTCCCTCCCTCTCTTTCTTAGTCTTATTGATACCTGAATGTGTCTCGTGCTCCTTCAGATGTTGCGCAACTGTAAAGTTGCACGTGTACTTCCCCGTATAGCTGACTGTGCGAAGAATGATCGCAGTGCTATACTTCGTGCCAGGTGTGTCTCTTCTTTTCTTTAGGCTAGAGCGTAGCTTGTTCCTCATTTTACTAATTCTCGCATATCATCGGTTTGTGCAATTGATTGTTTGTTTCTCAGGTGTTGTGAATATGCTCTTCTGATTTTGGAGTACTGGGCTGATGAGCCTGAGATACAAAGAGCGGCTGATCTTTATGAAGATCTTATTAAATGTTGCGTGGGGGATGCAATGAGTGAGGTATAACCTTGAAGTTAGTGGATCGTCTTTGAAATGTTTTCATGGATATACTCGGACTACAAGATTTTCTAGTTCATCATGTTAAAATAATTAGTTTTGCCTTTCGAGTGGAGAATTGCTGCTATAGTGAGTTAATCATCTAAAAGAAGATAACTATTTGAACTCTACAGGTACGGTCTACTGCAAGAACTTGCTATCGCATGTTCACAAAAACCTGGCCAGAACGTTCTCGACGTTTATTTTCGTCTTTTGATCCTGTGATTCAAAGGGTATATGGTTTCTTTTGCTGACATTTTGAGTATGAATAGCTATAAATATATTTATAATGAAACCTAATTTCATCAAAGTTGCACAGATAATAAATGACGAGGATGGGGGTGTGCACAGACGATATGCTTCTCCATCACTGCGGGAAAGGGGCGTGCCAGCGCTGCGCACTCCATCTCAAGCACCTGCTTCTACTGGATATGGAACATCTGCAATTGTCGCAATGGATAGATCTGCAAGTGTGAACTCCGGTACATCTGTTTCTTCTGGTTTGCTTCTATCACAAGCAAAATCGCTTGGAAAAGGTACTGAACGGAGCCTTGAAAGTGTTCTCCATGCAAGTAAACAAAAGGTTACAGCTATTGAGAGCATGCTGAGAGGTCTTGAAATGTCTGACAAACACAATTCTTCTAATATGCGTTCAACAAGCTTGGATCTAGGTATTCATTTTATAGCTCATTGACTATTGATCTATCCGTTAAATTAGTTCCATCTTGTTTATAAAACACTAGTTAGTTACAAATGCTATGTGTAATTGCATGAAATTAGCTATTTGTCTCTGAGCAAGTCTGAACGGCTAAGCTTCATTCTTATTGCTCCTAGTGCAGGAGTTGACCCTCCATCAGCTCGTGACCCACCGTTTCCAGCCTCTGTTCCTGCTTCAAACCATTTGACAAATTCTGTGTATGCGGATTCAACTGTTTCTATTATACCTAGATGTAGTAGTCGAAACGGTGGTTCTTTGGTGTCAGATTTCATCAATCCTCAGAGTCACGCTTCCAAAGATCCACGTACATATTCATATCTCAGTAATGCTGGAAGTGAGACTTTATCAGCTTTATCGTTGTCATATACAGCAAAGAGAGGTTCTGAAAGGCATCAAGAAGTAAGTTCCTTCGAAGACAATACAAATAACAGGGCAAGCAGGCGATATGTGGCCTCACACATGGACAAGACGTACCTTGACACACCCTATAAAGATGCTAACTTTAGGGATTCTCATAATAGTTACATTCCCAATTTCCAGCGGCCACTTTTGAGGAAACCTGTCACTGCACGGGTTTCTGCAAGCAGCAGAAACAGTTTTGATGATAGTCAGCTAGCACATAACGACATGGGAAACTATGTGGATGGTCCAGCATCTCTAAATGATGCCTTGGCTGAGGGCCTGAGTCCAACTTCCGATTGGTCTGCTAGAGTTGCTGCGTTCAATTTTCTGAGGACTTTGCTGCAACAAGGACCAAGGGGTATTCAAGAAGTCACACAGAGTTTTGAGAAGGTCATGAAACTGTTCTTTCACCACTTGGATGACCCTCACCACAAAGTTGCACAAGCAGCCCTTTCAACATTAGCAGAGATCATTCCAGCTTGCAGAAGGCCTTTCGAAAGCTATATGGAGAGGATCTTACCACATGTCTTCTCACGGTTAATTGATCCGAAGGAGTTAGTACGCCAACCGTGCACCACAACTTTGGAAATTGTGAGCAAAGCTTATGGAGTGGATTCTCTTTTACCTGCATTGCTTCGTTCATTGGATGAGCAGAGGTCTCCAAAAGCTAAATTAGCTGTTATTGAGTTTGCTATCAAATCTTTTAATAAGCATGCCGCGAATTCTGAATCTGGGAATAGTGGTATTCTAAAACTTTGGCTGGCCAAGTTAGGACCTTTGGTACACGATAAAAATACAAAACTAAAGGAAGCCGCTATTACTTGCATTATATCAGTATTTACCCATTTTGATTCCACATCAGTCCTCAACTTTATTCTCAGTTTATCGGTTGAGGAGCAAAATTCCATCAGACGAGCACTGAAGCAGTACAGCCCGCGTATAGAGGTTGACCTTATGAATTTTGTACAAAGCAAGAAAGAGAGACAGCGTTCCAAATCTTTCTACGACCAGTCAGATATTGTTGGAACTTCTTCCGAAGAGGGATACACTATAGTTTCGAAGAAAAGCAACTTTTTTGGAAGGTATTCTGCAGGTTCCGTTGATAGCGATGGTGTCAGGAAATGGAATTCCCTACAGGAGTCGTCCCAGAATACTGTCTCTGCTGGTCAAGCTCCTTCTGACGAGAACATCTATCGCAGTTTCGAGGCTGGTTCCAAAACCGATGTTCCTATTTCTACAAGCAAGGATCTGATGTACAATGCCAATACTTCAGCTGAAAACAAAACATCCTGGATAACCCAGCCTGAAACTGTAGATCATAGTGTGTGTTTGGAGAGTTCTTTGTCAACTCCACGTGTAGATGTAAACAGGCACATGGCCTCCGATCTTGGAGGGATGACTGAATTCAAGCCTGCGAATGAAAGTTCTCCGGAGATAGTCTCTAGTCTTGACAAGCTTTCACCTGTTAAAGTCAGCTCTTCTCCTGAATCTGGCCCTAGT
Organism: Papaver atlanticum; assembly: GCA_023531105.1. NCBI lineage: Eukaryota > Viridiplantae > Streptophyta > Magnoliopsida > Ranunculales > Papaveraceae > Papaver > Papaver atlanticum. The sequence goes on from JAJJMB010001204.1 coordinate 108,620, forward strand.
ATTCCTCAGATTCTTCATCAGGTAACTCAGGGAACTTGCTGCTATATTTTCTGAAGGAAATAGTTCTCTGGCTTGGCACCCACGTAGGACCTTTTATAAGCATTGAGCTTGAGGCTGTTTCCCTATTTGTCTGTAGGTGTCTAATGGAAATGATGGGGATGCAAGCATAAGGAAACGTGGGGCACTTCAGCAGTTGGTTGAAGTTTCTCTGGTCAATGAGGGCACCATTTGGACAAAGGTGTGTACGACATATTTACATCTAGACTGTTGATCGGTTTTCTTCTAATTTGCTGGCAGATTGCTAACCATGGATTAGATTATGTGTTATTCAATTGTCGTCGTTACAACTGAAACCCTAGACAACAAAGCCAGCAAATTTTGATACATTTCCCAATGTCTTACCACCAGGCTACCCTGTCTTCCCTTGAATTATTATTGTGGCGGCCTCTAAGAAGACATTTGTATTCTATTCATTCTATTAATTCATTAGAAATAAGATCATACCTGCTTTAAAGTTTTATCTAGGTGATCCTTTATTAAACTTGACATGCTCACCTATGCACGCGAAAAGTATCATCTACTTTTTAGTTTTTCACTTTTTCTTTTCTGTGATCTAGATCCGTCCTTCATTTTACTCATGGTCAACTATAAATCATAAAGGCGAGATTCTAGTCTCGCTGTCCATTTGATTTTATGTAGAAGTGTGTGTTGGGAATTATCAATGTAAGAGAGACATGAGATTTTTTTCTGTCCTGGTCCATTTAGGATTTCTTAGTGTACTTGAAATAAACCCAAGTTTTTTTCTTTGCAGTACTTCAATCAGATCTTAACTGTTGTACTTGAGGTGCTTGACGATTCTGATTCATCGATTAGGGAACTTGCTCTTTCTGTAATTGTTGAAATGCTTAATAATCAGGTAACTGAGGTTTTTTTCTGGTACTTTGTTAATTGGCTTGGTTAGTTCTTAATGAAACCCATCCATAATCTTTTTTCCAGAAAGAATCCATGGAAGATTCAATTGAGATTGTCGTTGAAAAACTGCTTCATGTTACCAAGGATACGGTTGCAAAGGTATCCTACTTTCCTAATTTGGACTTAAATGTTTTACTGTTGCTCTTCTTACTGTATGAGTTATGATTCTCTTTTCATCTGTCATTAGGTTTCAAGTGAAGCAGAGCAGTGCTTAACTTTAGTTTTATCTCAGTATGATCCATTCAGATGCCTAACTGTAAGTTAATGTATTTGCTGTGTATAAATTTTCCTGTATTTCCTACTAAAACCTTCTCTAGCTGGGGTGGAACACTTCGTATTTAATTGAGGTTTTGCAGGTCATTGTGCCGTTATTAGTCAGTGAAGATGAGAAGACTCTTGTTACTTGCATTAACTGTCTGACCAAGGTATCTTTTGTTCAATTTTTGTTACACACCCCTGTGTGCTACATATCCTTGTGTTTCTGCTGAATTTTCGGCCTGAAATGGTATATAGCACAAGTAAGCTCCTGGAGTCTTGAACATGTCATAGTTTCAACCTTGTTAACGAGCACTGATTTTTTGAGCGGCTAAAGCTAGCTTGCATTTCCATCCTAGGCTGAGTACAAACCGTGTACCCTTAGGATTCTACTCCTGAATTTCTACTCCTGACATTGACTATTTTGGTTTCAGCTTGTGGGCCGGCTCTCGCAAGAAGAATTAATGACGCAATTGTCCTCGTTTCTTCCTGCCCTTTTTGATGCATTTGGAAATCAGAGTGCTGATGTCCGCAAGGTAAGTGTTTTAATTTCAATTCTTTTTCATCAATTTATTCTTAGAATACATACTATTTTCTGTGCGTTATAATCTTTGCATTTGTAGCAAATATATTTTGATGTACATCTTTGGTTGTGAATTGCAGACTGTCGTTTTCTGTTTGGTGGACATCTATATTATGCTTGGAAAATCATTCTTGCCGTACTTGGAAGGGCTTAACAGTACGCAACTGAGATTGGTGACCATCTACGCTAACCGAATTTCTCAGGCCAGATCAGGCACCACGATAGATGCAAATCACGGTTAGATGGTCCTTGTTATGGTTAGAATGGAGGAGAAATAGTGTCTATTGGGGTTTGTTTGTTTATTGGGGTTGGAGTGTTATTATTCATTTATGTATTTTTATGTATATTGTGTGAATTGTTGTCAATTTCATTGGGTTTGTTTTGGGTGTTTCTTGAGTTTGGTTTTGTTCCAGGTGCTTTCTGCAGTTTCTAGTGAAACAAAAAGTTAACAAAAAGTATATTGACAGAACCGTTATGTGCAAATATGGTTGATTCTTAAAATTCACCTTCCTGGTACTGTTATCGAGTTTGCAGGGGTTGTTATGAAGTATGGACAATTGAAATCCATGATTTGAATTGGCTGGCTTTATCAGTCTCAGAATATTGACTTCCATGATCAAGGGTATTTATCCAACAGTGGTGGGCAGCGGCTTTAACTGGCTGCAACTGTAAAAAGTAATTGTGGCCTGACAAGTGGGAGTCCGATTCGGTGCACCACCATTTGCCAGGGGTGGTGCACATTCGTCCTATAGGTTATATATCTTTTAAGTTTATTCGTCTATTTTCTTTACCTTTTTTATATGAAAGGACTACTATGCAACCTGTGCTAATCGCCGGACCCGGCGGGAATTGGCGTATCGGGGCAAAGCCCCACATCTTTTGTCCAAGGGAAAATTATCAAGCCCTTAATTAAAAGATGTTTAAATCTAGGCCCCGAAATATTAAAAGATGTTGATATCCTTATGCATATTGTCAATCCCATAATTAAATAAAATTTTAAATTTAGGCCCAAAATTATTAAAATATAGTGTGTAATGTTCCAACCACCTCCGACTACTACCGCCACCAACCACCCCCCCGACCACCATCGTCAAACCACCACTGCCAGCCACCTCCGACCACCATCACCTCCGACCACCACTGTCAAACCACCTCCGACCACCACCGTCGCCACCGCCACCCAACACTGCCAACCACCACCCGCCACCACACTCGACCACCACCAACATATGGATGTGTACACAGATATGCATGTGTATCCAGAAGTTACACATTCATATGACGTGTAATGCAAAGTTACACTTGTATATAGATGTGTACTCAGTATTACACATGTGCACGCAGAAGTTACACATGTGTACGACATGTTTAATTAAAAGTTACACATGCATATGGATGTGTACTGCATGTGTAATGATAAGTTACACACGCATATGCCATGTGTAGTCCACAATTACACATGCCATAACAGTTGCACATCCAAAGAAACGTACAAAAGTTACATGTATTAGCCTTAGTATTTATTTACAATAATTTCTCCGTCTATCAATTATAGTAATCAGTTGTTATTGATAACAATACACGAGTTAAAACACTTGATATGCAAAAAAAAATCCTAGAAATAAGCCACCACATCCTATAATAGAACTGTTCCCATCAATTCTTGCCTTCCTCGATACCAAAATGCTTGCATATCTGCAACATTCGTACAACAAGAGCTTCAAAAGTGATTTCATCTGAAAATCTCAAATAGCTAGACCACCTACAAGAAATCACTTTCTATCATCTTAAAGGAAATGTCTATTCACTATGATACGGTATAGATCAACAATTAGAAGAAATATAACTTACTATAATTACCACCACCTCCTAGAATCACAAACTCAGTAGAGTAGTTACAACAGACTGCAATTCCACCACCACCACTTAAAATGACACCTCCATTTATTTCTCCACCACTCGCACTACCTCCAGCTCCAATACCACCACCAGAAACACTCTGCAATTCAGAATCAAAATCAATAACAATACAAGAACAATCAAACAATCAAAGCGAAATGCACTTTTCATTGAACTCTACGAACACTAAAAAATCAGATTCATACAGAAACTTCAGATTTAGTTACACACCAGCTGACTTATGTAACTGAGAGTTACACATGCATATAACATGTGTAACTAGGAGATACACATGCATCTGACTTGTGTAACTGAAAGTTACACATGCATATGACTAGTGTAACTAGGGGTTACACCTGCATATGGCATATGCCATTTATCATGAACTTGCAAGCCTAAGTTACCTAAAGCACAATGTTACAGTTTTTGGCTCAATCAAAAGCAAAATATCATATGCTTCCACTAAGAGAGGGTAACTGAGTATGAAAAGATGGATAAAGTTAACTACAAAATCAAATAATCAAAACAAAAGCTTGTGTTTTTTATACTCATTTAGCATTACAAATATTTATCTGTCCATCTAAAGCTAACTACAAAATCAAATAATCAAAACAAAAGCTTGTTGAAAACTATCGTGCAATTCGTTTATTTCTATGTAAATGTTTATGAACGGGTTACAATTCCTAGATTGGTCAAGCTACATCAATCTACAGACCTCAAGTGTTTTATGTATTCAAAATAAAAGAACATCATAACTTTGAAATATTACTACCCAATCAAAGAAACAAAAAGATTATTGAAGAATGGCAAAAGGGCATACCAGCAGTATTGCTCCAAAGACCCTTATACAAGCCAAAGCAACCACTTGTTTCTCCACTATAAAAAACAATTCAAAAACAAATAAAGCAATCAAAATAATTGCCAGCACCACTCAATATTTTCCATCATACATTGACCATAATGAACCAAGAATCATATAGAGACGTATCATCGTGTAAGCTTACACCAGCTGACTTGTGTAACTCTCAGTTACACATGCATATAACATGTGTAATTAGGAGATACACACGCATCTAACTTGTGTAACTTCCAGTTACACATGCATAGGGATAGTAGTGATGGATGAATGGACAAATTCAATCAAATATGAGATGATGATCAGATTTGCAAAGTAACTAATCAAATGCACAAAGGCTGAACACAGGCATACCTAACTTCTCCAGTGAAAGCACCTTCTTTCTTCACCCAGCAAGCAGCCACTTGAATCTCAGGATACAATGAAATCTTAGCCGAGGTAAGGAACACAAATGGAGGACTGACCACAACCTCTGTACAAAAAACATTCCCAACTACATTTAAATACTTATAATCCATAGAAATATCAAATGTAATAGCATATTCACAATATCAATACATCCACTCACCAACAACATCTACGGATGCAATTTCAGCACCATTAATGTGTCAACAATCTTCTTCACTTGGTCCTCAGTTCCATTCTGAAATTCCACAATTACTCAATTATGAATTCCACCTCCTACTCCTCATTTCAACATTTCAGGGAGACCATCCTACAAAAATACCACATAAATAAGCAGTTAACTTTATTGAGTTATTGGCAACCTGAAGAGTAACAAAAAACAATAAGATTTTATGAAATTAAAAAGAACAATACACACAACAATGTATAACCAGTTTTACATGCACTTGACTAGTGTAAATAGGAGTTACACATGTATATGACTAGTGTAACTGGGAGTTACAGATGCATCTGAATAGTGTAACTGAGAGTTACACATGCAATTCGGATATGTAGACGCAAGTTACACATGCAATTTGGATGTGTAGACGAAAGTTACACATGTTGTTCATAATCATCAAAATGAGAAACTCAATCACATTGAAATATTAATCAAAAAACACCACCACTGACTTCAAATCCTCCTCTAAACCTGCTCCAACACCACCATCTCTATTCAAAAAGGGATTAGTTAAGAATTTTATTCGTTAAAGAGTGTCAATTCAAGTTAAAGAAATTCAAAACAAAAGGGTATAACTAGTACTATCAGATTGAGCAGCTTTCTTCAAAGTATTAGGTACAACTTCAGATGATAGATTCAAAATAAGTACTCAAAACTCGATTTTCGCTGATTCCTCTTCTTCATACTCATCAAACATATACACGAATCAGAAATTAAATGATAAACGTATCAAGAACGATAACAAATTGAATTATCCAAAACAGAGAATCAAGCAAATCGAAACTAAACAACATCAACAACACAAATCAAAACCTATCTAGATTTAAAATTACAAAATCGATTCATTCAAAAAAATAATTTTGTTGTCCTCTTTTGCGATGTAAAAACCAAAAATACAAGCTAGAACATAATGATGAATACCTTACCTGAACTAGCTTGAATCGATTCAAATCTAGCTTCAAAATGTAGATCTGATTAATTAATTCTCGTAGGTTTTATGTAACTAGCTTGAATCTGAAATCAAAAATAAAGATTAAAATCGTATTACAAATCTGAAATTAAATCAACAAATCCTAACAAATCAAGCCATATCTAGAACTTACAAGCATAAAAATTCAATCGAATCATCATTTTTAATAGAAGATGATACTTATACTTAGCTTGCTGATGAATTCATGTTGAATCTGCGGATCTATTAGTTGAAATCTGTTTCTCGGATTCATTTTTTCCACTGAAACTGATGCTCCTCCTTCTCCTGGTGGTGTATTTGTGATCTCTATCGTCGCCATCGATTACAACAATTTCCCAAACTTTTCTATTGCTTAAATCTAGGTTATGAAATCGATTTTCACTGCAAATCTTGATTAGAAACTGTATTATCTGCCCTGTTTCTTTAGCCGAGAGAGAGAGAGAGCAAAAGCAGATGAGAGAGAGTGAAAAAGAAAAAGAAATCTATAACTAGTTTTATCACGTATATATATACAAAAGGGCAGTCTTGGTATTATTATAATTATTATGGATAATATTCTTATTATTAAGCCCTGCATTCTAAAGTTTTGGGCCTAGAAATATCAAAATGTGAAAGAATGAAGTTGAAAGAGAAGGATCCATTTTGTGGGGCTTCTATATATTGAACCCATATAGTAAGGGGGTTATAGTAGTTTTCACTTTGTCTAAATGCATTAAAACATCTTCAAAAATTCCCTTTACCAATCAAATTATTTCTTTTAGCAATCAAACTATGTTATATGTATGACATGACGAAAATATAGTTGAAATTTACCAACCAAAGAACTTTGCATTAGAAGCTTAAATCTTAATGGAATATCAATTCTAGATAGTCTACTCTAGCAATTAAAAGAATCAACTAGCAATTAAAAGAATTAACCAGATCTCTGTATATTGCTATTGCCAAAAATTTGTTCGAATGTATCTAAGCTGGAAAGGATTTTCAAATGTTGGTGGTTGATCAATCACCATCCTATTGACCACCGTTGATAACGAATCATCAAGACATGAGATTTTTTTTTTGTTTGAGCAAAGAAAGAAAGGGAAACAACACTGAACAAACAACAGTACAGACCACCTCACAAAGACTCGACTAGACAATTATCCTGATAGAGAACTTGACTTAACACATTAGGAGGCTCATGCCACAAAATTTTATTTCTAATACTAGTCCTGGCTAATTTAGCAAGCTTATCAGCCGCTTGGTTACATAACCTTCTTGAAAAAGACACAATACACTACTCCAGAATTTTGAGAATATGTTGACATTCTAGTAGAATGTTTTGGTCCTCCCATTTAAAACAGGAAACACTACCATTACAAGCTTTAATGACCGATTCATTATCCCCTTCTACTATAACTTGATGCCAGTTCAGATCTTTAATCTATTTTCGAGCTTTAAGCAACACCAACGATTCAGCTTGGTTTACATCTCCTGATCTAGATGAGTAGGCCATTGCTGGCATGAATTTTCCTGTAGAGTCACACACAACCAAAGAAAAACCAGCATTAGCATTACCATGAATATATGAAGCATCTATATTAATTTTTACCGAATTATCTGGTGGTTTTTTCCACTTATCTGCTGGCCTAAGCCTTTCAGGGAACGTCCATGCTGGCCTAATTGAATGAATCATACTAGTGGAAGGCTGTGAAGAAAATTGGTTCATGTAGTTTCTGATTTTGTGAACTATCTTGGTTGGGTGATGTATCCTATTCTCAAATATTTTCGCACATTTAGATTTCCAAATCTGCCAGAGAGTCGAGGCAGCTAAATTAGCTAGATGTTTATTAATGTATTTTAGAGAGTTGGGGTTATCAAACCAGGATACAATCCACTCCTTAAGAGAAGTCTGAGTAGATTTGGATTCATGTAGGGCAGTGGATACTCCAAACCAAATAACATCAGCATACTGGCAGTTGATTAAAACATGAGAGCTTGTTTCTTCTTCTTGGATGCAGAAGGGACACTGGCTGTTGATGTTGCTATTGAATTGGCTTAGCTTCTTATTGACTGGTAGAATATCATGACAACACTTCCAGATAAACTTTTGAACTTTGTGAGGAACTTCCATATGCTAGATTTTTAGCCAATGCTTTTGCTGAGTTTGGTTTCTGCCTTGCTTACTGTTCTGGTCCCTTGTTAACTCTCTATACACAAATTTGGTGGTGAATCTTCCATTCTTGGTTAATGACCATCTAAGTTTTTCTCCACCAGAAGCCGGTATTCTAATATTATAGCTTGAAGGTCATGATTGAAGTTGTTGCTAAGTTTTTAAATGTCCCAGTTATGAGTGTCTTTATCAATAAGATCAGCTACTTTGAAAACTTGTAATTGAGACCAAGTATAAGAAAATATATTCAATGAAAAGATACCTCAAGTCTCAATAACGTTTAAGCACAATTGTCATGGTGGGTAAAAAGAGCCCCTTATTTTTCTTCTGGTGGGGCTTTTTCTGTGTCAGTGGATTTTTCGATGGAAAAATCCCGATGTGTCTAGCATAGTTGTTCTCCCAATTTGACCCTAAGTTTGTATAATAAATTAAATTATGTCCCAATGCTTTTAGTTACAATGTTGTTGAGGAAAACGTATGTTGTACTAATATTGCAATGTAATAATATATTCGAAAACTTTCCATGTTATTTTCAATCTTGTGGATTCGCTCCGGCTCTGTTGTGGATTTTTCGGTATTCACACTCCAGTGAAATTATTTTCGTCCATGCGTTTAATTTACTTTTTTCCTTGTCCATGTCATCACAGATTTATATCTCGACATTACAGTTCGATAAGCTGCTAATTCAGTTGCATTTGTTTGGGTTATAAAAGTTGGAGCTCTGGAACTTGGTTCTCTGACCCTGCATCGTTCGACTAAAAGTTAATGTAATACCCCGATTTCGGCAGTGGTTCGCCGATGGAATGAAATATAGATAATGGTTTGTCCTTTCCTTACACCAAGGCCTTTTCAGCACAACTGGCTCCAGAGTTGCCAGAAAACTATGCAGTTAAGCGTGCTCGGGCTGGAGAAATCCAAAGATGGGTGACCTCCCGGGAAGTTGTTGCCTGATGAACGCAGCGATGTCCGTTGAAAACCCTACACTGCTGGATAACCGCAGTGGCTAAGCGGGGACAATATCGGTGGAGGGTCATGTCATTACAAATGGTATCAGAGCCGACGACGGGTCACCGCAGAGGGTGGGAAGGTACGCTGGACGGGGTTAGTCCAGGTGCTTCTCTCATGAGGGGAATGGAAAGTCGGAGATATGGGTTTGAAAATATATTATGGAGCCGAGGACGACTCCAATTTAAGGTGGTGGTATTGTAATACCCCGATTTCGGCAGTGGTTCGCCGATGGAGTGGAGTATAGGTAATAGTTTGTCTTTTGCTAACACCGAGGCCTTTTCATCATAGTTGGCTCCAGAGTTGGCAGAAAACTTTGCAGTTAAGCATGCTCGGGCGGGAGTAATCCATAGATAGGTGACCTTCCGGGAAATTTCTGCTGGATGACCGCAGCGATGCCCGTTGAAAACCCCACACTACCGGATAACCGCAGTGGCTAAGTGGGGACAATATCGGTGGAGGGTTGGGTCACTACAGTTAACTTCCTTTTTTTTGTTGTTGTGATTTTTCAATATCAAGATGTACTATTAGAGCAATAGTTCTAATAATACAAAACATGTGACCCATGAAATCACACCCACATGGATTGAGTGTCCAAAATATGGTTCTCGTGTATCTCTATATCCATCCTACTTCTCTTCAGCACCACCTCTAATTGAGTAATTCTTTAAGCAATTCAACTCAAACAACTTTAAGATTAACAAAAATGTTACAAAGTACAGCTTTATGTCATTATTATCATCTACAACAACAAACTCTTTGCGGACTCATCATCTAATCATCAAGGCTACCATATTATTACAACATTTGGTCCACATCACCGTCATCAGCCAAGAATAAATAAAGATGACCTATACGTAGTGTTCTTCCAAGAGTCATGGGTTACAAATTTCTGAACCAAATTGCACCAATAATAAAAAAAGAAAAAGCTCATACTTGAAGTTAAGCGTTGGTTTTATGTGTGTGGATACGTGACATAAAAGATTAAAAGTCAGGGAAAATTAGTCGAGGAATCAAGGTATTACCCAATTGTGCTTGGACGTGAAACATTATTAAGCTGTTGGCTGTACAGGGGACTCATCCAGCAGAAGGTAAGGCTCATACAAACCCACTAAATGCATGGATCCCATGCCTCCATTTCTCTTTTTTATCATGATCGCATTTGGGATCTCTTTTAGCACTTCTGTTATAGATGATCTCATACTCCCGTGGAGTTGTACACACAACATTTTCTCAGATATCTTACTAAATTTCTCAACTCCTGGCATGTGATTTTGCCTGCAACATATAAACAACACATATTATTATAAATAACAAAGGAATTGTTTTTGCAGTACTTTAAGGGATATCCTCGGGGGAAAAAAGTACTTCGGGGGGTGTAATTCATGCGTTTAACCGTAATCAAATACTGATTAAAATATGAGACAAACTGACGGACCCATTGAACTAAGATACGACAGTCGACACCAAAACTTCCAATGGATAACTTTTCTTGGTTGGGTATTAACTCCAAAAGAATGACACTATAACTATATACATCTCTTTTGTCTGACAATTGGCGAGAGATATAATACCTGTAAGCAAGAAAGAGGACATAATGAGAGACAATATGCTCACATGAGAAGGAAGAAAACAATCAAAATAAAAAAAATTACCAGCTCATCAGGAGAGTCATAACATGTTTGCAAACAATCAAGTGTAGTTGTTGCAGAAGTACAGAGCGTAAGAAAACCAAAATCTCAAAGTCAAAGTTATATAATTTTTAAGTCATCTCAATTCTAGCATAATGTGAATTAAATGAGTTGTTATCTTTTTCATGGTCACCCCACAATCCCCACATTATATTTGAGACATGGAAAGCTCCAAGTTTTGAGAGAAAAATCTGATACTTTGATAGGTGTCTAAAACACCCAATTTTGATAACGATTTCTTACACTTTTTTTATTAGTTTTCATGAAATTTTGTATATTACACATCTTTTCTATGTTTTTAGGTACAATGGCTTGAAGTTGCGAAAAGGAAGGAAAAGCGTCACTAATATCTTTCTCTTAAATGTTTTATATCAGGAAAATTCCCAAGACATGTACCCATCATAGTTTCAATTTGGTTACACCAAAATGGAACTTGTGTGGCGGTTATGTGGCCATTTCATGGAGTGCATTTCATATATATAAAAAAAAAGAAACATAAAAAAAAGAAAAAAAAGAAAAAAAAGAAGAAGCTCAGAACTGTGAGTGGACTTCACCTCAAGGGAGTCACACATGTGCAGGAGAGAAATTAGGTCTCTATACAAACCAAATCAAGAAACCAATTTGCAAGCAGAGAGAGAAAAGTGTCGAGAAAATCAATTGTAGAAGATGAAATTTGTAGGGATACCAACACTAATTTAAATTCCAGTTTTTTTATGTTTACGTTTTTAACCAGTTCTGGAGTTCTATTTCAAGTAGTTGCTTAGAATTAGGACTCTTGGTTTATTTTTAGTATTTGCGTAATCCTGAAACTTTGGTCAGCTCTATAAATACTCGTCTATTTTATGTTTAGGGATTCATTCAATTATCAATCTATTAAGTTGTGTTAAGAAGTGGCTGATCTCCATTCAACAGATCAATTGTTCTTGTGTTTATTAATATAAGGATCAGCTGAATTTGTACCGGGATCCTATCATATGGTATCACCTAGGTTTAGATCCTCTATATTATTAAAGACACAAGTTGCTCACGCGATTGTTGCTGACGTTTCCTATCGAAAAGCTTCACTCACGTATTTATCTCACGCGATTGTTGCTGACGTTTCCTATCGAAAGGCTTCACTCACGTATTTATCCAAGTTCTTATTAGTTTTGAAGATGACGGGTGTAACCAATGCACACTTGAATGATCGTCTTGAAACTTTGAATTCCTCTTTGTTGACGATGCTCGAAGAGATGCAGATTGAACGGACAACTTCTAATAAAAGATTTTATACCTTTCGTGAAGCACAAACTACTCTGCATACCACTCAAAACAACCTTCTTATAGAATTGCAGACCACGAATCGCAACATTGAGGCTCTTCTTCGCCTGCAGCAAGGTGGTTCTCATAATGACCGAACTGACAATCATAATAGACGTATGCCAGGTGATGTTGGGGTTGTTCCATTGATCCGAGGAGGCCCTATTACTCTAAAGTTTCCTAAATTTGATGGTGATGATCCAGAAGGGTGGATTTTTAAAGCTGAGCAGTTCTTTTCACTTCATGGCGTAACTTACAATCAAAAGGTACCGGTAGCTGCTGTGCATCTTGATAAAGATGCTAATTCATGGTATAGATGGATCAAAGAGTCTTTTGGGGAACTAACTTGGCAACAGTTCTCTCGTGCACTACATTCTCGATTCGGTAATCGTAAGCACATCGACGCGTGTGGCACCCTTTCCAAGTTGGAGCAAAAAGGTTTTGTTCGTGAATTTATCAATGAATTTGAAAAGTTATTGAATTTTGTGGATGGCATGCCTGAGGAACACCAAATTAGTATATTTATTTCGGGTCTTCGTAAGGATATTGGTGCTGGTGTTCGTTTGTTTCGCCCACGAAGTCTTTCAGAGACTTTTGAGTATGTTTTATGCCAAGAAGATGCTAGCAATGCGTCATAGCCTATCAAACCTTTGGTACGTAACTTGCCATCAAAACCTTTCGCAGCTGTAGACCCATCTCTACCACAACGGAACATCGTACCTTCTGGCGCTAAACGGTTAACCTGGGTAGAGCAAAAAGAACGCCGTGCAAAAGGCCTTTGCTTTAATTATGATGAGCCATATACGCAAGGTCATTTATATGCGAAGTACAGATTATTGTTCCTTGAGGTGCTTCTGATGTTGCTGTCACAGAACTGGATCAAGACAACAGTGCAACAACTGAGCAATAAGGGGTGACAGAGGTCGATAAGGAAGAGGAAATTGTTCCTGCGATTTCATTTCATGCACTCTTGGGGACTCCGTTTCCGAAAAACTATGCGTATAACCTGATATATTAAAAGGTTACCAGTTGCGGTTTTAATTGATTCGGGATTTACTCACAATTTTCTCCACCCCAAGATTGCAAAACAAGGTGGGTACAAAGCTCAAACGGGTGATACATCACCTATGCAAGTCACCGTTGGTGACAGAGGAGTTTTGGAGACTTGTGGACTATGTTCTAAAGTTTCTATGAAGTTACAAGATTATGTTTTCAAAACTGATTTTTTCTTATTACCAATCAGTGGGTGTGATGCTGTGCTTGGGGTTCAATGGTTGAGCACTTTAGGTCTATTTACTTGGGATTTCAACAAGTTGATTATGCAGTTCAACATGCTAGGCAAGGAATTTGTGTTAGTAGGTAATAATTCACCAACTATAATGTGTTTGGAAACTAAACCTATGCAGCAAGTCATAGGGCGGGAAAAATATGGTATTCTTCTTCAGTTTTTTGGTAGCCTGGATACATTAGGTCCAAGTAAGTCAGAAGTACCTGTTGAAGTTAAAACTTGGTGATGCAGTATTCTGATATTTTTCGTTCACCTACAACATTGCCTCCGAAATGTTCCCATGATCATCACATTCCATTGGTACCAGGCTCTACTCCAATTAATGTGCGTCCGTACCGGTACCCACATTTTCAAAAGGAAGAAATTGAAAGGGTTGTGCCAGAACTAACAGAGGCAGGTTTAATTCGACCAAGTTCAAGTCCGTATTCATCGCCAGTTTTGTTAGTCCGTAAAAAGGATGGCTCATGGCGTATGTGTTTAGATTACCGCGCTTTAAACAATATTACTGTGAAGGATAGGTATCCAATTCCGATGGTGGATGAATTATTAGATGAATTAAACGGCGCAATTATTTTTTCGAAACTCGACTTGCGATCTGATTACCATCAGATTCGACTTTTTGAACCGGATATACTAAAAACTGGATTTCAGACTCACGATGGTCATTACGAGTTTTTAGTAATTCCTTTTGGCCTTTCTAATGCTCTTACGACGTTCCAAAGTTTGATGAATGACATTTTCCATCCTCACCTCCGTAAGTTTGTATTGGTTTTCTTTGACGATACTTTGATTTATAGCAAGAAGCTTAGTGACCATATCCATCATCTCTCGATTGTGTTTTCCATTTTGCGGGATAATCACCTCTTTGTTAAGGAGTTTAAGTGTGTATTTGCGAAGTCGTCAATAGGGTATTTGGGACATAAAATTTCAGGTGAAGGAGTTTCAGTGGAAGACGACAAGATTTCAAGTATAATAAATTGGCCTATTCCATCAACAGTTAAGGATCTTCGTGGATTTTTAGAACTAACGGGATATTACCATAAGTTCGTTAAGGATTACGGAAATATTTGCGCACCATTAACTGCATTATTAAAAAAGGATGCTTGTAATTGGTACGAAGACGCTGTAGTTGCATTTAAACAACTCCAAGTTGCGTTAACTACAACCCCAGTTCACGCTCTCCCTGATTTTTCAAAGGAGTTCGTCTTGGAATGTGATGCTTCCGGTAACGGATTAGGGGATGTACTCATGCAAGAGGGTAAGCCCATTGCTTATCATAGCAAAGCTTTGTCAGGATTTTTTTTGAGTCTTTATGTGTATGACAAAGAGATGTTAGCTATAATTTCGGTTGTCCTAAAATGGCGTGCATACTTGATGGGTCGACACTTTAAGATATATACGGACCACCGCAGCCTTACATATTTTTTGGAGCAAAGATTGTCATCTATAGAACAACAAAAATGGGTAACTAAGTTATTGGGTTTTGACTACGAGATTGTTTATAAACGCGGCTCCGATAACAATGCTGTTGATGCATTATCGCGCGTAAATGATTTCCAACTTATGGCTATTACATCTCCAACATTCGAGGGTGTTCAAGACATAATTCAGGAGTGTCATGATGATACTGACATGGGAAAAATAATTGATGGCTTACGACAGGACCCAAGTTATAAGCCAAATTATCCCTATGCAGATAACATCCTTCGTTATAAAGGTAGGATTGTAGTTGCTGCCACTTCCCCTTGGAGCGTCAAACTCTTACATGAGTTCCATGGTACTCCTATCGCAGGTCATTCTGATTTTTTAAGAACCTATAAGCACCTTAAGGCAAATTTTTATTGGAAGGGTATGAAGAAGGCGATTAAGGATTACATCTCCGTATACGATATATGTCAAAGAAACAAGTCAGAAGCAGTATCTCCTCCAGGACTACTTCAGTCATTGCCCATTTATGACGACGTATGGTTGGATTTATCTATAGATTTTATCGATGGTTTACCTAACTCGAGTCGTAAAAATTCCATCATGGTGGTAGTTGATCAATTCTCCAAGTATAGTCATTTTTGTGCTATTTCTCATCCATATACTGCCACTACTATAGATGACATCTTTGTATGTGATATTGTGCGATTTCACGGCATGCCTAGGACTATTGTAAGTGATCGAGATCCAATACTTCTTAGCAAATTTTGGGAAGCATTATTTTCCCTCCAAGGTACTCAATTATGTCGAAGTTTTGCTTACCACCCACAAACGGATGGTCAAACCGAGGTAAAAAAGCGTACTTTATAATGTTATCTCCGTTGCTTTGCTAGTGATAAAACCAGTGATTGGGTTAGCTGGTTTCCATGGGCAGAATGGTGGTATAACACCATTTACCATTCAACCATTAAAATGACACCCTTCGAAGCTGTTTATAGTTGTCCACCACCAACTGTATCGACTTATCTTCCGGGCACTACTGCCGTTAATGCGGTGGATATGTAACTACGATCTAGGGATCGCACCATACATATCCTTAAAATACATCTCCAGACTGCTCAAGCGCGACTTAATTCATATGCCGATGCCCATCGAACTGAAAGAAGTTTTAATGTGGGTGATTTGGTTTTTCTCCATTTTCAGCCAGACCGTCAAACTACAACACCAAATTAGGTTTACTCTAAGCTCTCGCCGCGTTTTTATGGACCTTTTCGAGTTGTTGAGAGAATTGGGCAAGTCGCTTATAAGCTAGACATGCTTTCTTCGTGTCGCATACACCCTGTCTTCCATGTCTCGACGTTGAAATTGAAGTTAGGAGTTGATGAAAGTATTGAAACTAATGTACCTACAACTGCAGACCAGTGTGAGTGGGAACCAGAGAAGATTTTAAATCGTGGAATGTTTAAGAAACATAATGTTGCAGTTACTCGTTGGTTAATCAAGTGGAAGGATCATCCAACTATAGAGGCAGCTTGGGAAGATGCTGAGAACTTTATTAGTCGTTTTCCTACCTTTGATCCTTAAGGACAAGCCTCACCTGAAGAGGAGTGGAATGTTGGGATGCCAACACTAATTTAAATTCCAGTTTTATTATGTTTACGTTTTTATCCAGTTCTGGAGTTCTATTTCAAGTAGTTGCTTAGAATTAGGACTCTTGGTTTATTTTTATAATTTGCGTGAGCCTAAAACTTTGGTAAGCTCTATATATACTCGTCTATTTTATGTTTAGGGATTCATTCAATTATCAATCTATTAAGTTGTGTTAAAAAGTGGCTGATCTCCATTCAACAGATCAGTTGTTCTTGTGTTTATTAATATTAGGATCAGCTGAATTAGTACCAGGATCCTATCAAACTTGCTGTCATCGGCTGAGACTGAGAAATGGAGGAAAAATGAAGAGTATCAAGAAGCTTGAACTGCAGAGAATATGAGGTTCGAAATCATGACTGAATGATGGTTGATTTGAGACAAAGTCGATTGAAGAAAAGGGGATTGGAGCTGTTGATTGTATGAGGTTTGGTGGCTGTGTTCAAAGACTCGAAGCTGCTGAAATAATGGGTTTTGATGATTGTATTCGAATTAGAGGGTTCTTGTTCAGGAGATAGCTAGAGAAATCAGTAAGGAGGAGGAAGACGAACAATGGTTGCTGCTGTTATTGGAGTTTGAATTTACAACAACAAGAAAAGATGGTGTTGACTTCCTTGTTCTTCAAGAATATCCAAGTGAACATACCACTCCTTGAAGCAATAAGGCAAGTTCCTCGCTACGCAAAGTTCTTGAAGGAATTGTGCACTAACAAGCACAAATTGGTTGGTGTATATGGGTGAGAATGCTTCCGCGTATCTTCAAAAGAAACTTCCACCAAAATTGAATGATCCCGGTAGTTTTACTATACCATGTACAATTGGTACAACCAGGTTTGATCGTGCTTTACTAGACTTAGGTGCAACTATTAATGTTATGCCTGCCTCAATATATGAATCGTTAGACATTGGTCCTCTTAAGGATACCGATATTATTATTCAACTTGCTGATAGGTCCACTACATACCCGAAAGGGGTTGTGGAAGATGTTTTGGTGCATGTTAACTAGTTTATTTTTCCTGCAGACTTTTTTGTTCTAGATATGAGGGATGAAGATTCTTCTTCGTCTACACCTTTGTTGTTGGGTAAACCTTTCATGAGAACTGCTAGAACTAAGATTTATGTCTTTAAAGGCACCATAACTATGGAATTTGGGAACCCATAAGTTTCAACATCTATGAGGCTATGAGATACCCGAGTGACGTGCATTCCTGTTTTTCGGTTGATGTGATTGATTCTTTAGCTCAACAAATGTTCGAGTTAGATGGTGATGATGCATTAGAGAAAGCCATAATGAAGAGTTTAGATTGTGCAAATCATAATAATATGAAAAGTGATATAGAAATGTGTGATGAGCTTAAAGAAGTTATTTGCTCTCTTGCCGTATTACAAGAACTCTCACCTAGAAATGATGTTTCTTATATTTCCTTACCTTGTACTAATGTGAAACTTTTGTCGTCAATTTTGCAGGCACCTATCCTTGAATTGAAACCTCTTCCGGATCACCTCAAGTATGTTTATCTTGGTGATAAGGAAGAGTTACCAGTGATTATTGCCAAAGACCTTACCAAGGTGCAAGAAGAGAATCTTGTTCGTGTGCTAAGAGAATACAAGTCTTCCATAGGGTGGACCATTGCCGATATCAAGGGAATCATCCCTTCCATGTGTATGCACCGAATACTTCTTGAGGAGGGGGCAAAACCAACAAAAGAAGCTCAACGTCGCTTGAACCCTCCGATGATGGAAGTGGTCAAGAAAGAAATCCTGAAGTTGTTGGATGTAGGGGTTATCTATCCCATATCCGATAGCAAATGGGTATGCCGGGTTCAAGTCGTTCCAAAGAAATCCGGTATCACGGTGGTGAAAAACGAAGATAATGACCTAGTTCCAACTAGAATTCAGACTGGTTGGAGAGTGTGCATTGATTATCGAAAGCTCCATTCTACCACCGAAAAGACCATTTTCCCTTACCATTTATTGATTAAATGCTTGAGAGATTGGTTGGACACTCTCACTATTGTTTTCTTGATGATTTTTTAGGGTATAATCAGATTGTAATAGCTCCGGAAGATCAGGAAAAGACGACCTTTACTTGTCTATTTGGCACATTTGCGTATATACGTATGCATTCGGTTTGTGTAATGCTCCTGGCACTTTCCAACGTTGTATGGTAAGTATATTTTCAGATTATGTTGCTAGCATCATAGAAGTGTTTATGGATGACTTTAGTGTGTATGGCGATTATTTTGACAAGTGCTTAGATAACTTTACACTTATACTTAAAAGATTAGTAGAAATCAATCTTGTGATTAATTGGGAAAAGTGTCACTTTATGGTGAATCATGGTATTGTCCTAGGCCACATTGTATCCTCTAGGGGGTTAGAAGTGGACAAAGCTAAGATAGATATCATTAGAAACTTACAATACCCCATAACTGTGAGGGAGGTTCATTCTTTTCTTGGCCATGCAGGTTTTTATAGGAGGTTCATCAAGGATTTCTCCAAGATTGCAATGCCCTTGTGTAGACTTTTGCAAAAAGATGTTACCTTTGATTATGATAAGGAATGCAAGAAAGCTTTTGACACCTTGAAAGAGTTGTTGACTACCGCACCCATCATCAAACCACCGGATTGGAGCAATCCCTTTGAGTTGATGTGTGATGCTAGTGACTATGCCGTGGGAGCCGTGTTGGGATAGCGAGATGGTAAAGTTCCGTATGCCATTTATTACGCTTCTAGAACTCTTAATGGTGCACAAATCAACTAATCAACCACTAAAAAGGAGCTCTTGGCCATAGTGTTCGCGCTTGAAAAATTCAGATCTTACTTGGTGGGTATGCAAGTGATTGTTCTCTCCGATCATGCTGCGATTCGATACTTGCTAACAAAGAAAGATGCTAAGCCAAGGCTCATTAGATGGATACTTCTTCTTCAAGAGTTCCATCTCCAAATTAAGGACAAAAAGGGGAGTGAGAATACTGTAGCAGATCATTTGAATTGATTGATTGCATCCGAAGAAGTAATTCCTTGCATGATAGTTTTCCGGATGAGCAACTCTTTACAGTGGATAGCACAACTCCATGGTACTCTGATATTGTGAACTACTTGGTGACGGGACAAGTTCCTAGTACCATGTCTACGTTTTAGAAATTGAAACTCAAGAAAGTCTCCAAGAAATATACATGGGATGAACCATATTTATGGAAACATTGTGCTGACCAAATAATGCGAAGGTGCGTCCTAGAATCTGAATTTCAATCTATTCTTAATTTCTATCATTCATATGCTTGTGGAGGCCATTTTGGGTCCAAAAGAACGGCTATGAAGGTTCTTGAGAGTGGTTTCTATTGGCCCACTTTATTTAAAGATGCATACTTGTTTTGTAAAGCTTGTGATAGGTTCCAACGAACCGACAATCTAGGTGCTAGAAATCAAATTCCACTAACAACAATTCTCCCCGTAGAGATATTTGATGTGTGGGGTATCGATTTTATGAGGCCTTTTGTGAATTCGAATGAGAATCTTTATATAATTCTTGCTGTTGATTATGTTTCTAAATGGGTGGAGGCTAGATCCACCGGGACTAATGATTCTCAAGTTGTTTGTGAGTTTGTGAAGGAACAAATATGTTTGTACCCAAAATTAATTTTAGGTACTAAACACGATGATTTGATGATGATTATTGAAAATTAGAGCTAGAAAAAGATAAATAGAGGAGACAAAGAATTTAACGTGGTTCGGCAAGTGTTGCCTACATCCACGGAGGAATCCCATAGAGGGTGATTTTATTGATGATCATGATACAATTGTATTTCTTCGGGTTAGCTAACCTAGAATTCCATCCCTCTTTGGAGTTTAGGATACATGTATTTATAGAGTTTATGTAACCCTAATTCTGATACAAACTTCATGTGCAAGCAACTTGGGCAACAAGACTTCTGGAATCTTCTTTCATGGTCTAGACGGGCTTGATTAGCGGGCCTTCCGTGTATTTTGTACACGGTACAAACATCGCCCCCTCTTAACCTCCAACTTGTTGGGGGTTAAGAAGTTTGTTTTTCCTTTTGCGTTGACCGTTGATGACGTAACTCGCCCCCAAGCATGAGTAGAGATATCACAAAGACGCCCCCAACTGTAATTACCTGCATAAAATTTGCTCACGTGCTAGGAGAGACTTTTTTTCCAAGTATTGGACTTGTGATGCTCGAGAGCTAGTCGAGTCTTGAGTAGAATGCAACGTGCTTGCGGCTGGGGCAAGACTTTTTGCTCACAACATAACAAGGCTGTATTGCTCGCTGCTTGGGAAGGATGGCTGTTGCTTGTGTTGAGTACGAGTCTTTGGACCAATATCGGGCATTGGGATCGTGGTCGAGACGAGACTTTATGCTTGCCAAGGTGCAAGTCTTTTATACTCGCGTGCAAGGCGAGGTTTTATGCTTGCGATAAGAGCAAGACTTATGTGCTCACGTGCAAGGTGAGGCTTTAGGTGCTTGCGATGTGATGCAAGGATAAATATTGAAGGGTCTAAGCCATCCTCATCTCGAACTAGATCATGTCGCTATCCACGAACCTCGAACTCGATCATGTTGCTGCTCCAAATGCACATAAAATTTTCTTGAACACTGGAATCTTTTCTTCCATGCTGTAGGGAATTGAAAGACGATTCTAACGAGCCAAAAATCACTCAATTCGGACTTAAAACGAAGAAGTTATTGACGAAACAAGTTTTCAACGAAGCGCGCCTGCTGTTGCAGACATGGCAGTGTTGATTGTACACATCACACAGACATGGCATAGAATAACTGACGTGGCGTTGTTAACCGAACAAGGTTTGCTGATGTGGCACCTGCTGACTGGACTCTGTTGTTTACGTGGCACCGAACTTGCTGACGTGGCAAAATTGTCACGGCCAGTTACTAAAATTTCATCAAGGTTGATGATGTGGCAACTTGCTGACGTGGCGGCAGCTGACTGGATCAAAAAGTTTGACGTGGCACTGCTGACTGTACTGGTTGGACCAGTCTGGTCCAAGTAATGAACTGGGTAATGAACCGGTTAGGTTCAATGGCTCGGTTTGGGAGAAAATAACCATAGATATCTGGAATTTTGGTGAAAACATCCAACGGCTAGGCTTGGTTGGCTCGACCTGGAGTGGCTCGAACAGCTCGGCTCGTATATCACGGCTTGGCTCTAGGTGAACGACTTGACAACTTGGCTTCTCCGGATGGGCTGGAAGATCGCAACGGCTTGACTCAGGACCTGAGCAGTTCGGATCGTCCGAGAACGGCTTAGAGCAGCTTGGCTCGTAGCTGCGGCTTGGCTCATCTGAATGGAGAAGAAGCTTTGAAAACATTGTAACAGTTATAACTGTTACTGTTCTCTGGATTTCGCTGTACTTGCTGCTACTGTTTTGGCCAAGCTTTCTTCAACTGTTTTGCAACAGTTTCTTCAACCTTCGAAACGGTTTCTTCAACCTCGCAAAGGTTTCTTCAACCCTATTTTTTTTTTGCCGATTTTTGGATGGAATCTCGTGCATGATTTTGTTGTTTTGTACCACACTTTTCTCGATGGAAAGAACACGATTCTTTCACTCGAACCCCCTTAGTCGGCGCCCATGTTTGTACCCAAAATTAATTTTTTAGGCACTAAACACGATGATTTGATGATGATTATTGAAAAATAGGGCTAGAAAAGATAAATAAAGGAGACAAAGAATTTAACGTGGTTCGGAAAGTGTTGCCTACATCCACGGAGGAATCCCATAGAGGGTGATTTAATTGATGATCATGATACAATTGTATTTCTTCGGGTTAGCTAACCTAGAATTCCATCCCTCTTTGGAGTTTAGGATACATGTATTTATAGAGTTTATGTAACCAATTCTGATACAAACTTCATGTGCAAGCAACTTAGGCAACAAGGCTTCTGGAATCTTCTTTCACGGGCTTGATTAGCGGGCCTTCCGTGTATTTTATACATGATACAAACAAAATATTATATAGGTTTGGCACACCTCGAGTGGTGATTAGTGATGGAGGTTCCAATTTTCAGAGATCCTTCCACGCTCTTCTCAAGAAGTACAATATTACTCACAAAGTTGGCACACCGTAACATCCACAAACAAGTGGACAAGCTGAAATTTCCAACCGGGAGATCAAGTCCATTTTAGAGAAGACGGTGAATATTACAAGGAAAGATTGGAGGTTTAGACTCAATGATGCTTTATGGGCGTACCGGACAGCGTATAAAAATCCCATTGAAATGTCTCCGTTTAGGATGATTTATGGCAAACCATGCCATCTTCCCGTAGAACTTGAACACAAGGATTTTTGGGCCATAAAGATGTGCAATATGGAGTTAGATGCCGCAGGAAAACAACGAAAGCTTCAACTTAATGAATTGGAAGAAATCCATAATGATGCATATGAAAGTTCGCGTATTTACAAGGAGAAAACTAAAGCTTTTCATGATAAGATGATTTCTCGGAAAAGTTTTGTTATAGGGTAGAAAGTTCTCTTATTTCATTCTCGTCTTAATTTTTTCCCCGGTAAACTTAGGTCCCGATGGGTTGGACCATTTGTTGTTACTAATGTGTTTTCTCATGGTGCAGTTGAGCTTTCTAGTCCCAAAACAGGAAAGATTTTCAAGGTGAACGGCCATCGAGTGAAACCATACTATGAGCAATTTGTGACGGAGAATCAAGAGGTCATAGAATTGAGTGATCCACTCCCTATGGAGGAGTAATTGGAGCTGAAAGTCGGGATGACGACTTTAAACCAAGCGCTAAGTGGGAGGCAACCCACTGGTTTCGTATTTCTTACCTTTCTTTTTCTTCGTTTTTAGTTTTTCTTGTGTTTTATTATTCTTGCATCATATTAGGACTTCCCTTTCTTGAATCATACATTAGAGTCCATTTTCCATTGAGGACAATGTCATGTTTAAGTGTGGGGGGAGGGTTTCATAAAAAAAGTTTTGATGTAGGCAAAACTCCGACTTTTAGGGATTTTTGAAAAATTTAGAATAAACACTAGCCTTTCTAAGTATATGGAATTTTTTCTTGACGATGAGGTATATATATTAGCTGAGTCGGGATTAGATGCCAACTAAATAGCTTGTTTAGTGTTTATCCTCTATTGTTCAAAAGTTATGAGTTGGAGTATAGGTTTTGCGGGTAGACCTCTTGTAAACCCTCACGAGACTATAACTCGTCCATTGGGGACGCTTAGTGGTTCAAAGGCTTGTTACATTCGCTAAAAGTAATCGTAACCTCGACGAAACGAAGTTGTTGTATACATTAGATTAGTTTAGTTTGCTCGAGGACTAGCAAAGATTAAGTGTGGGGGAATTTGATAGGTGTCTAAAACACCCAATTTTGATAACGATTTCTTACACTTTTCTTATTAGTTTTCTTGAAATTTTATGTATTACACATATTTTCTATGTTTTTAGGTACAATGGTTTGAAGTTGCGAAAAGAAGGAAAAACGCCACTAATATCTTTCTCTTAAATGTTTTATATCAGGAAAATTCCCACTTATGGAGTGCATTTCATATATATATAAAAGAAAAAGAAACACAAAAAAAAAGAAAAAAAAAAGAAATAACTCAGAACTGTGAGTGGACTTCACCTCAAGGGAGTCACACATGTGCAGGAGAGAAATTAGGTCTCTATACAAACGAAATCAAGAAACCAATTTGCAAGCAGAGAGAGGAAAGTGCCGAGAAAATCAATTGTAGAAGATGAACTTGCTGTCATCGGCTGAGGACGAGAAATGGAGGAAAAATGAAGAGTATCAAGAAGCTTGAACTGCAGAGAATATGAGGTTCGAAATCATGACTGAATGATGGTTGATTTGAGACAAAGTCGATTGAAGAAAAGGGGATCGGAGCTGTTGATTGTATGAGGTTTGGTGGCTGTGTTCAAAGACTCGAAGCTGCTGAAATAATGGGTTTTGATGATTGTATTCGAATTAGAGGGTTCTTATTTAGGTGCTAGCTAGAGAAATCAGTAAGGAGGAGGAAGACGAACAATGGTTGCTGCTGTTATTGGAGTTTGAATTTACAACAGCAAGAGAAGATGGTGTTGACTGCCTTGTTCTTAGGCTCACAAATGATGAATGATTTGCAGTTCCTGTAGGATTAGGAGTATGGGTTGTGTATAAATTTGAATCTGCAGGAATTAGAGAGCTAGATTTCTTGATGCGCAGAGACAGCAGTTTCTGCTCAACAGGCGTTCGTGAAAATGCTTGAACCCAAGTTCTGCATCTGAAGCTGTTACTGCTGCCAGTTCTTGTACTCTTGCTGTAGGGGGAGGTAGGTAAGATGAATACTTGGAGAAGCTCAGTCGCAGGTATTGGAGAAATTCCATAGAGATTGTGGCTGTACAAGGGTTCACGAGAGTTCTCTGAAGCTGAGAAGGGAATTTGGTACAAGTCTACAACTTCCTTGGCATGAAACTGATTCCGTGAGAACAATGGGTATCCGCCAGTTGAAGACATTTATTGATGCTAGTGCCTGAGTAAGAAATGGAACTGAAATGGAGTCGTTGCTGTCTAGCCATGGTTCTCGACAGAGTTGGAGTATGTGCTGGTGGTGTTAAGACTAGCAGGGACAATGGTGTTGGCTGAAGAAACTTGCGAGGGAATGGGACTGCAATTGGGAGTTGTTGCTGTTGGTGCGCAGTTGAGTGAATGGATGAAGTTTTGAGCTGAAGTCTTACTGCTGAAAGCTAGAAAAAGCTAGGTGCTGATGGTGATTTGAGCTCAAGACAAACATGGAACTGGTGGTATTTTGAGCTGAACCAGTCGACCTAAAGTGTTGCTGCTGTCCATTGCGTTGATGCTGCAGTGAAGACAGTAAGCTGCTACTGCTGTTAGATGGAGGAGTTAGTGGTTGTGAAGTTCAGGTGAAATGGTTGGAGCTCAGGTGGAGTTGTTAGCAGAGAGAAAGAAGGAAAGAAACCACCAGTTCGATCCAGGTTTGGTGCAGTGGCTAACCAAGGTTCAAGGGCTGAGTACAAGGCGTGTCTGGCAATGGCAGTGGCTAACCTGCAGGGTGAGTTAACTTGGGTGCCAATCTGCGAGAATTATGGAAGGAGTTTACTGCCGCGAATATTGCCAGAGGTGCTGTCTTGGCCGTCAATTTTGTGTGATGAATGGCTGAGATTTGGAAGCTGGCAGATTTTGTATTGAACAAGGATTGTTGGGTCTGTTTTAGGTCACGACATTACAGGGAAGAAGAGATATATAAGAGGAGGCGCAGAAACAGAGAAAAACCTACCTCTTTTTCACCAGTTTCATGCACATCAGCTGCTCGATGAAAGTTCTGAAATAAAAGCTTCACCACCAGTTCGCGCAAGGAAGCAGCACCCTGAACCTGTTTTCTCCAGCTGCTTAGTACTTCACAGTGGTTTGCTTTCGCAATTGTGTAGCCTTTGAAACTTTATTTATTTTGAATATATCTTTGTGCTTAAACCAAAACTATGAGTAGCTAATAATCTTATTGATTGGGGAAGATTTCAAAACTCCGAACATGTTTTATTATTAATCAAGTTTATGCAAGTTTTTCTTCGATAAATATCTTTTGTTGATTATCTTTTACCGTTCTTATGACCATGGGATGTATGCTAGCTATCTAAGTGCGCAATTAGGTAACTTGTATGAAACTCTAATGCTAGTATAGCGAACTTTAATCCGTAATTGTTAGAGTAATCTTTTACAAAAGTATGCACTATTTGTCGCAAAGGTATTTTGTATGCAATAGTGTGTAAAAGATAATCCTAGGTTAATGTGTCGAACTTACGAGCATGTGACTAGGAACAACTTGATTCTTAAATATTAATGCAATTGATTGAATTACACCTAGAGAGCATATTTTAGGTGGTTCACTTGATTAGAATCCGCTAGAGAACTTAATCTATGCGGTGATTTAAGGAATCTAAAGATTAGTTGAACTTATAACTTATCTAAAAGTTGTTAACAATCGAAATTTGTTGAAAGAAGAACTTGTATGATTAATAATATCGTGTTCGGTAGTGGCGAATGAATCTCTAGTCAATTCCATCTCATAATTTGAATTACAGTCTTTGCAATCTTAGAATTTGTGTCTTTCAACAAGAACAATTTATTACAAATAATAACTTAAAACTCACACCTCCCTGTGGATTTGAACTCGACTTGCCTCACTACTTTATAGATTTGTGTAGCATAAGAGAATTATTATTGATAGGTTGACAACCTCATCATATTTCTGCCATTTTGTGTTCATATTTTTTCAGGAAGAATGTTGCTGCTTTTTACATCCCTATGGATGATGGATGGAACACATCCAGTATGTAAATGTTCTACCTAATCATAACTATAGGACCAAATAATAAAAAATAAATAAAATTTAAGTAAACCCAAGTAAATTCGTTGGAATCCAACGAACCATACCATAAAGCAAACACAAATATGAAACAACTATATTTTGTATTTTCAGAAGAGTTTGATCTTTACTGAAATTCTTAGTTTTTGCTTGAATGAGCAATAAGTTTTTTTTTTTTGCTCGCACGTCAAATATTTAGAATATTAAAATAATGTTATTTTAATATTATTTGTAAAAAAAGACCTAATAGGGATTAGGTTTTTTGGAGAGCAATATTTGGAGAAATATGGAAAACCAAGAGTTTGCATGAATGTGAGAGTCAAGAGTTGAGGGAAATAATAAGAGTAATAATAAAATAAACAGTTGGAGAGGTGTGGGACCGGCTATGGCTGTGGTACGGCCGGTCGGCAGGTAGGCCCGGTCCCATGACGCCTTTTTTTTTAAATTATTATATCTTCATTTTCCAACTTTGCTTAGATCTTCATTTTTCCTCGTTCGTCCATATTTTTGGATGCTCGTTCGTGCATTATTGCTAAGTACATTCCCACCATTTTCTCGGGGCTTACTAGGTGGTAGCCCATATTCCCGAAAGTTGAATATTTATTACTAATCCATGAAATTCTGCTGGGAAAAGCCGTGAATTGAAGTAATAAAATATTGTTATAAAAATAGAATAGCTTCTAGTAATTCAATTGATGAACACTTCAGTAGAATTAATTAATTTATGGCTCTATACTAACAAACAATCTATCTAGTAATATTATATTTATTCGAGAATCGAGGTATGAGGTACTTGAAGCATCATACTCGTTCTGAATGTTTATTCTACATAGTCATGGAACATTTGCGATAGCCTGAAGACGTTATTGCTTTATATTAGTGGTCAATCCATCTAGGAGCCGTCCAATCATTCTCGATCATATACAGAAGTGAATACTGGAATTGTTCAGTATTGTCGATGAAATATGCAAAATATTACAAGCTCAGTTGAGAGGCTTTAATGATTGCATATTTATGCATGCTCTGAGAGGCTACACACTCAATCAGAGGTTACCGTGACATGAGCTTTCACATCTAAATTCTGAAATATGAATTTCACATTCTCGTCTGAAGCTAGGTAAGAAATATGTAAAATTATGATTTTACAATTTTAGACTTTGTCAAAAATCCACCACCAACATTATGTCTCCTGCTTAGTGAGGGACAGTCATGTTTCACAATAAGCACTGGATAGTGAACTTAGTCGTAAGAAATGTCACCGAAATTCTCGATTTCCTCCAATGATGTCACGTACGAGCAATAGTTTGAATGAAGATCCTAACAGCATGTAAGAGCATCGTCTGGTGAGCGTGAATTGATAAAGCACCGCTGATTTGGGTAGTGGAACGTCCAATTTGGTGGGTTTAGCCTTTGTGGGCCCGTAACCCTAAAAAGAAAATCTGTGTCCAATTAGGTTCAGGAAATAAAATTATTATAAAAGGGATGGAAGACCTATTTTTTTTGCGGAGAATCACCGCCGGCAACGTCCAGACAAGTTCCGGCCGGCGGCATCGACCAGGTAATTTTTTTTTTTTTTTGGTTTGTCGTCTGTCCAACTAGTAAATATTTTTTTTGACGCGCAAGCTTTCATGATTTTTCTTTGGGATGGACGTCTGTCCGATTTCGAAAAACGGACAACTGTCCATTTTTAAAAAAAAAAAATTTACGTGAGTTGTTCACGTTTTTTTATTTTTTTTGAAAATCAAAGTTTGATTTTGATGATTATTTTTTTTTGAAAATAGACAATTATCCATGGTGAAATAATGTCTTTACGTGAGCTTTCAGCTCACGATTTTCGAATGGACGTCTGTCCAATTTTGAAAAAGGGACGGTTGTCCACACAGTAAAAAAATAAATAATTTTACGTGAGTTTTTCACAATTTTGTGAAAATCAAGTTTTGATTTTTGAATAATGAACTTTTCTCGTTTTTGCAGGTGTTTTAAAGAAACGAGCAAGTCCTTGAAGTGTTAACTCTTGTGCTATAATCACTAACTGTTAGTGAAGTTGTAAACATGTAAGAGTTGGAATGTTACCGTTTTTGTAGACGCATATCTTAGTTGATGTGAGCAGCTTTATCATTCAATTGTTGTGCTTGAATTCCATTGCTTCGCTAAAATTTGCATCTTGTATGAATGATATATTGAACTAGAAGTATTGTATGGATGTCACAACTACTTTGCAGAGATGTCAATCGATAGCTATGATAATACTTCAATTGAGGCGAAGGAGAAGAAGGATCAGTAATTAAAAATACTCCAAACATGGATGATGATTTCTTCGTAGTTCAATATAGGCCCGGAAAATGCCTTCCTGGTCATGCATTTCTCCTTCTCACAAATCCCAGGGAAATTACTCAGAGAAAGTTGATATCTCCCCAAGCAATAATTCGATTCTGTTTGCAAGGAGGACATTATTCTACTTCGCCCATAGACTTCAAGCTTTCTCGAAGGCCTTTAACAAACTTATCTTAATGGACGAGGCATATGCTAGGTTATAACCATGTTCGAGCCATGTTAGACAGTGCATAGATGTTAAAGCATAGCCCACCAAGCTTTGGTATGTCAAGTTTGGTTGTCAGATTTTAGTATCAAAACTCATCTAGAGTCGCTTGATTAAATACTAGAGTCAAATTCGTTTAGGTTAGACTAGATAGTCTAGGAATGTTGAGACATACAAGTATTACTCCGAAGACCTGAAGAATGAGAAGAAGTAACGACTGCAACGAAGACATCATCCTTCCACTTGAGGTTAGTTATATTAACTTGATCTTGTTTCCATTCCTAAGTATCTTTCAAGTCGTATTATATTGAAAACATAACATGCTAAGCTGTATATATATAATACTCTAGTGGTTATACTTAGTCATATTATTATGATCAAAGTGTCAAGGAGTTTATTGAATTAAGAAGTATAAACGTTTATCTTTTTGAACTTCGTAAATACGACATCAACATAATCTTTGTATTTGGTTACTTGATTATGTGTAAGATATAGGTGTGATTTCATCCTAGAAAACTATGTATTATTACATCGGTTTAAGGAAGTAGATGTATGAATTTGTTTCA
Organism: Papaver atlanticum; assembly: GCA_023531105.1. NCBI lineage: Eukaryota > Viridiplantae > Streptophyta > Magnoliopsida > Ranunculales > Papaveraceae > Papaver > Papaver atlanticum. Next base: position 138,752 of record JAJJMB010001204.1, read on the forward strand.
TAATCGAAAGGGAAATCATGATTGGTCAAGTTCTTTATTGCATATCTTTTGGATGACCAATGCAAGATAACAAGGTAGAACCTACCATAACTTATGTTAACAATTGAGGTATAACCGGTCATAGCCTATACTGTGTAGCATGTTGTAATTGGTCACAAGCTACTTTGTGAAGCAAGGTGTAACCGGTCACAAGCTACATTGGGAAGTTAGTTGTAATCGGTCACAAGCTAGTTTTAGAAGCAAGGTGTAAACGATCACAAACTAATTTGGGAAGTTAGTAGAACCGGTCACAACCTAGTTTGGGAAGCATGGTAGAACCGATCCCAAGGAGCAAAACCGAGTTTCCAATATTAACGTATCTCTTTATGTTTTGTGTAAATCTTGGAATTAGGGTTTTCTGAGAAACTTCTAGATGTCGACATTATTTGAACATGTACATAACTCTTATCATTAATTGTTCAAATACATTCCTTGATACTCAAGGTGATCCCGAACAGAAATATTGAAAAGCATTTAATTATAATTTTTATAATATATGTTTTAATTACCAGCAATTAAAGCATATCCTATGGAAAATATTATTAGTTAATGTGCTACACTAATAATAGAATTTGTTTAAGGGAGATTTCGGAAATATGGTTTGGTAATTAATTGGAAATAGGAAAACCAAAATTAGGTACTTTAATGAATATCTTTAGAATATTTTCGGTTTTGGAATTTCCTTGTTGTCCAAACAACCTTGGTCTATAAATACTTGAGTTTGCATTTCTTACAAACCATCCTAAGAGCCAGGAAAACTTCATTCGTGTTATTTCTGGTGGAGCCGTCTATCCGGAGAGGAAAGTACCCTAATTAGGCGAAATCTCTTACAACCGCTCGTTTAAAGACTTCTGTGGGATCAAGAAGCTCTACGAGTACCGTTAGTGGGAAACTAGATAATTGCATTGTTATTTTAGTTTTGGATTATTGATTTGATTGACTAACGGTTGTTGAAACTTTGATTACACTTAGTTTGATTATTCTTGAGAGCTTTCTCCTCCGACATAAGGGTCACTCAAACTAGATCAAAGTATCGACGGGATCTTTAGAACCATTTTCGGATCTAAAGACATCTTGTGATAATCCATTGTTAACAGACTCCGTTCTATGTGTGATTGATCACAAGAGGATTCAAGTTGTATTGTGCAGGTTATTGAAGGAAATTGAAGATTTGAAGACGAAGAAGATTTTATTATTAGTTTTCGTATCTTGTGAATTTAGTGCACAAACCTTGATCGTCTGGGATCCAACTAGAATCGTGTTTATCTTTGATAGACTTGATTTTCTAGTTGTGTGAGATCGGCATCACTTTATAGTTACTCTTTGAGTTCTAAATTGATTGATTATGAATCTAGAAATTGATTATTTTGGTAATCAAAGTTTAGATTGATCTAACCAGACAAAGTAATTTATTAGATTAAACGGAAGATCCTTTGTCAACGACTCATAAATATCTTATTGCCAAAGATTAAAAAGAGTGGTTACCAAACAGCTATATCCTTTACTGTTTGAAATACTATCAAAATGATTGGTGATTCATGTGCAACTCTAGAAGTCGAAGGAGCAGGGATACTAAGGAAACTAAGTAGATAAGGGTAGTCTACTTGGCCTCAACTATACAAAGTTGATATTAGATTTTGTATAGCGGCTTAATTCTGAGAGTATTCAAAACTGGACTAGGTCCCGGGGTTTTTCTGCACTTGCGTTTTCCTCGTTAACAAAATCTTGATGTGTCATTTATTTATTATTCCGCAATTATAATTTGTTTATTATAATTTAAAGTAAATAACACTTGTACATTAATCCTAATTGATCCTATAGTGTTTCAGTTTTATACCGTACCTATTATTAAGTGAACACTTTGTTGTTGTATTGTCTCGATCTCGTATCCATAGACAATCACATAAAGTGTATACCATAGTTGTTGTATTGTCTCGACTTTGTCCATAGACGATCATACTTGGTATCGAACTTATAGGTTGATATTTAAAAGATTATGGTGTATTTGAGTACCCTCGTCTTTTCAATTGGTATCAGATCAGGCAAACATGAAAAGATCTAATAATCTGTGTTTGGTGCGATCTAACCTATAAGAAACGAACCCGAGTTCACATGAATTGATTTCAGTAAACGTACCATCAAGATTAGATAACTTCAATTTAATGTGGTGGAAGACAAATATGAAGAATGTGGAACTCCCATCCTAGAAATCGTTTGGCAGCTGGATAAAAACTAGCGATATCCCAGGAAAACTTCTTTTACATTTAAGATACAACCCAAAGATTCCTGATAAAGCTGAAATGGTCAAACAAGGGAATCAATTCAATTCAACAAAATTCCGTAATGTTGATTTGAACGAGATAGGTAATGAATCCTCAATTGCTTTCTTATCTCATTGTGTATGCTTTTTCATCGCTATGAGAAATTGAATCGTGTGTTTTGTGAATCTTACTGTTGCACCATCAATTTTCACAAACAATCCTATTGGATTAGATTCTAGAATGAAACAAAGAGAAATCTATTTCAAATAGAGAATCAAAACTTTCATTCTCTAATAACTCGAGATGTTACTAATAGAATAAGAATGTTTGTTCTATTAAAAATTAATATTGTGATTAAATATTATTACAATATAATTCGAGTTAAGCAAATATTACAATCTTATGAGACAGGAAATATTTCCTCAACTTCTTCATTGGAAGTAGAAATATGCACTCTCCACATAATGGTTTCCTTGAAACCAGTGACAGGCTAAAAGGAATTTGTGACATTAAAGATTTGAGTTATCTTATGTTTGAAATTTCCTCAAACATAACTATCTACTGTGTTATGTTCGTAACTCATGGTCCAGTTTCTGGTACTATAGTCATATGCTATGGACCGATTCGGTTCCTGAAAGCCCATGCGTGGATCGGTGTCCGCTCAGATAACAAAAGTTCTTGTTTCCGAAAATACGTTGATTCCTTAAAAAGGGATAAATTTCCTGTATCGGAAATAAATATAAAATCTTGGTTTTTTCTGTAAGTTTTTGAAGTATTTTCGAAGAAGATAAATATTTTGATATTTCGAAATATTCATCTTGATACTTTTACAAGTTTGTTATCGAAGATGGTACCGAATGAAGACCTAAGAAGAAGACTGCCAACCATGGTTCTCACCAACAAACTTGCTCACATGTTTAAAGGAAAATGTTATCACATTCTTTATAATGTGGATGAAATAATCTGCGGGGAATTTGTTAGTGACCATTGTCTTTACAAGATTGAGAAATATATTGACTCTTTAGAGATTGAGAGACTGACATTATGTGCTGAAACATGTCATCATGAAATTCAACTCTCATCTTCTTCAAGAGTGCATGCATCCAGTCTACTCGATGATGTATTAGAACTAATCAGAAAACAAGTTCTACTTAACGAAAGAATTGATGCTGAAAGGAACCAGGTAAGCTCGTATGAAAAACTGTTAAGTATGGTTTATGAGAACTCATCAAATAATATTGAACATCTTACTAACATTCTTAATCACCATAAGAATGTTCTGATGGAGTTTCAGTCTCTACTCAACGAGATTTCTTCCTAAATGGGAGTGATGCAAGAGATATCGAGAAGACTCTTGCATGGAAACAAAGTAGAGTTCAAGAAAAAATAAGACTAAGTTCTTAGTTTAGAAATAGACTATTCAAATTGTTGATTTATTTCGATATTTTGTATAAGGTCTATTTGAATAAAACTATCAATTATTATGAATGAATACAATTTTATTTTATAATCCTTGTTTCATTATTTGATAGTTCCGTTTGCATAACCTGTGTGAATGATAATATCCTATGCTATTTGCTTTCGGATTATGGGATGTTAGTTTCGGTTTTTATTAACCTAATTATTCGATCTCATATTGTGTTGCCCTTATGATTTGTGTGGTTTTTTAATTTAGCGGGATTAAGTTCTATCCCTTGTTGGTAAGCTTTATCAAAGGATCATAAGGTGATACGATTAAACTCATGTGTGAAAAGTCACAATATGTTAATATCAATTTATGCTTACATAAGTTGTGTTTAGCATAACATGTGGGTTTTGGGTTTAAACTTTTGCTATTAGCACACATTAGTTAAAACCGATTCAACCTTTCTCTGGTAAAGGTTGCTCTTGTTGTTGTTCTTTTGTTCTTGCGAGAGAATGACAACAAATAGGGGGAGAGTTCTTATTTGAACTTGCGCTTAAACCATATTTCTTTCAGGGGAGAAGTGGCTGCGGAAATTGAGGTAACAATTTTATTATTAGTTAATCATTTTTCCTGTTTAAGAAAAGTTTGATTTTATTGCATATATTTTGCTTTTTCTTAACAAAATTTTGGTACAATTGATATGTTCCATTATTATACATGGATTAATTATTGTGATTCAATTTCCGGTTACGAAAAACTCTGTCAATTCCATTGACTTAATGATTCGGTATCTTCTTTATTGTTTGGCATCAATTGTTTTGGATTGACGAAATTCGGTGCAATTGCGGTGCTTATATTGGTTATATTTGTTTCAATTACTTCCGGATGAAAAAAACTATGACAAGTCATTTTTTTGGTTTGTATCTATTGTTTTTGCTTAACAAAAATTACAGGGTCATTTGTTTAGTCCATTCGATTCTGGATAAGAGAAACTAAGTTAATTATGATAGTAGTTAGATTTATCAAATGTAGAATTCGGTTATTCAAGTCTAATCGAATCCCTTGAAAAGAAAAACTAGTTAACTAACCTAGTGTTTGTCTTGTCTAAAGAGAAAGGTCCAAGTTATCTTATGGAATAATTAGAGCCTGATAAGAGAAATGAAGTTAATTCCTGATTTCTATTTGTGTCTTATCGAAATAAGTGATTATACATACGCAATCGGTTCGATTAATAACTAAGTTATCTTTGTTGGTTTATCGGACTAAGGGAAAATTGCTTCGGGCAATTGTTTCCTTGATAACATACTAAAGCTAGATTATTTTTTTAGTTTCGATTTTAGTATTGGTTATCTAAAATGATATGTGAAACCTTCGTGCTTAACTCCTATAGGTTGTACAAGCCTTATGGATTTGTAAGATCCTTTCAGTTTGCTCTTTTGCTTGCTCGTACCTTTGTCATTTTTGTGACAAAAAGGGGTTGAAATATATGGAGTAAACAAGTGATTTATAATCATTAGAAAAGGATATATGTGCTTAAACGTTATATCTAACGAAAGAGTAAAGCATAGACTAAGGGGGAGAAACATATCATCATGCTGTGTAGTATTTCATACTACCAAAGGGGAATAACAAAGATGTTCGGATTCAATATTTACCTAGCTTGCATTTTGGAGGAGTAAAGCTTTTGTTATTCAAATGTCAACAACGGAATTTATTTTCTGAATATATGCAGGTTATTGTGCCGTTGAAACTTGGAATCAAGCGTACGAAGAATGAGTTATTTTGTAATTCGTTTATCTCCATATTTGTAATAGAGTTTTGTCACTAAAATTGACAAAGGGGGAGATTGTTAGAGCATATCTCGGTTGAACCCACCAAGCGTTGGTATATCAAGTTTGGTTGTCATATTTTAGTATCAAAACTCATCTAGAGTTGTTTGATTAAATACTAGAGTCAACTTCGTTTAGGTTAGACTAGAAAGTCTAGGGACGTTGAGACATACACATATTACTCCGAAGACCTAAAGAATGAGAAGAAGTAACGATTGCAACGAAGACATCATCCTTCCACTTGAGGTTAGTTGTGACACTCCTAACCATTTTCTCGGGTTTAGTTCAACCCGTTTGAGTTTAAAATCTTAAATTTGTATTTGGTAGTGATAAAGTAACCTAAGTTAGGGTGCTTTCATGAGTATGAGTCTGCCCAAATCCTAAATATGGTTCATGGAGGGCAACTAATTGCTTTAATCACAAACTTGGGTGCCTAGATAGCAGTACATGCATACACCAAGACACCTTACCCTACACGTGTTTATAATTTAACCCAATAGGGGTATTTGAGTCTTTTGACCCGAGGATAAAGAGAAGAAGGGAAAACTTAATATTATTTTTCTTAGGGTCCTCTTATTTTGTATACGCTCTTATCTTGTATACCCGTATACATGATAAGAGTAATTAATGACCCACATTTTATCTAGGTTTCTGGGATTATGCATCGAATTAATAGTAATAAAATTGATTATCATATTGGGGATTGATTTTCCCTAATTACCCTCGTAATAAAACAAAACGGACGTTTATAACTCTCTGTTTCTATCTATCATCCCTGACCTCTTTTTTCTTCAATTTCTTTCTTCCCTGATCTCTTTCTTCTTCCATATGCAGAAAACAACAAAATCTTAAAACATAAAACTCAATCATAGGATGTGTTCTACTAATTATTAGAAAACTAATTTCGTCATTGATGAATGACATCCAAGAAGAAAATAATGATGGAATCATGGTAAAAGAAGAATTGGTTGTTCATTGAATTAAAGTTAGGGAAATCACAACAATTTCTGTATTTATCATCAGATCTGCTAACAGACTTGGGAGTTTATTGTTTTACCGTTTTTGTATTTGTGCTTGATTTAGGTGGTTTTCTATCTGTTCAATTGCATTAAGAATTGGGGATCTATTACATTGAAGAACTAGGTGTTCTTTGATTTATGATTTTTGTATTTGTTGTCTTTGCTTAAAAATTGTTCCGAAAAAAATATGTTTGTTTGTTAATCTTGCAAGGTTAATTAGAAAAGAGATTTATATCAATCTTTCCAAAATTTTTCATGGTGATTCTTTGCTTAAAACGAAAAACTAGTGATTTGGCAAATAAACAATGGGTTAGAAAGTTTAATCTCGTCTGTTCATTTTCTTTTTGATCTCGTGTATGTTTCGGAAACATAAAAACAAACGACAGTAAACTAATCGAATTAAATTAGGGGTATAAGATGGAATTTTACCTGTTATCGATAATTGAGATGTGCATTTTCAATATATTTAAAATTCCAACACAAGTATCTAGATCCCAGATAAAAAACTATTTTTTTAATTACTCTCATCCTCTGTACAGGTATACAAGTTAACATTTGCCTTTTTGTTATCTTCATGTTTCTTTTTCTCTGGATCTTTTCTCCTTCTCTGGTAAATGGAAAACCAACTAATTAATTGGTCTATACATCTTTTTCTTCTCTTTGCCTTTAACTATTTTTAAGGAGAAGAAATGTGGTGGTGCTGCTGATGGAGAAATCATTGGGGGTTTCTTGTTCTCCTACAATTGAAACCAAGGAACTTAAAAATTTGATTAAAAAATTGGTTTATTTGTAGGATGAATCTCAAAACTATGATGTTGTTGCTAGAGATTTTTGGACTTGGAGTGGCAAGAGAGGTAAGGGAAACTTCTTCTATTTTTTTGGTTTAATTTCATGCTTCCCTAAATCCTTGTCTAATTGAAGTTATTCTTCTTTGATCTTGAAGAATGGGTTGTTCTAAATCATCTTGTTGTTAAGTTTAGTGATGTGATTTATTTGGCTCATGACTTGGAAATTGATGATTTTTTTTTTAATTTAGGGTTTATATGTATATTTAGGGGTTTTCATGTCTAATCAATTTCATCTGTAAGTCGGTATATTAGGATGATGAAACCCTAACTAGAATCTCAGATTTTTTTTTCCCAACATCCAAAACATATTCACTGTTGGAGCTATAAACTGAAATCTAACCGTTTTAACTCAGGGAATTTTGGATATGTTGTTTATGGATATGTCAGGAGTACTGGTCTAAAATTTCAAGATGATCGGACATGGGGAGGTTGTATAAACTTCTGTAGTACAGAGAAGCTTTTGCACATGATTTATACAACGCGGTAGAGATCTTGAGGTTGAGACGGGGGACTTAGACTACATATATTTCTATGATTTTTGGATATGATAAACATATTTTTGTTATGATACATCTGTTAAAATTTCAAAAGAAATGGATCATGGTAAGTACCCCAAATCATGGAAGTTTCTGCTTTGAATTGTGAGTCGTGATTGTAGTTTATAGATTGGAATTAAATTCGGTAACAAAATTCAGAATGCAAGTCCAATTAGTATGGGATAAAATGTTACAAAGGGATACAACGACCTACTGGATTTATGGCTGACTAAATTTGCTTTTGATCATAGAATTTATGTCTATATTAATTTGTATGAGCATTAGTAGCTAGCCATTGTGGCATTTGATAAAAATTGAAGGTATGAATGGTGTTCCAACCTGATAGTTAAGAAATTAATGGTGTTGGTGATGTAGGACATCTATCTATTTTCATTGTGTCAACTATTATAGTTGATCCCTTCGTCTGTATCAACAATGATTGTTGATCCCTAGCGCCTGTTTTAGTTTACTTGCTTTGCAAGTCCTTCACTTTCCTAGTTTAGCTAGAATTCCTTTTTATTTTATTTTAGTGGTATCTACTAAGCCTATATAAAAGCTAGGTCTCTTTGTTTTAAACAAACAATCATATTATTATCAATCAATCAATATTATTATCATTTAATACGATTCTCTTTTATCTTTTCTTATTCCTCCTTTTAAATATCGTCCATATCTCATCATTTTCTTCCTTCTCATCACCAGCAATCTCCGTATTGCGTTCTTCTCACTATCGTTCTACATTAGTTGGTACCACAACCAAAGTTTTTAGATTCTTATCTAGAAAACGATCCATTAAACCGCTTCCGCAAACTCAAACCCTATAATAAAAAATAAATTAAAAAAACCCTAGATTTCTTATTCTCATTTTTGATCATAAAAGAAGTAAGTTTGATAGATCTTCTGCATCCTAAACTAAAAATATCAGCACGTATTAGAGAATATGATTACAATTTTACAAAGCTCTATTTTGCCAAAGGAGACACAGAGACAATATACCGACTTCTTCTTGCCAAGAGAGAAGAAAAGCGGAGATTGAAGAAGCTTGAAGAACTGATTGGTAAAGCGTGGACTGTTGAAAATTATAGGATTGTTTTGCCTGCTTTGTTATCAACTCCAGAAGACTCATCACCTTCTAACAATACTGTAGCTGTTTCGGCTACGTCAGTTAACAAAAAGGAGATGGAAGTTACTGTTCCTAAAGTTTCGTCTTCAACTATGGGTGTTGGAGATGTTTCAACTACATTTGTAAGGGAAGAAAAGAACGTTGTTTCTATAGAGGAAAAAGAAAATATGCTCGCCAAGGATGAGGAATCACATAACGATAAAGATGTTTCGTTGTCAACTCAAGAGGTTTCATTGCCTCCTAATGGTACTGTAGTTGTTTCGGCTACATCAGTTGGCGAGGAGAATACAAAAGAAACTTCGCAAAAGGATAAAGAAAATCAGCTGAAGGAAGTTTTACATGATTCGTTGGATGATAGTCTTCGGATCTTAGCTTCGTAGTTTCTGATGTTGAAATACCTGTTTTATCTAGAGATGAAAATAATGAAGCTGTTGATCAATCGAATACACACATAGTTTCCTATATAAACCCTAACGAGGTTCAACTTGTTGCATCATCGTATAGGAAATCTTTTGCATTGTTTCTTACTTCTATCGAAGGAATTCAGAGAGTTATAACTACAGAGAATTACTCTGGAAGAATTCGTGGTCGTACTTTCTCAAAATCTGAGAGAGTAACGTTTGTTAGAGATTTTTATGAAAAGTTGATTACATATGAAGACATCGGGTTTTACTTGAATGATACTCTTGTACCATGCATGAAAACCAGAGATATAAGATGGACAGTTGCGCATAAAACACCTGCCATTGCAGACGATATTCATTCATCTCAGTTCGAGTCGAAACTATTGACACAAACTGATGGATACAGTGCTGACACCAAGTTGGTTTTGGTGAACTGTGGCTTCAAGAATATTGATATACATTTTACTGGAGTTAATGCATCTCCTAAAATGCTTACGTACTCAACTTGGAAGGAATACTCAAAAGAGGATGTGGATATATTTAGAGAATGTAAGCAGGGACGTATATTTGCTGATATTGTTTAATTTAGTTCGTCGATAGTTGTACTTTGCAAGAATGGTACGGAGGAGTTTGATGTGTCTTTGTTTAATGAGACGACAACTAAAGGATCCCGATCTAACGTTGTCCCTTATAAAGATGCCTTTGGAAGTTTGGTTCCGTATGCTACATCTGGTAGCCGTGGAGGCTCAAATTTTCGAGTGTATAAAGATGCGTTAATAATTGATTCAGGGTACTGTGAACATCATACAGACTTTACTTTGCTGCCATGGAAGCTGGTGGTTATCATCAAAATTAATGGATTCAAGACTATAACTAAGAAGACTACACATTACAACGGTGTCTCGGAATATGGCGATTATCACTGTGTTGATCAAGGGAGTGTGAATATTCGAACTGGTGGTAGCATGAAGAAATACTTCCCTATATTTTTCAAATTCTTCGAATTCTTTTTGTCAATCCTTGTGCACGCAGCGAAAATTCTACTCTTTTTCGTGATTAGAATATGGTACTTTTTCCTGGAGTTGTTTTGTACATACCCTTGGAAAAGGTCGAAGAAGATATCATACCTTGTCACGATGAAATTTTTCAGTTACACGAATGTGACGGTGGAATACGACGAGGTTGGTCGTGGAAACCTGGTGGTGGACATGCATTCTGTACGCTATTCTACACTTTGGACCGGAGATAACAAAAATAATTATGGAGTTTTTCTTGTTTGGATTGAAGAGTTTGATGAAATTCGAAAGCTCAAGACCTGGGACGACATAAAGTCTTTCGAATTTGTTGTCCAAATAAAAATACCCATAGTAGCGTGTTTACTTCGATCTTACACAGTTCTGGCTGGTAACAGGGACGTCTACGAGGTGGCATTCAAAGGCTTAACTTCCACTGGACAAACAATACTTGGATTGCCAGCAACTATCAATGTTACGCACGTTACTTGGGACCCTGGAGGAATTTTATTTATTTATTGTGTTCGATAATGGTTTTGACGACAGTGCTAATCGTACAACTGGTGGAGAAAGGCTTAGAAACAATGACTACTTCATTAAGTCTACATTTTCTCTTCATAGTATGGATGTTCATGAATGGAGTTTTAGAGATAAATATGCAGAGCAAACGGTGGATGGAAGGGAATTTACACTACATAGTTCATGTTTCTCTCACAACTTTCGTCAGTTTAGAAAAGTTGGTCAGCTCCATTTAGTACACTATTCTCTAATGCCTGGTTTATTAAGCTTTTATACTACTTGCTTACATTTTGGTCACATTGGGATCAGCGCTCCGCCTAGCATTAAGTATGACGATAAGCAACATGAATTGTTGTCAAAGTTTACACCTAGCTGTAATCCCAGAAGACATAAAATTGTCAAGTCGTTGGTCGAGAAGGACTCCAAGTTAACGCTGGTCAGTGTTAAGGAAACTGATGCTATATTGAAATATGATGCTCACAACTTAAAAGATTTCTCTAGCACCTCTGCAGTTCCTAAAGCTATTACGGCACTCAATGAACGGAGAACATTACTCCCTCAACTTCCTCTGTTTCGGAACTCTATGCTACACATGGGACAGGTGACAACACAGATTACGGACAAAGGCTCATGGTGGTCAGTCTTGAAGACCGTAAGGACAAGTTGCAGTTAAGTAGTTTTCTATTTTCTGAGTTTGGAAACAATCAAGCAGCTCTACTCAATTTCACATTTCCAAATAAATTTGAAAACTACAACGAGAGAGGAAAAGTGATGTCTGGTTTAGGTGCTGATGATGACTTAAGTGGTTCTGGAGGTACAGAGTGTGCTCGTATCGAGTCATCATACATGATAAGCTTGCGCGAGTTGGACATGAAGTACGTGAAGGATTTTATCTTTCTACATGAATATATTGAACAAACTATGGTCATTCTTCACGAAAGGGAGCTTACTTGGGTAGGACGTGTCTCCTGGAAGCAACACACCTGCATGATTTGTGCTCCAAGTATTAATACTACTTCAAAGCAACATTCCCTCGTATGGTCCACTATTAAACTACTGAGAATTCAAACTGTGGTTTTTGTCTTTGATCGTGGCAAATCAACACGAACAAATGATAAGCTGGATAGTCTTCTAGACAAGGGAATGTTTGGGGTAAACCGCGTAGGAGGAGAAAGAAAATTAGTAGCCATTACTAATTATTCCTAGAAACTATAACGAAGACTTGGTTGTTGGATGTTATTTCAACACAAAGATTTTCTTGGACCAGAAAAGAATCGAGTCCGTTGAACGCACTTTCGAAGGTGTAGCTCAGAACTTGGGAGATACAAGTGATTTACTCGAGGAAGTCGTTACTGGCATGATTTTTTTTATCAACACTAGTGACGTGACTTTTGTCTTTGATCGTGGGAAACTTAAGCACATCTATTATCAAGCTTTGAGACACATTTCTTGGATGTTTCGGTTTTTGATCTCTAGAGCTATGAGTTTTGTGTTTGATCGTGGTAAGACGGTAAAAGTGATATCTACATTTTTCATGGAGGAAAAGAACTCATATCCTTTGATGACAACTCGAAGTCTAGAGCAATATGTGGAGAGAATGAAATTTTTCATATCAGCTAACTTGAGGGCGAGTTTCTTTCAAGAAGGGGGACTAATGTAGGACATCTACCTATTTTCATTGTGTCAACTATTATAGTTGATCCCTTCATCTGTATTGTTCATACATGAAAAATAATACCCCTTAACGGGTCTGGGGTACCCCGAAAAGGAGTGATAAGCCTAGTATGAAGCATGGGGATTTGGGAATTAGGCCCAAGTCCAATTTGAAAATACCCATGAAGAAAGAAGGACAAGGAAATGATTAATAAACAAGGAGGAGGTTATATTAAGGAATGACATTAGAAGTAATTAAGGAGGTTTAGGACATGTGTCATGATGTCATAAAAGGAAGGACTTTTGGGAAAGTCTATATAAGGAAGGACAAGGTACAATGGAAAGGCAACTCTCTCTCTTACTATTCCTAGAAAGCTGAGGTCACTTGGTATGGCTAGGACGGGTAGAACCAAAACTAAAACCACCCATCAACATTTGGCGACCACACCCGGAGGCGTGCCTATCTCACCATGACACACCTAGGAGGCGCTAGCTCAGGCGCGGTAGAAAACAACCCAAATGACCCGCCACTTAACCAAGAAGGAGAAAGAGTAGGGATAGTGTCGGACCCAATCACAAAGGTAAGAAGATCGGACGCTCCACACAAGAAGAACAAACAGCAGGGAGTCGAGAACATGCCACCCATATAACCTTCTCTGAAGAAGATGCAGAAAGAGCTGGAGGACCACGTCCGCAGAGAGAAAGAGTTGAGAAAACTCCTGAAGGTGGCCAGCGCCGAGCAGAGTACCAGAGGAGCAACGAAATATTTGGGAGAAAAGGAAAAAGAACCTGTAGCTATGACACAAGAGACGATGGCCAAGTACTTAGAGATGAACTACAAAGTAGTGAAGCAGGACAATTATGACTTCATGGCTAGCCCATAATCCTTCGAGGTCACAGAATACCAGTACCCGGAAGCTTATACTTCGCCAAAATTCAAGATTTATAATGGTCAAGGGAACGCGCGGGAACACCTTAGCCGATTCCTATCTACTATGAATGATCACGCAACTAATGGGAAGCTGTGTTTGAGGGAGTTTCCGAAGTCGCTAATCGACACGACGTTTACTTGGTATGACAACTTAAAGTCAGGAAGCATTAGCTCGTGGTCGACCATGTCCACTCTCTTAGAAAGTTTTATTCAGCAAAAAGAAAAGTCACCACTATAGATTTGAGAAAGTGCAACCAGCGCTTAGGTGAAGAAATAGGAAAGTACATCGCCAGGTTTCGTCTCCTTACCTTAGACTGCCACGAGGATGTCAGGGAAGAAGCGCTAGTGGAGATCTGCGTACGTGGAATGACACCATCCTTCAAGAAAAGCCTAGTCAACTTCCGATTCTCGACGTTCGTCGAGTTAGAAGAAGCGGCAGCAAGAATCGCCGATTGTGTCGAGGAGCACAACACAGACCATGCCTGGCGCAATACAGTCAATGATGTGTCAACCGTGCCTAGGAATACCTGCACAAACAATAGACGAGAAGGCTGGAGCACATAAACGCTTCCCCCGCCCTTACCTTGCAGTAAAGAGCAGATTGTGGGCTTGTTAGACCAATGGATAGCAAACAAACAAACCCAGTTGCTTCCAACAAAAACGGATCCCAGTACCATTGATAAGAACGATGCTAGGTATTGGCACTACCATCGCAGGATACAACACCCCACAACCGACTGTTACAACCTCCGAAGAATGTTCCATAGGAAGCTTGAGATAGGCGAAATCGAGATGAGTAATCCCGAAGGCGGTAAGGCGATACAACATCAAGTCATGATGCTCTCGCATGACCCGAGAGGAGATGTTTGGAGGCCTTGGGATGACAATGAGGAAGAAGCGTGTGAGGTTGAAATGGAGAACCCTACATTCACAAACACAGATGGCGTGGCCGGTAAGTTCGCCCAGACAGTATTATCCCAACAGTTTTTTGTTTCTCTCGGCTTCAGTGAAGATCAAATCAAAGAAGCGTCGAAGGCTATAACAGCTATCGTGGCAGGAAAACCCTATGCCCCCCCCCCTCCAAAGAGGCGATCGTGTTCACAGACGAAGATATCTGCTATTCAGGAGAGCACCTTAGGCCCTTGTACTCAACAGTTCACATCAACAAACACCCACTGAAGAGAGCCTTTGTAGATGGAGGCGCGTCTTTGAATCTAGTTTCCATTCACACGTTAGACATCCTGGGAGTACAGTGGTCCAAGATCAGGATGCGAACTACGACAGTGAAGGGGTTCGGAGGTCACACCCAGATAGCCATTGGGATCGTCAACCTAGTCATGAAAGTCGGCCCTATCCGAGCACTTACACCATTCTGCGTACTAGAAGATGACACCACGTTCCATGTAATACTAGGAAGAGGATGAATACTTAACCATAAGGTGGTGGTGTCGACGTATCACCAGTGTGTCAATACCAATATAGGAGGTAGACAATACCGGATCCCTGCCACGAGCAACCCTTTTGACCTGGAGGAAGCATACATGGCAGACGCAGTCTTCTACGACGAACCAAAGGAGGCGGATGAAGCGCCCGAAGTGCGACTTACCCCACTCCCTAAGTGGGGAGAGGAAGAAAAGACAGAGCCGACTAAGTCCGTGTTTAGCCCATCCAGTATGGTGTTCCCCGCCGAAAGGAAGAGAAAACAAGAGGAGCAACCCAGATTCCAGCGCTTCTCTAAGCCGGATGGAGGGCACGTATACAACTTGTAGTAATCAGCTAAGGGAGTACCCGTGGATGTGCAAGATTGCGCCAATGCGATGACGAATGAAGTGGAGACTCCCTCTGAAGATACCAAGCAAAGTCTAGCAGAACTACTTTATAACACAATTGATGACGAGGAGATGTGAGACCAACTCATATACGCGACCCCCAGGGCTGCGGAAGAGTGAACGCCTTGAGATCTTACCATGGATGGGATGGAGGAAGTCAACATAGGGTCATAGGAGGACAAGCGCCCCATCATGATAAGTAAGAGATTAGATGAAGAAGAGAGAGAAGCGTTGATCGCGCTACTCAGAGACTACAAGGATGTCTTCGCCTTCGATTATGACGAGATGCCGGGGCTAGACAGCAATCTTGTAGCACACAACCTTGGAGTGTCACCCGAGTTCAAGCCTGTAAAGCAAAGAAGCAGAGAGTTCCCTAGGGCCACAGCTCTCGCGATAAAGGAAGAGGTAGAATGGTTGCTTAAGGCCAAGTTCATCAAGTTTATCCAGCACCCGACTTGGCTAGCTAACATCGTGCCTGTAGTGAAAAAGAATGGGAAGATCAGGTGTTGTGTGGATTATAGAGACCTAAATTCTAGCGTGCCCAAAGGACGACTTCCCACTGCCCAATATTGATATGACGCTAGACGCGACGGGAGGTAAGAAACGATTTTCCTTCATGGATGGCTTCAGCGGGTACAATCAAATAAGGATGGCTCCGTCGGACATAAAGAAGACCGCCTTTCAAACTCCATACGGGAATTTCTACTACGTAGTGATTCCTTTCGGTCTAAAAAATGCTGGCGCCACATATCAACGCGCCATGACCTCCATATTTCACGACTTGCTACACCAGACGGTAGAAGTATACGTTGATATCATTGTGGTCAAAACGCAAGAGGCCGAAGATCACGCCTCTCACTTAAAGACAGCCTTTGAGAGATGCAGGAAGTTCAAGCTCAAAAATCCCCTCAAATGTGCCTTCGGGGTAACATCAGGAAAGTTCTTAGGCTTTGTGGTGACTAATGAAGGGATCCAAGTAGATCCAAGCAAGGTTGAGGCAATCACAACCATGGCACCTCCAGCAAATGCAAATGAACTACAAGCTTTCATAGGAAGGATATCATACATATGGCGCTTCATACCTGGTTTAACACAATTAATGACTGCGTTTCTTCCTTTACTAAAGAAAGATGTAGCCTTCATGTGGGGAGAAGTACAGTGCGCCGCATTCGAGAAACTGAAGCAATGCCTTGTCATCCTTCAGGTCCTCAGGCCCCCGATAAGAGGAGTTCCCCTCTATCTCTATATGGTATTTACCAGCTCAACGATATGCGCGGTTCTCGCACAAGACATGAAGGAAAATGAGTTGTCACTTATCTATTACGTCAGCCGAGTCCTGCGAGACGTGGAATTGAGGTATCCGCGCGTAGAACAAGCATGTCTAGCTTTCATATACGCGACGCATAAGCTACGCCCTTATCTCCTGACGCACGAGACCATTGTGGTAGCCGCGGAGAACCCCATAGCCTACCTAGCATCTAAACCCGTCTAACGGGAAGAACTGCTCGATGGTTGCTACAATTGTCAGAATTTGAGCTCAAATATCAGCGACCGAATGGGGTGAGAGGACAGGCAATAGCTGACCTAATAGCCATGTTCCCAGGAGAAGGAGACGAGGTACACGAATACAGACCTGGAGAAGTAGCAGCCGTAGATGTCGACGAACCTTGGACCATGTTCTTCGACGGATCGTCGTATGGCACCGTTGGGGGAGCGGGAGTAGTGTTCGAAGCCCCACAAGGCGACTTACTCTCGTATTCATTCAAATTGGATTTCCCATGCAGTAATAATGTTGTCGAATATGAAGCACTAATTATAGGACTCAGGTTGGCAAAGGAGCTCAATCTAGGGAGTATAGAAGTAAAAGACGACTCAAAGCTAGTGACAAACCAAGTTAACGGCGACTTCCATGTCAAAGAGCCATACCTAGCGCCCCATCGAGCATAGGCTCAGAGTCTGATAAACCAGACGGGGTCAACATTAGACCATACGGGCAGAAGCGGAAACCGACATGCAGACGCTCTAGCGACGCTAGCAAACAAGATGCAACCAAATGGCGAAAAAGAGGGTACCGTCACAGTGAGAAGAAAGGAGCTTCCCAACACTTGGAAAGAAGACCTAGCCTTCGAAGAAGCAGATGATTGGAGGCGAGTATATATCGAAGATCTAACTCGGACGGACGAAGACCGAGTAATTCCCACCCAAGCCTAGAAGCAATTCGTGATGATCCAAGGATCCTTGTACTATCGAGCTGCCGGAGGATCCCTTGCGAGGTGTGTGAATAAAAGGGAAGCAGAAAGAATACTCCAAGAGTTGCACACGGAGATGTGCGGGCAAAATGGCGCCGTCCATCTTTACAGAAAACTTCAGAGGATGGGAATATACTGGCCAAGCATGTCAGCGCAAGCAACAGATCTACAAGATGGTTGTTCCGACTGCCAGGCTCCACCACAACTCGCATAAGTCTGTACAGTTAACGGAACAGATTGGAAACAACCTTACATAGACTTCATCCAACATGGAAAGCTACCCAGCGAAAGACAGGCGGCCCTAAAGATCCAAAAGAAAGGAGCACGGTTCTTCATACACGAGGGTGTCCTTTATCGCAGAAGCTACAGTAACGCCATGCTGCGTTGCTTATCCGACCAAGAAGCGATGAAAGTGATGACTCAGTATCATGACGCCGAGCACCAGGGAATGCGGAAGTTGTTCCTACAACTTTACGAAGGTGGATTTTATTGGCCAACCATGGAAAGCGATACTGCAGAGTACATCCGAAAATGCCTAAGCTGTCAGATGCACGGAACCCTGATTCGGACGCCGCACACTGAATTATGCAGCATAGTAACACCATGGCCATTCCATAGATGGGGACTAGACCTTATAGGTCCAATCAACCCAATGTCTTCAAAGCGCCACAAATACATAATAACAGCTACCGGGTATGCATCAAAGTGGGTCGAGGCGATACCCCTCAAAGACTACGCTGGAGCAACTGTGTCCGCGTTCATCAAAGAACATATCATCTACAGGTTCGGTGCGCCTATGATAATTAGGGCATACAATGCCAAGTCATTCGTAAACAAGGATGTAATAGATCTGCTCCGCCGATACAACACAAGACTGCACACGTCAACCCCCTACTACCCCCAGGGGAACGTGCAAGAAGAAGCGACGAATAAAACACTCATCCGAGTCCTAAGAAGAACAGTGCATGATCATCATAGAGAATGGCACGAACAGTTTCCACTTGCATTATGGGCATACAGAATCTCGAAGCGCAGCTCCACAGGAGCGTCGCCCTATTCACTAGTCTATGGAGAAGATGTGATACTGCCAGCAGAGATAGCGATTCCGTCCGCAAGAGTGGCAATGGATAGTCACACTACACCAGATGAAATAAGTCGTTTCGCCCATTTAGATATGATAGAAGAAAGAAGAGCACGAGCGGAACGATTCGCAGAAGCTTACAGAAAGCGCACAACTAATTATTACAACCAAAGCGTGAAAGAGAGAGCCTTCAAGGTAGATGACTTGGTTCTGAAGATCGCCCCTCATGTACAAAGGAATGCCAGCACCGGTAAGTTTGCTGCAAACTGGGAGGGCCCATTCAAGATAAGAAAAGTGGCAGACAGCGGATACTATAAGCTTAGACGAATGAATGGAATCAAATTCAAAACGCCCATCAATGGCAAACGGTTGAAAAAGTTCCATGCATAAATCGCTTTATGTATAAGTACCCGCCCTGAATAATAAAGAGTAAGTTATCAACAACGGTGTGAAAATCTACAAAAGGCTACGGGAATGCCAAAGGCGCCCGGTCGGCTGACAAATTTACAAAAAACCATGGGAATGCCAAAGGCACCCAATCGGCTGACAAATCTACAAAAGGCTACGGAATGCCAAAGGCGCCCGGTCGGCTGACAAATTTAAAAAAGGCCATGGGAATGCCAAAGGCACCCTATCGGCTGACTAATCTACAAAAGGCTATGGGAATGCCAAAGGCGCCCAGTTGGCTGACGAATTTACAAAAGGCCATGGGAATGCCAAAGGCATCATATCGGCTGACAATTATACAAAAGGCTACGGGAATGCCAAAGGAGCCCAATCAGATGACAAATCTACAAAAGGCCGTGGGAATGCCAAAGGCGCCCAATCGGATGACAAATCTACAAAAGGCTATGGGAATGCCAAAGCGCCTAGTCGGCCGACAAATCTACAAAAGGCCACGGGAATGCCAAAAGCGCCTGGTCGGCTAACAAGCTTATAAAAGGCCACGGGAATGCCAAAGGCGCCCAATCGGCTGAAAAATCTATAACAGGCTATGGCAATGCCAAAAGGGGAAATATGCGCGTTCTACTAACGCCCACCCACCTCCCCGCACCCTTCTGATAAAAAAAAAGGGGGGGAGTAGGCGCGTTCTATCAACGCCCGCACATCCCACCGTACCCTCCTGATAAAAAGAAAAGGGGAGTAGGCGCGTTCTATCAACGACCGCCCACCTCATCCCACTGCACCCTTCTGATAAAAAAGAAAGGAGGAGTAGGCGCGTTCTATCAACGACTACCCATTGTTGATTCTCCTAACAAAAGAAAGGGGGAGTAGGCGCATCCCACCGTACCCTCCTGATAAAAAGAAAAGGGGAGTAGGCGCATTCTATCAACGACCGCCCATCCCACCGCACCCTTCTGATAAAAAAGAAGAAGGGGGAGTAGGCGCGTTCTATCAACGCCCACCCATTGTTTATTCTCCTAACAAAAGAAAGGGGGAGTAGGCGCGTTCTATCAACGACCGCCCACCCATTGTTGATTCTCCTAACAAAAGAAAAGGGGAGTAGGCACGTTCTATTAACGACCGCCCACTTCACCGCTCCCTTCTGATAAAAAGAAAAGGGGGAGTAGGCGCGTTTTATCAACGTCCGCCCATCTCACCGCTTCCTTATGATAAAAACAAAAGGGGGAGTAGGCACATTCTATCAACGTCCGCCCATCCCACCGCATCCTCTTGATAAAAATAAAGGGGGAATAGGTGCGTTTATTCAACGCCTTCCCATCCCACCGCACCCTTCTGACAAAGGAAAGGGGGAGTAGGCGCGTTCTACCAACGCCCACTCACCTCCCTGCATTCTCCTAATAAAAAAGATAGGGGAAGTAGGCGCTTTCTACCAACGTCCGCCCATCCCACCGCATACTTCTGATAAAAAAGAAAGTGGGAGTAGGCGCGGTCTATCATCACTCACCCATTCCACCACCTCCTGATACAAGAAAGGGGGAATAGGCGCGTTTTATCACCGCTTCACTAACCCTCTGCATCCCTCCAAAAAAAAAGGGGGAAGGGGGGGGGGGGGGGGCCACAGGCACTACCATTAACTCACCCCAGTCGGTGACAAATGACAAAAAAACAAAAGAGAGAAAAGAATAAATATTCCAACTTAAAGAAATTTTTTATTCATACTTCGTTCAGAGCAAACGCATAGGAAGAACAACAGCGGAGCCATGAATGGGACACTAAAATAAAGAAAAGGACACGCAACCTAATCAGCTATTAATGCTCGATAACGAGCAATATCCGCGTCCAAAGCCTCCACCAACAAACGCCCGTCATCACATTGCGCGGTGGCCAAACGAAGGTCCCGATCAGCTTTATTCATTAACTTGTGGATATCCTGAATAATTTTACCCTCGGCTCCGGCCCCGTGAGCAAACGAGAGAGTATCCCCATGCTCATCGTACTCTTTACGTGCCTTATCCCGACGAATTAACCTAAGCGTCCATAGCAGACCCGCTTCCTCTCTCAGAACCAACAAATGCGCTAACTCATCCTCGAGGTAGGGGTGAGATATGAGCGAAGACGCAGCCGCTAAGGTCAGAATATGCTCAAGAAGTGGTGGGGCTGCCCGATCAGAAACCCAGAGACAGCAGTCAGAAATGACGCGATCTATAGTAGCCATCATTATCAAAGAATCCGCGAATAATTGATCCGCCGCGTCACGAGCGGTAACATCCTCATCCAACGCGCGCTGGATCTCTAATGGCACGCAACCTGATGATTCATCTTGCTGAGAAGTTTGGTACACCTCGTGCCGTTCCCTATGACTAGCCCGCTTAGTGTTTCTATCCGTCATTATCTTCTCTCGAAGTGCTTCAATTTCAGCCTTCACTAGCAACAGTCGCTTTAATTCATAATGTTTAAACATCGCCGAGACCAACACAGGAACATGCGCCAAGCATAACACGTATCCGTGAAGAGAATTAGCCATGTAGGTGATATGTCGACCAAAAGAGGGGGGAATGAAGTTGGAAAGGAAACTAGTGATCAAACTAAGAAAAGAGAACTGTATATAAAGGAAAATGATGCAGTTTACGATGCAACAATCGTTCACATCTCCCCTTGCATGTTATGATACGTGTCAACCCATATTAATGGTGATATGCGAAGGACGGTGCTCCCTAAGCGGGTCTAGGGCACCCCATAGGGAAAAGACAAACTTGATATGAGCCCTGGGGACTTGGGAACTGATAGACGCATTTATGTGTCTATTTTCATCTCTTTTATGTATAGTGTTAGTACCCATTTTTGCACTAATTTTGGTATTTTATCCCTTGTAGGTGTATTTTGGAAAAATAGGCTTTTGCGGCGAAATTGGCTCGAAAAGTTGTTAAAGGCTCCTGGGAGGACATCTGCTATTCGGACTCTCATTTTGGATAAGGGGTAACCCATTTCCAAGCAGCTGCTAAGCACAGACCGGGACTGGATAGGGGGAGGTCACATTTCTTCACATTTTCAAAAACAAAAAAATGGCGGGAATTCGTTTCTTTTTACTGACGGATTTGTGGATGGATTGTTGATCGATTTTTATGGAGATTAAAGGGCTGAATTTGATTGGGTTTGTTCCTATGGACCTAACAGGCAAGGTAAGGGTGTTGGAATGGATCCAAAGTGGCTAGAACTCGAATTGGAAGCGAAAAATGGTTAAAATATCACGTTCTATTTTTGGGAAGTTTCTTGGTTTATTTTTGGAAATTTACGTGAAGAAGAGGAAGGAAACTCTTATTAAAGACTTGTTCTATCAAGGGAGGAGTTTGGACAGCTTTGATTGACTGAGTACACGTGAAACAGAAATCAAAAGGGAAATAACGTAACATGCTGTGGAGGAAAAAACCAAAGTTATTCTCGAATTTTCTTTGCTCTACAATGTATAAAAGGGTTGGTTAGAGTCCTAGGAAGGAAAGGAAGAAGTTAGGGGAAGTTTAGAGCCTTAGAGAAGCTAGAAAAATCATTGGAAGAAAACACGTTTCTGCTGGTGCAAACTGTGCCGGAGAAGACGAAGAACATAAACAGCAGAAAAAGAAAGTCGCAGATTCTGTGACCGTAACTTTCAAATTTTAAACCTTTTGTAACAATTTTTCCAACAGTTATCTTCAGTTCGCAACGGTTTCTCTGTAGAAATAGCTTCTGTAACAATTATATTAGTTACAGAACCCGCTGTTTAGAACTTTTCACTCTTTTAATCAACTTTTGAACACCAAAGATGTATTTTGAGCAAGAGATTAATATGAGGAGCTAAACCCCTTAGCCGAGGCGACGGAGGAAGCCATTGTTCCATGAAAAGTGGTATAATTCTATTTTTATTATTTATTGCAATTATTTTACATGATTTTTTTGCATAGAACTTAAAAGAAAAATTGGTTTTTATTGAGTAGTTGTGAAGTGTTTTGATGGGACATGCTTGGTTTTAACACTTTTGATGTTTCATGCTTCGTGCTTACAATTATTACTTCAAGAACCAAATTAGAGGCAAATATTAGAGTCAACTTAAAGAAAAATATTGCATGAATATTGATTAGAATTTATCAAATAATTGGTCAATGGTAGAATCCAAAGTCTCGGTGTCTTTTTTATAATTTGATACAATTTTATTTTAGTTAATTTGAGTCTAAAAGAATCCTTCACAAGTTCGAGCATCGAACCTTTTCACCACTATTTTTACTACAATTAAAACTCACATCAGGAACTAAGGACCAAAACCATTACGGCAACATCCACGAGACAGAAGGGATAAGGAAAGAATCAACAAGAAAAAGTGTAGCAAAAGCACAAAAGAAGCAGAACCCAAAAGCAGATACAAAAAAAAAACGACACTACAAAAGCAACAAATAAAGTAAGCCGTCCTAAAATAGCATGCAACCTAGCCGGCTATCAACATGCGATAGCGGAAAATGTCCATATCCACAGCTTCCACCATCAGACGCCCTTCATCACACATAATGTTGGCTTGAGACAATTCCCAATTGGCCTCGCTTACTAACCTACGAATGTCCTACATGGCTTTTCCTTTAGCTCTTGCACCACGAGCGAACACAAGAGTACCTTCATGTTCGTCACACTCTCTGCGCTCCTTGTCTTGACGGATCCTCCTGAGAGTCCACAGTACCTCCACCTCATTTCTTATCACCAATAAACGCGCAAGTTCATCTTTGGGGTAGGACAAATTTACAAGCGCAGAAACAGCCGTCAGAGACAGGGTATACCCGGGAAGCCGCTGGATCGCCTGACCGGAGGTATGTAAACGACAATCAGCAATGGCATGCTCTATAGTCGCCGTCATTACCGACGACTCCATAAGTAGTGAATTAGCGGCATACCGAGCAGTGACAACATCGTCTAAAGCATGCTGGACCGCGGATATCATGTGCCCAGAGGGCTCGGCCTTTTGAGCAGCTTGATATGCTTCATGACGTTCTACGAACTGAGCGCGCATAAAATCCCTATTTGCTAGTCTGTGCTCATGAAGCGCCTCAACCTCAGCTTTCACCAACGATGGACGCGCCAATTCCATCTCCTTGAACATTGAAACTAGCGCAGGGACATGCACTAAGGTTAAAACGTATCCGTGAAGAGAGTGAGCCATCTGAGCAAGGTATCCGACAGGAAAAGGAAAAAATGGAAACAAGGAGCTCAAAACCGATGATTGGATTGGAAGCACGATGCTCTTATATAAGGAAAGCGGCATCATAAACGATGTGGTAACTGCCCCGCTTCCAGTGACACGTGGTGACCAAGAGTGTGGAGTGATTTGACTAATGGGTCATTTGACAATTGACCCAATAGTCAGGGGACTAATGTTGATACATGAAAAATAATACCCCTTAACGGGTCTGGGGTGCCCCGAAAAGGGGTGATAAGCCTAGTATGAAGCATGGGGACTTGGGAATTAGGCCCAAATCCAATGTGAAAATACCCATGAAGAAAGAAGGACAAGGAAGGGATTAATAAACAAGGAGGAGGTTATATTAAGGAATGGCAGTAGAAGTAATTAAGGAGGTTTGATGTCATAAAAGGAATGACTTTTGGGAAAGTCTATATAAGGAAGGACAAGGTACAATGGAAAGGCAACTCTCTCTCTTACTATTCCTAGAAAGCTGAGGTCACTTGGTGTGGCTAGGACGGGTAGAACCAAAACTAAAACCACCCATCAACATGTATCAACAATGATTGTTGATCCCTAGCGTCTGTTTTAGTTTACTTGCTTTGCAAGTCCTTTACTTTCCTAGTTTAGGTAGAATTCCTTTTTATTTTCTTTTAGTCGGTTCTACTAAGCCTATATAAAGGCTAGGTCTCTTTGTTTAGAACAGACAATCATATTATTATCAATCAATCAATATTATTATCGTTTATTATGATTCTCTTTTATCTTTTCTTATCCCTCCTTTTAAATACGTCTATATCTCATCCTTTTCTTCCTTCTCATCACCAGCAATCTCCGTATTGCGTTCTTCTCACTATCGTTCTATATTAGTTGGATTATTTAGTTCAAAACAGTGTGTATGGGAATCAAATGAAAACTCGATATACTAGACTAAATGAAAATGATACTAGTTTTGTTAGGCCTATGGAATGTTAAAGTGGCAACTTCTGTGCATTAACAATAGTGGCTTGTTTATCTTGCCTTTTAATTAATTTGATTCATATGAGTTCGTGTTGGTTATGTTAATTGGTCTAATTTTGAGAACCCAATCATGACTGGAAAAATACTGGTGTTGAACTTAAGTTTAAAGTAGATGGGTTCTTAAAACA
This sequence comes from Papaver atlanticum, assembly GCA_023531105.1. Taxonomy (NCBI): domain Eukaryota; kingdom Viridiplantae; phylum Streptophyta; class Magnoliopsida; order Ranunculales; family Papaveraceae; genus Papaver; species Papaver atlanticum. Next base: position 164,238 of record JAJJMB010001204.1, read on the forward strand.
TTTTGGGTGCCTATTATGTGTACTTGAGCTACGATCATACTGATGCTATGACGAGATGTCTATAATTTGTTGGGACTGTTTTTTATAATAATAGTTGTGGGAGCTAAATACCATTTACAATGATGAATCCATGGACAAGGGAGTGCATATTTTTACTCGTGTCTTATCATTTATTTCTACAATCATGCTGTACATTATTGCTACTTAGTGGCAGACACGAACATCAATTTGAATAGACCCTATTCAAGTTTAGTATTGAACTCTAACTTCTTACGGTCAAGGAGCCCTTTTCTAAATTACTTTGGACTAGATTTTGAGTATATAAATTGAACAAGGACGTACATGATTCTTCATGGATTTTTATTACGTACTTAGTAATGTAAGATCAATGGCAATAACTATTTGTAAATGAAGATTGAGAATTGTGTCTGTCCATCTGTTGGTTTTTGACAACTTTGAAAATGTTACTTTCCTTAGCTTTTATGGCCCTGTGACTATTTGGTTGGTAACTATTTTGATTTTAGTGGATGCGAAATGCGCTATTCTTATTGCTAGGCTAGGATCTATATGTGAAGACCTTGTTATTTTAGTATTTTGTTGGATTTGGTGTATCAGAAATCGATGACACATAATATTCGAACAGGGTGATACCATTTTTTGTTTGTATTACATTCTAGTCTTGCTAAGTTTGGTATTCTAGAAGTTCCCGGCATATCTCATTTTAATGTTGCCCAGTATATATTCCTTTTGGACCTGATGGTGGACAGTAGTTTCTTTTATAGTCGTTAGTGGCACTTTGAGAAAGTATTGGACAATGAAGGGCTAGCTATATAACTAGTAAAATTCCTTAAAATGTTAGATTTTGTTTTCTAATGATTTGTGGAAATGATTTTTTTTTATAAAGGATAAATGAACTGGTAGTGGTTGTAGTTGATTGTGGAAATAAATTTGGACTTGTGTTTTTTGTAGCTTGAGTTTGGGTTACCACTTGCTAGTTTTTCTAATGTTATTACAAGCTCATGTCTTGAAATATCCACTTCTATGACCATGGTATTTTGAGTTATGTACTTAATATGGATGTGCTGTGAAACTGTTAGTGATGTGACTAGTATGGGATAGTTTTTGTGGGGGAATTCCTACTATCTATACTGCTATCTTATGGTAGAGATGGTTACTGTACGGTAAGCAGTTCATATCATCTAAGAAAGAGATAATTGCTACTATTAAAAGTAGTTCATATTAACTGAGAGGGTACGTAGGAAGCCGCTATGCGGTTCAGCACAACTCTACAAGGGTGTTCATATCATCTGAAAGTTGTTACAGCACTGCTCGGTCGAACTCGCAAGCGTTGCTATCTCAAGCTTGTTTGTCAAGTTTAGTTAATCAAAACTATATACTTAATTTCTAGTCTACTTATAGCTATGTCTCGGGTTAGGATATAAGTGTGTAGTTGAGCATTAGACTTCACGACGTTCACCAATTAAAGAATAAGATCTAATGAAGAGCTTGCAGGAACTTCATCAATAAAAGGTATGTGAAGACTGAAACTTATCTATCACTCAGAAAGCTATTATATTATATCTTCTGATGAGACCTGGTCGTATAGCTATATAGACTTTGCGTTATACACATTTGAAATTTCGAGCCGAGTTTATCTCGTTTATATATTTCTCGAAATACGTGTTGGAAGCTTTTTAGATTTAGCCACACTTCATCATCTACTTGACGAGTTTAGTTGTAGATAATTATTTGTTGGAAACTAAATATTAAGTCAAGATGATCATGTGTAAATTACCTTGAACATCTTACATGATTTGTGTGAGACAATCATTTGATGTTAACTTGGGAAGTTTCGTATTGATCAATTAATCATTTGAAAATTATTTGAAGCTAGTGGTATGTGTAAGACTACCAATGTCTGGATATAACACAGTATGCGTACCTAGTATGCGATCTGTGAAGTTCTAGTTCAGGTCCGGAACTCTTATTTGCGAACTGTGTTTGCGAATGGATTTACCTGTGAAAGGTTCGGAACCGTGGTTTGCGAATAGTGTTTGCGAGCGGCAAGACTAAGCCAGGTCCGGGACTGTGGTTCACTTACTCAGTTTGCGAAAACAGTGGTTAGGTTTTAAAATCGGTAAGTATAACAATTCATACTCATGATCTCAGGTTCGTTTGAGAACTCAGTTTGCGAACTAAAGTCCCTGGAACTTTAATGAAATAAGGTATGCGAACTTGTTTTGCAAACCGTGGCATTATGTTCATGAATTGGTTCTTGTATAAGTGCTTTGTACAACTACAAATCAAACCTAATGTGTTTCAAATTGTTCATGGATATTTCTATGAGATAGTGAACATTTGAACAACTCTCTTAAAGCACATTTAGATTTATTTGATTATCTATCATAATTGATTGATCATCATATTTGATCTAGAAGTGTTAGATGAATATGGCTAACTTCGATTAACTGTTTGAGCCAACTGGTTATACACGTTTAGGTACGGTTCATCCATATTTAAATATAAGTATATATTTCATTTGTGTTTATCAAGCTAATACTATCTAACGGTGGAGATTCATTGCTAATTTTCTAAGCTGGCTTAACTTGAATCTTAAATCAGGAGTTCATCTAACAGTGAATATGAATTGCTTTGTTACTAAGCTATCTTAGCTTTGATTGTAAGCAACCCTGATTTGAAAGAATATATAAGGGAGAACTCTAGCATCTGGGAAAACTAATCCCGACACTCTCATGTGTCTTAGTTGCAAACTAGAGTCGATTCTCCATTAACCCAGGTTTACAGTTCTTATGAAAAACCATTATTAGGGTTAACGGCTTAAAGACTTCATTTGGGATTCATGAAGCCAAATCCAACTATTTTCTATGTAGTTGCGTATTCTGATCTTATTTTTTCTATCGTATCGAGTTTAATCTTTTCTAAGGTTTTCTCGAGATTTATCTCCCATAGGTAAGATATAAAAAATAATCACAACAATTCTTCATCCCAGACTCTTATGATTCCGCAATAACTTCTTTTATTAATCAGTTAGGTTATTGTGAGGTGACTAATATTTCTAGGCTGCTCTTCGGGAGTATAAGATCGGAGTATTGGTTGAGTTTCCTGTACACCTTGATCTTTATCTTAAGATGGAAACAACAACCAGAATAGACTTATCTGTGGGAGACAGATTTGTTTATAAGTCTTTGACTTTGAGTCGTAGCAACTCTTAGTTGTGGGTGAGATCAGCTAAGGGTATCAAATGCGCAGAGTCCTGCTGGGATCCAAGAGGCGTAAGGAACGCGGCTGTACCTTAATCGGTGTGAGACTTAGTTAGGGCTCAACTACATTCCAGTCCGAAGTTAACTTGTAGTAGGCTAGAGTCTGTAGCGGCTTAATACTGTGTGGTGTTCAAGTCTGGACTAGGTCACGGGGTTTTTCTGCATTTGCGGTTTCCTCATTAATAACATTTGTGGTTTCTGTGTTATTTATTTTCCACATTATATTTTGTTTATATAATTGAAATATCACAGGTTGTGCGTAGTTCAATCATAGTTGATAAATCCGTCTTTGTTTGTTGGATATGACTTGATTGACACTCGACCATTGGTATTTGGTACCATTCGAGTTATTCTCATAACAATGAGTCTCACGGATTTCTATCTAGTTGATTTACTGAATTTATTGAGAAAGAGATAAAGCTCTTTGATATCTTTCTTGATTGAGTCTCACTTTTAAGTTGGTGCTCTCGAAATTATATTGGAGTTTAGTCCATACAGATTTCCGAACAAATTTGTTGGGTGTGGTTGTTGTACCCCCGCGTTTTCAATTGGTATCAGAGCAGGCAAACACGCTAATATCTTATAAGTATGTGTTTGTAGCAATCTGACTAATTGGACAGATGCACTATCTCCAACGTCGCATCACCAGTCCAGAAACATTCAGACTTGTTCCAAATCTTAGATTCACTTGAGAAACCTCTCACATCTTTATCATTACCCAAAACTGTGGATAACTGGGAAACACGCCTGGAGGAACAATTGGATGAACTTTCTGATGTAAGTGATTCATATGTTGATAAAGATGTTGATGAGGAAGTATCGCAATATATCAAGTTGTTTGACCATCTTATAAAGAAAAATAAGTCAACATCATGTCTGATTGATTTTCTAACCCCTCTCTGTCAAGAAAACAAGAAAATGAGAAAAATCTTTAAAAATTATGATTGTGGATATAATCTCTTACAATATCTTCTTAAAGATCGTGAAGAAGATGCGCGTCCAAAAAATTCTGAATGTGAAAATCTTTGTCGAAATCACTTTGTGTTGAAAGAAAAACTTGCAGAATCCGAAGAGGTGTAACTCTCAACAAAGTTGTTTCAGTGATAGAGAAAGTAGTTTTCTCTCTCGATAAAAACAATTAGAGGCTGACCTAACCACTACTCGTGATAAAGTCAAACCGTTGGAAGAAAACTTGAAAAAGTTTAGGTCTAGCTCAATCAAATTGTCCACTATGCTAGGAGCATGCAAAGATATACACGAGGATTGGGCTATAAGGGAATAGACATTCCAAGTATTAGTAAGAGTAGTTTTGTTAAAGCTAATAGAAATTTCCAACTGAAGAATCTCACTAATGACAAAAGTGAAAAACTTTCACCAGCAGTTGAAGTTCAAATGAACAAGGTTTGTCAACCTCCAAAAACAGCTCACACGAGGTCAGGTAATAACATTCATTTATGTTGCCATTATTGCGGAAACAAGGGTCATCTAGAAAGAAAATATCGTTTTCGTATGCGAAATGAGAAACTTTATAACATCCTTGTATGAGTGTCTAAAGAAGTAATCAAACCTGTATCTCACATTACTGGTTGTGATTGTCCAACTTTTAAACAAAGAAAGTGCTGTGATGAGCCAACCTTTATTTGTAAAAGTATTACAAAGCCTTTTCACAATTGTAACAATTGTCAAAGGAATTATGTTGTAAGGATAGACGCTTGTGTCAATGCTCCAAAAAGAAGAAAGACTAATCTGCAAAAAAGGAAGTCTTTCAAAATCACCTTCTAAGGTTAAAGAAAGTTTTGGAATGAAAGACTCAATTGTTCCTGAATACGTTCATATCAAAATTGCGTTTCGGAACTCGAGACAAGTATCAATAGACTCAAATGCAGTATTGGGAAGGAAAATAAGGCGGCAACATCAGGTATCTCTTGTTCCTTTCCCGTTAATTCTCTTGAGACTAACTTTATTGATATTTCTGTTGTTTCTCAAGAAAGTAAGGGAGAGAAAGTCAACACTATTGATGAGGAAAATGCTCATCAACATACAACTTGACTAATTTTTTTTTGTGCCTCCTCCATTGAGACCATGTAGGATGCACAATATTCTCAAGAAGGCATCTTCTTCTTGATATAAAAAGAAAGTGATCATCTTACTGTTGAACCTTGATCCAGTTAATATTCACACTTGATAATGTGTACGATCATCAACTCTTTATAATCTTTTTTGCATATGATGAGAAGCTCCAATAAGTCTATCCTCAAAAACATGTTCGTTAAAAAGGCAGTTGGTTTGTTTTGTCTATCAATAAAACTCTTGTGCTCTAAATTTATTTATTGAGCTAAGATGTTTTGCTTAGGCTAAAAAAAACTTTTATCGACAAACTGTTCAAAACATGCTTGTGTTAGGCTCCATTAGTTCGTTGGTACTAAATATTTTTTTTTATTCACATCCACAAACGACCCATGTGCAAGGTTCATGATCATACGTGCGGTTCCAATACTAGTGTTTTTATTCTAGGAAATCATATATAAGATTGATTCTCTGATCTCTTATGTATATGCACGTTCCAAAACCTCAAGAAATCCTCTTGTGATATCATGGACAGTACTATGAATGGAATCAAAAAGGAAGATGGTAAGGTTATTGAGTTTCATGAGAATCCTTTCGTCATAACCTTCTTCTATGCATGCGATCATGAAGACAATAGACCTGTTCAGATGTCATCTGATTTGGTTGGAAATCTTCTCCGAGATTTTAAGGTTGTACGTGATCAACTTGTTATTGCAATTAAAAACCTTGATTTTCTGAAGACTGAACTGAAGAAAGCAACTGATGATCTTACCCTTGTTCGATCTCTAATTGCTGACTATATTTGAGTCTCTTAGTATGTTTTTAGGTTTTTGTTAATGTCTGGGAAACTTCTTATGAGAATTTATTCTTATGATTAAGAAGGATAATTAGGGTTTGGTATAGCAAATATTGTGATTACACATAGCTATTTCCAACGTTTTTATCTTGCAATGTTTTTAGATTTATGTATTTAAATTCTAAGTTTTTGGAAGATGAACTTGCAGTATTTAATCTTATTGGTTTTATATATTGCAAATGTCTTATGAGATATATATGCGTTTACGTTCGTGAATCGTGTTATTGTCTCATATATGCCCAAATGCTAAGTCTATTATGCCTTTATGCATATATTGATAAAATATAGACTGAGCTTTTTGAGAAATTCCGCAGTATTGATCTTTCCCTGATCCACTATTATGTGAAAGTACTGTATTTACTCCGTAAGTTTTCTTATGTTGAGTGATTTCCGGATAAATTAACCAATAAGATCTTCTTGTGGTTAATTTACTCGAGGTTTACTGGTTACAAATCCGTGTGATTTGTTAATGTCCAAAGAAATCCTTCTTTTCTAGTAAAAGTAAGGTCGTTCATGTTATTCTCTTAGGAATGATATCTAATGAGGGGGAGTTCTTATTTGAACTTGTGCTTAATTGCCATATCTTTGTGGGAAGAGCGGTTGTGGAATTTGAAGGGTTTAACTTGTATCTTAATAAACTCCTTGATGAATAAACTAAGTTTCGACTATGTGAAATCATCGAAAAAAGTTGATATGTTTCATGTTAGTCATGAATTATCTTTTGAGAATTCATTATGATCCCATAGTTTTCGTACCTTTTCCAATTTGTATTGACAAAAAGGGGGAGAATTATTTAGTAGTTCACACTACATTCATATGGTTTACGGATTATTATGTAAGGGGGAATGGATTTCAATCTAAGATGGAAGTATTGACTAAGGGGGAGTGATACATATCACCGTAGTATAATTTCAAAGTTATGATGCAATTGGACTTTGATTCTATATATTAATACTATGACACTGAATAACAATGATTTATAACTTTTGATTTCATATTGTTATTGCTACGGATCTTCAACAACAATGATGCTGAGTGGAACACATTCAGAATCGATGGAGAACTTGAAGTAATGAAGAATTCAAGGAAGTTGAAGAGCCAAGGAAATCAAGCATTATGGATCAGAAGCTACAGAGTTTACTTATTTTGTAATCCATATGTATTGATAGTTATGTCACTAAAATTGACAAAGGGGGAGATTGTTAGAGCACTGCTTGGTTGAACTCGCAAGCGTTGCTATCTAAAGCTTGTTTGTCAAGTTTAGTTGAATAAAACTATATACTTGATTTCTAGTCTACTTATAGTTATGTCTCGGAATAGGATAGAAGTGTGTAGTTGAGCATTAGACTTCACGGCGTTCACCAATTGAAGAAGAAGATCTACTGAAGAGCTTGGAGGAACTTCATCAACAAAAGGTATGTGGATACTGAAACTTATCTATCACTCAGAAGTCTATTCTATTATATCTTCTAATGAGACCAAGTCGTATAACTATATAGACTTTGCGTTATACACATTTAAAATTTCAAGCCGAGTTTATCTTGTTTATATATTTCTCGAAATACGTGTTGGAAACTTTGTATATTTAGCTAAACTTCATCATCTACTTGACGAGTTTAGTTGTAGAAAATTTATTTGTTGGAAACTAAATATTAAGTCAAGGTGATCATGTGAAAATTACCTTCAACATCTTACATGATTTTTGTGAGATAATCATTTGATGTTAACTGGGGAAGTTTCGTATTGATCAATTAATCACTTGAAAATTACTTGAAGCTAGTGGTATGTGTAAGATTACCATTGTTATATTCTAAGGACGTTTCAATGATTAAATGAGAGTTTTAGAACTACTACCAATTTGTGGACACAACACAGTATGCGTACCTAGTATGCGAACTGTGAAGTTCGAGTTCAGGTCCGGAACTCTTGTTTGCGAACGGGTTTACCTGTGAAAAATCCGGAACTGTGGTTTGCGAACGGCAAGACTAGGTAAGGTACGAAACTGTGGTTTGCATAATCAGTTTGCGAACACAGTGGTTAGGTTCTAAAATCGGTAAGTATATCAATTCATACTCATGAACTCAGGTTCCTTTGCGAACTAAAGTCCATGGAATTTTAATGAAATAAGGTATGCGAACTTGTTTTGAAAACCGTGGCATTATGTTCATGAATTGGTTCTTGTATAAGTACTTTGTACAACTACAAACCAAACCGAATATGTTTCAAATTGTTCATGGATATTTCTATGAGATAGTGAACATTTGAACAACTCTTTTAAAGCATATTTGGATTCATTTGATTATCTATCATAATTGATTGATCATCATATTTGATCTAGAAGTGTTAGATGAATATGGCTAAACTAAAAGTGTTCATATGGCTAACTTCAGTTAACTGTTATTGAGCCAACTGGTTATAAACGTTTAGGTACGGTTCATCCATATCTAAATATAAGTATATTTCATTTGTGTTTATCAAGCTAATACAATCTAACGGTGGAGATTGATTGCTTATTTTCTAAGCAGACTTAACTTGAATCTTAAATCAGGAGTTCATCTAATGGTGAATATCAATGGCTTTGTTACTAAGCTATCTTAGCTTTGACTGTAAGCAACCCTGATTTAAAAGACTATAAAAGTGAGAACTCTATCATCTGGGAAACCTAATCCCGACACTCTCGTGTGTCCTAGTTGCAAACTAGAGTCGATTTTCCATTAACCCAGGTTTACAGTTCTTCTGAAAACCAATATTTGGGTTAACGACTTAAAGACTTCATTTGTGATTCGTGAATCCAGATCCAAATATTTTCTCTGTAGTTGCGTATTTTGATCTTACTTTTTCTATCGTATTGAGTTTAATCTTCTCTAAGGTTTTCTCAAGATTTATCTCTGATAGGTAAGATATAAAAAGTAATCACAACAGTTCCTCGTCTCTGACTCTTGTGATTCCGCAATAACTTCTTATGTTAATCAGTTAGGTTATTGTGAGGGGACTAATATTTCTAGGCTGCGCTTCGGGAGCATAAGAATGGATTATTAGTTGAGTTTCCTGTACACCTTGATCTTTATCTTAAGACGGAAACAATAACCAGAATAAACTTATCCGTGGGAGACATATTTGTTTATAAGTCTTCGATTTTGGGTCGTAGCAACTCTTAGTTATGGGTGAGATCAGCTAAGGGAATCAAGTGCGCAAAGTCCATCTGGGATCCAAGAGGCGTAAGGAACGCGACTGTACCTTAATTGGTGAGACTTGGTTAGGGCTCAACTACATTTCAGTCCGAAGTTAACTTGTAGTAGGCTAGAGTCTGTAGCGGCTTAATACAGTGTGGTGTTCAAGTCTGGACTGGGTCCCGGGGTTTTTCTGCCTTTGCAGTTTCCTCGTTGATAAAATTTCTGGTGTCTATGTTATTTCTTTTCCGCATTATATTCTGTTTATATAATTGAAATATCATAGGTTGTGCGTAGTTCAATCATACTTGATAAATCCGACCTTGTTTGTTGGATAAGACTTGATTGACACTCGACCATTGGTCTTTGGTACCATCCGAGTTATTCTCATAACAATCAGTCTCTCAGATTTCTATCTAATTGATTTACTGATTGTATTGAGAAAGATATAAAGCTCTTTGATATCTTTCTTGGTTGAGTCTCACTTTTAAGTTAGTGCTCTCGGAATTATATTAGAGTTTAGTCCATACAGATTGCCGAACGAATTAGTTGGATGTGGTTGTTGTACCCCCGCGTTTTCAAAAGTGTTGGTTGTTGTTTTGGACAGCAGTTCATACCATCTATTCAGAGATGATTGCAACCTTGACATTGGCAACTGGCCATATAAATTGTTAGAATCGACAACTGGCCATATGAATTATTGGGTTGGCAACTGGCCATCTCCCGTTTTTGGCAACTAGCCATATAAATTTTTAGAATCGGCAACTGGCCGTATAAGTTATTGGAGTTGGCAACTGGCCATCTCTCATTTTTGGAAACTTGCCAAATAAATTGTTAGATTCGGCAACTGGCCGTATAAATTAATTGTTGGAGTTGCAACTTGCCATCTTCCATTTTTGGCAACTAGCCATATAAATTGTTAGAATAGGAAACATGTCGTATAATTTATTTGGTTGGCTACTGGCTATCTCCCATTATTGGCAACTGGCCATATAATCATTGGAAACTGGCCATATATCGTTAGACTTGGCAACTGGCCATATAAGTAATTAGAATTGGAAAATGGCCATCCCTCACCATTGGCAATTGGTTGATGGTGTCTAGTATCCGAGAGATAGTGTTTCTTTTGTTTCCTCATAAAAATGGAAATTACTTGTGGGATTCTATTACCCTTGAAGTATAAAAGTACGTGTGTTTGTTTATAAAGCAGTTTGGGGTAATTCAATGAACATTTTGCGGGGTAATTTTGAATTGGTTCGAAAAAAATTGGAAGTCCGGTTTCTTGAGTGGCGTATCAAAGAGTCGGAGCTTGCCAAATGGGTCGAAACCCGGTTCGTTAGAAGTCCAGATTTTCTGGTCCGTTACATTAGTAATATTGACTTGATATTGTTTCCATTCCTAACGTATCTTTCAAGTCGTATTATATTGAAAACATAACATGCAAAGCTGTATATATGTAATAATCTAGTGGTTAGACTTGGTCATATTATTAAGATCAAAGTGTCAAGGAATTTATTGAATTACGAAGTATAAACACTTATCTTTTGGAACTTCGTAAATAAGACATCAACATAATCTTTGTATTTAGTTACTTGATTATGTGTAAGATATAGGTGTGATTTCATCCTAGAAAACTATGTATTATTACATCGGTTTAAGGAAGTAGATGTATGAAATTGTTTCATAATCGAAAGGGACTATTATCAATTAATTACCAAACCATATTTCCGAAATCTCCCTTAGAAAATTTCTATTATTAGTGTAGCACATTAACTAATAATATTTTCCAGAGGATATGCTTTAATTGCTGGTAATTAAAACATATATTATGAAAATCATAATTAAATGCTTTTCAATATTTCGGTTCGGGATCACCTTGAGTATCAAGGAATATCTTTGTACAATTAATGATAAGAGTTATGTACATGTTCAAATAATGTCGACATCTAGAAGTTTCTCAGCAAACCCTAATTCCAAGATTCACACAAAACATAAAGAGATACGTGAATATTGGAAACTCAATTTTGATTCTTGGGATCGTTTCTGCCATGCTTCCCAAACTAGGTTGTGAACGGTTACACCATGCTTCCAAAAGTAGCTTGTGATTGGTTACACCTTAATTCCCAAATTAGCTTGTGATCGGTTACACCTTGGTTCCCAAAGTAGCTTGTGACCGATTACAACTAGCTTCCCAAATTAGCTTGTGGTCGGTTACACATTGCTTCCAAAAGTAGCTTGTGACCAATTATAACTAACTTCGCTATGTAGCTTGTGATCGGTTACACCTTGTTTCACAAAGTAGCTTGTGACCGATTACAACATGCTACACAGTATAGGCTATGACCGGTTATACCTCAATTCTCAACATAAGTTAAGATAAGTTCTACCTTGTCATCTTGCATTGGTCATCCAAAAGATATTCAATAAAGAACCGTACCAATCAAACCAAAATTAGGTACTTTAATGAATATCTTGAGAATATTTTCGGTTTTGGAATTTCCTTGTTGTGCAAACAACCTTCGTCTATAAATACTTGAGTTTGCATTTCTTGCAAACCATCCTAAGAGCAAGGCAAACTTTATTCATGTTTTTTCTGGTGGATTCGTCTATCCGTAGAGGAAAGTACCCTAATTAGGCAAAATCTCTCACGACTGCTCATTTAAAGACTTCTGTGGGATCAAGAAGCTCTACAAGTACCGTTGGTGGAAAACTAGATGATTACATTGTTATTTTAGTTTTCAATTATTGATTTTATTGAGTAACGATTGTTGAAACTATGATTGCACCTAGTTTGATTATTCTTGAGAGCCTTCTCCTCTGACATAAGGGTCACTCAAACTAGATCAAAGTATCAACGGGATCTTTAGAACCTGTAGTAGGGTAAAAACAGATTCTACTGAAATGGTAAATTGGGTGTATCGATGAGAAACGAATCTAAACCCTAAACAAATGTACTGCACATGAGTACTTTTAGATTCGAGAGATCAATCTGTACAATCCTGGCCTAAACCAAGAAATGGCGGTTCCAGTCTTGCTTCGGTCACAAAATGAAGGAGAAGGGTTGATCTTAGAGAGAGAAGCAGAGAAGGTGTTGAGATCAGAATGATGAATTATGTAAAGTGTAGTTTTATGACTAATATCAGAATGTAGGATTTGCTTGCAAAGTATAAGTGAAAAAGCGGGGGTCTAATAACCACAGCTAATATTTCGTTCGGCAATCTGTATGGACTAACTCCAATATAATTCCAAGAGAATCAACTAGACAGTCAGACTCAATCAAGGAAAGATATCCAAGAGTTATATCTCTTTCTCAATTCAATCATCAAATCAACAGAAATGAATCAATGAACTGATTGGTATGAGAATAACTTGAATGGTACCAAAGACCAATGTTCAAGTGTCAATCAATTTCAATCAACAACCAAAGGTTGGATTTACCAATCGATTGAACTTCGCACAACCTGTGATATTTCAATTATATAAAAAAATATAATGCGGAAAAGAAATAACACAGACACCAGAAGTTTTGCTAACGAGGAAACCGCAAATACAGAAAACCCCCGGGACCTAGTCCAGATTTGAACACCACACTGTATTAAGCCGTTGGCAGACACTAGCCTACTGCAAGTTAACTTTGGACTGGAATGTAGTTGAGCCCTAACCAAGTTTCACACCGATTAAGGTATAGTCGTGTTCCTTACGCCTCAAAATCCCAGCAGGACTCTATGCACTTGATTCCCTTAACTGATCTCACCCACAACTAAAAGTTGCTACGACCCAAAGTCGAAGACTTATAAAAAAATCTGTCTCCCACGGAAAAGTCTATTCTGATAGATAAATATGTCTCCCACAGAAGTACCTATGAAGTTTTGTTCCTCCTTTTGATAAATCAAGGTGAACAGGAACCAATTGATAATCTGGTATAATATTCCCAAAGAACAGCTTAGAGATATCAATCACCTCATAATAACTTAACTATATGGTAGTAGAAGAAGTTATTGTGGAATCACAAAGAAAGAGACGAAGAGATTTGTGAATACTTTTTATATCTTACCTATCGGAGATAAATCTCGAGCAAATCTTAGAGAAGATAGTACTCAATACGATTGAACAAGTAAGATCATAATACACAACTACAGAGAAAATAGTTGGGTCTGGCTTCACGAATCCCAGTGAAGTCTTTAATTCGTTAACCTATAATAGTTTTGAAAAAACCTAGGTTAAAGGAGAATCGACTCTAGTCGCAACTAGTATCACACAGAAGTGCGGGGATTAGGTTTTCCAGTTGCTAGAGTTCTCCCTTACATAGTCTTTCAAATCAGGGTTGGCATTCTATGTTAGCTTACTAACAAAGCAATAAATATTCACCGTTAGATGAAAACCTGATTTAAGATTCAAGCTAATTTTGCTTAAAACCAAAGAAATATATCTCCACCGTTAGATGGTCTTAGCTTGTTACACACAAATGAAATATACCTTCATTTAGATATGGGTAACCGTACCTAAACGTGTATATTGAGTTGGCTCAATAATAGTTAAACCGAAGTTAGCCATATGAACACTTTTGTATTAACCACATTCATCTAACACTTCTAGATCAAATGAAAATCAAATGAATCTATTTGCGTTACTCATAAATTAGTTCAATTGTACATATCTCATAGAAGTATATAAGAAACAACTGAAGCAAAATCGGATTAATTTATGAGAATCAATTCATGAACATCCACGGTTTGCAAAGATTGCATTCCTTAATTTATTAAAGTATTTTTTCATGAGTATGAAATCATACTTAACCGATTTTAGAACTTAACCAACTAAGTTTGCAATCGGGTACGCAAACTTAAGTTCCGGACTTCGGTCATGTCCGACAGTTCGCAAACCGGTATGCATACCGTCGTCCTGGACCCAATTCAGGTAGAACCGTTCGCATACTGGTATGCAAACTTGGTTCCCAGACTTTAACAGTTAAAACCGTTCGCATACTGGTATGCAAACTTGGTTTCCGGACCTGAATCATACCACAACAATTTGCATACTGTGCTATATCCAGATAATGGTTAATTGTTCTAAACTCCCATTTCAATCATTGAAACATCCCTAGAAGACGACAATAACTGTCTCACACAAACTATTAGCTTATAAGTAATTTTCAAGTGATCGAATGATCAATACGAAATATTCCGAGTCGACATCAAATGACTGTCTCACACAAATCATGTAAGATGTTTCAAGGGAATTTTCACATGATCATCTTTTGACTCATTATTTAGTTTCCAACAAATAAATTATTTCCAACTAAACTCTTCAAGAATAATGATAAACGTAGCTAAAGTTAAAAGCTTCCAACACATATTCCGAGAAATAGATAACCGAGTTAAACTCAGCTCGAAATATCAAATGTGTATAATATAAAGTTTATATAGTTATACGACTTAGTCTCATTAGGAGATAGAATAAAATAGGGTTCTGAGTGATAGATAAGTTCTAGTCTCCACATACCTTTTGTTGATGAAGTTCCTCCAAGCTCTCCTCAGTAGATCTTCGTCTTCAATCGAAGAATGCCGTGAATTCTAAAGCTCAACTACATACTCTATCCTAATCCAAGACATAGCTATAAGTAGACTAGAAATTAAGACTTATAGTTTTTATCACCTAAACTTGACAAACAAGCTTGAGATAACAACGCTTGCGAGTTCGACCGAGCAGTGCTCTAACAATCTCCTCCTTTGCCAATTTTAGTGACAAAACTATCAATACACATGGATTACAAAATAAATAAACTTTGTAGCTTCTCATCCAACATGCTTGATTTCCTTGGTTCTTCAACATTCCTTGAATTCTTCGTCACTCAAAGTACTTCAGTGATTATGAACGTGTTCAACTTAGCATAATTATTGTTGAAGATCTGTAGCCATAACAACAAGAAAACAGTTGTTCTCAATTATTGTTATACAATGTCATAGTATTATTACACAACATCAAAGTTCAATTGTATCACAACTTTGACAATAATACTACGTACGGTGATATGTATCAATCCCCCTTAGTCAATACTTCATCTAACAATGAAAACCACTCCCCCTTACATAATGATCCGTAAACCTTATGTATGTAGTGTGAACTACAAAATAATTCTCCCCCTTTTTGTCAATATAAATTGGCAAAGGTACGAAAATTAACGGGATCATAATAAAATTCTCAAAGAGATTATTCATGACTAAAAGAGAACATATCAACTTTGTTTCGATGATTTCACATAGTCGAAACTTAGTATATTCATCAAGGAGTTTATAAAGATACAAGATAACTCCTACAATATTCCACAGCCGCATTCCCCACAAAGATTTGGCAATTAAGCACAAGTTCAATTAAGAACTCTCCCCCATAAAATGTCATTCTCGAAAGAACAACAAGAGCGACCTTACTTTTACGAGAAAAGAAGGATTTCTTTGGACATTTTGATACCTAACAGAAACAAATTACAACTACTAGAAACAAATGTGAAATTGAAACAACACTTCACTGAAACTTCAAACTTTGATTGCCCAAAAGATATAGATACATCTAGGGGAAAGAAAAAGATAGAAATCTAATGAACCAAAACAACATTAATAGACTGCCGTAAGTGTCGAAATGTAGTAGTATCTAGAGGTTTGGTGAGAATATCAGCCAGTTGTTGTTCGGAAGGCACAAATTCTATGTTAATGATACAATTTTCATTGAGATCTCTAATAAAATGATACCGGATGTCGATGTGCTTAGTTCTTGAGTGCTCAACAGGATTCTCAGTGATGCGAATCGCACTTGAGTTATCACAAAAGATCTTCATTATTCCAGTGTCAATTCCATAATCAGCAAGAATTTGTTTCATCCATAGAAGTTGAGTACAACATGAACCTGCAGCAACATATTCTGCTTCATATGTTGAAAGTGATTGGGAGTTTTGTTTCTTGCTATGCCAAGACACAAGGTTCAACCTTACATAGTAGAAACCCCCAGATGTACTCTTTCTGTCTTCCACACATCCTTCCCAATCAGCATATGAATAGGCAGTAAGATCAGTGTTAGTATCAAAAGTATAAGATAGACCATACCCGATAGTGTGTTGAAAGTATCGCATGATCCTTTTTGCAGATGCAAGATGAGATTCTTTTGGATTAGCCTGAAACTTAGCACAACAACCAACACTAAAAGAAATATCAGGTCTAGTGGCTGTAAGATATAAAAGACTTCCAATGATAGATCGATAAAGTTTTTGATCTACATTCTTCTCATCCTTATGCAGTTTACCAGTGGTGGGCATAGGGGTCAGCTTTGGAGTTGAATTATCAAGACCGGACCTTTTAACAAGATCCTTAGCATATTTTTCTTGAGATAAGTAAATTCCATCCTTGTGTTGTTGAATTTGTAATCCTAAAATGAATTTTAATTCACCAACATTGCTCATTTCAAATTCCCTTCCAAGAGAGACTTAAAAGTATTTTGCAAGTTTCTCAGATGTTGATCCATAGATGATATCATCTACATAAACTTGAGCAATGACCACATCTTTCCCACTCCATTTGGTAAACAAAGTTTTATCAGCTCAATCCTCGAAAAACCTTTCCTAAGAAGAGAAGTAGTTGGTTTTTCGAACCAGGCACGAGGTGCTTGTTTTAATCCATATAATGCCATTTTGAGCTTAAAGACATGATCTGGAAAGTCTGGACTTTCGAATCCTTTAGGTTGAGCAACATAGACATCTTCCTTTAAACATCCTTTTAAGAATGCGGATTTTACGTCCATTTGAAATAGCTTAATCTTGAGAAAACAAGCATGATCTAATAACAATCAAATGAAATCAAGGCGTGCCATAGGAGCAAAGGTTTCGTCAAAGTAGATACCTTCTATCCGTGAATATCCCTGAGCGACAAGTCTGGCTTTGTTTCTGACAAAGGTGCCAAATTCATCTGACCTGTTCTTGAATATCCATTTGGTACCAACAATATTTATATTGGAGGGACAAGGTACAAGCTCCCATACATCTTATCTTTGAAATTGATTTAACTCTTCATGCATTGCATTCACCCAGAAGGGATCACTAAGAGCTTCATCAATATTCTTTGGTTCTACTTGCGATAGATAACATCCAAAATTTCAAATATTTTGAAGTTGTCCTATCGTCTTAGCTGTACCTCCAATAATACTGTTAGTATCATGATTCCTTTGAACCCAGAGGTGCCATGGAGGAGCGCGTTCTTGTTCAACAGGAATAGCTTGACTAGGGCTTTTCTCCTCGTCACTAGAAACGTCAAGATCAACAACTGTTGGAACAACTTCTACTGATTCTGGGATTTCTTTAACTCTCTCAATTGTCTCCGTTGGATGCAATTCAGCAGGAGGGTCATCATAACGAAAATTGCTCAGATCATCAATGATAACATTTGTTGATTCCATCATAACTTGGGTTCTGAGATTAAATACTCGAAAACCACGATTGTCAGATGCATAGCCAAGAAAAATACCTTCATCTCTTTTTGAATATGGTGTAATCATCTACCATAAATAAAGCATACTTATTCCCAGCAACAGTAGGTTGTTGAATAGGACCGAAGTGATCCATATGAATTAAATCAAGTGGAGCTTTAGTGAGAATATCTCGAGATGATTTATGTGGAACTTTCGTTTGTTTACCCTTTTGACAGGCACCACAGACACCATCAATCTTAGCATTGATTTTGGGAACACCTCTAACAAGTTCTTTGTTGATGATCTTAGTTAGAAGGCGATAATTGATATGACCAAAACGTTCATGCCAAAGATGAGTAGATTCCACCTTAGTCAAATTGCAATAATTATTAAACTGAGTATTTAAGAGATAACATTTATTTTTACCACAAGTTCCCTGAAAAATTATTTTTCCAGTCTTATCTACACTGTCACATCCATTCGCATTGAAGACAACTTTATGGCCTTTGTCATAAATTTGACTAACAGAAAGAAGATTAGCAGTCATACCTTTAACGTATACGACATCATGGATTTCAGGAACTCCAGGTAGTTTGATCGTCCCCTTCTTGCTTATGTAGCAACAACTCCCATCTCCGAATGTTACTGGACCTCCTTCAAAAACGCTCGAATTCACAAACCACGAAAGGTCTCCAGTCATATGTCGGATACATCCACTATCAAGGAGGTGATGTTGATTTTAGAGCAAAAGCTCCCATACTAACACTACTATCCCGTTTGGGTTTTCTTGTTGGATTTGTACACCTTTTTAGAGCAGTAAACAGTTGTTCAGCTTTCTTGTGAAGATCACTAGTAACCTTTAAACTTTTCTTGAAAGGTGTACATGTATGTTTAAAATGATCATGAGAACCACAAAACATACATGTACCAACATCTTTAAACTTATCTGAGAAATTCTGAGTCACGCCAGGTTTCACAAAGATTAAACCTCGCTTATCTCCTGATTTACGACAATTCTTCAGGGAAGAATTAAAGGAGTTACTCAAATCCATTGAAGATACTTTGACAGACTTCAAATCCTTATTTTTTGCAATTTCTACAACAAGATCAGAAT
This sequence comes from Papaver atlanticum, assembly GCA_023531105.1. Lineage (NCBI taxonomy): Eukaryota > Viridiplantae > Streptophyta > Magnoliopsida > Ranunculales > Papaveraceae > Papaver > Papaver atlanticum. Next base: position 183,177 of record JAJJMB010001204.1, read on the forward strand.
TGATCCAGATTTGTTCATCCAACTTCTTCTGGAGATTAACTACCTCTTCAGAACGTTCTTAAAGATCAGAGTTTTTGATATAAATTTCGCAATGAAGACCATCAATTTTCCTTATCGAACGCTGTTTTTTTCGAAAAATATTTTTGATGATTTTTCAAGATCAAAACAATCAACCTCATCGATGGTTTCTAGAACACACTCGGAGTTGAGAAGATCTAATCCTGGTGAAGAGTTTATAGAAACTATACTGTCCATAGAGTAAGATTGCTACAAACACGGACTTATGAGGTCTTAGCGTGTTTGCCTGCTCTGATACAAATTGAAAAAGCGTGGATCTAACAACCACACCCAATATTTCGTTCGGCAATCTGTATGGACTAACTCCAATATAATTCCAAGAGAATCAACTAGACAGCCAGACTCAATCAAGGAAATATATCCAAGAGTTATATCTCTTTCTCAATTCAATCAACAAATCAACAGGAATGAATCCGTGAACTGATTGGTATGAGAATAACTTAAACGGTACAAAAGACCAATGTTCAAGTGTCAATCAATTTCAATCAACAACCAAAGTTGGATTTCCCGATTGAACTACGCACAACCTGTGATATTTCAATTATATAAAAAAATATAATGCCAAAAAGAAATAACATAGACACCAGAAGTTTTGTTAACGAGGAAACCGCAAATGCAGAAAACCCCCGGGACCTAGTCCATATTTGAACACTACACTGTATTAAGCCGCTACAGACACTAGCCTACTACAAGTTAACTTCGGACCGGAATGTAGTTGAGCCCTAACCAAGTCTCACACCGATTAAGGTACAGTCGCGTTCCTTACACCTCTGAATCCCAGCAGGACTCTACGCACTTGATTCCCTTAGCTAATCTCACCCACAACTAAGAGTTGCTAAGACCCAAAGTCGAATACTTATAAACAAATCTTTCTCCTACAGAAAACTTTATTCTGATAGATAAATCTATCTCCCACGGAAGTACCTATGAAGTTTTGTTTCGTCTTTTGATAAATCAAGGTGAACAAGAACCAATTGATAATCTGGTCTTATATTCCTGAAGAACAGCCTAGAAATATCAATCACCTTATAATAACTTAACTATATGGTAGTAGAAGAAGTTATTGTGGAATCACAAAGAATGAGACGGAGAGCTTTGTGATTTCTTTTTATATCTTACCTATCGGAGATAAAGATCGAGAAAATCTTAGAGAAGATAGTACTCAATACAATAAAACAAGTAAGATCAGAACACGCAACTACAGAGAAAATAGTTGGGTATGGATTCACGAATCCCAATGAAGTCTTTAAGTCGTTAACCTATAATTGTTTTGGAAAAGCCTAGGTTAAAGGAGAATCGACTCTAATCGCAACTAATATCACACATAAGTGTGGGGATTAGGTTTTCCAGTTGCTAGAGTTCTACCTTATATAGTCTTTCAATCAAGGTTTAAATTCTAAGTTAGCTTACTAACAAAGCAATCAATATTCACCGTTAGATGAAAACCTGATTTAAGATTCAAGATAAGTTTGCTTAAAACCAAAGCAACATCTCTCCACCGTTAGATGGTCTTAGCTTGTTACACACAAATGAAATATACCATCATTTAGATATGGGTAACCGTACCTAAACGTGTATATTGAGTTGGCTCAAGAAGTTAGCCATATGAACACTTTTGTATTAACCACATTCATCTAACACTTCTAGATCAAATGATAATCAAATGAATCTAATTATGTTACTCATAGAGTAGTTCAATTGTATATATCTCATATAAGTATAATAGAAACAATTGAAGCAAAATTGGATTGATTCATGAGAATCAATTCATGAACATCCACGGTTTGCAAAGATTGCATTCCTTAATTTATTAATGTATTTGTTCATGAGTATGAAATCATACTTAACCGATTTTAGAACTTAACCAACTAAGTTTTCAAATGGGTACGCAAACTTAAGTTCCGGACTTTGGTCATGTCCGACAGTTCGCAAACCAGTATGCATATTGTCGTCCCGGACCCAAATAAGGTAAAACCGTTCGCATACTAGTACGCAAACTTGGTTCCCGGACTTTAACAGTTAAAACCGTTCGCATACTAGTATGCAAACTTGGTTTCCGGACCTGAATCATACCACAACAGTTTGCATACTGTTCTATATCTAGACAATGGTTAATTGTTCTAAACTCCCATTTCAATCATTGAAACATCCTTAGAAGACGACAATAGCTGTCTCACACAAACTATTTGCTTATAAGTAATTTTCAAGTGATCGAATGATCAATACGAAACATTCCGAGTCGACATCAAATGACTGTCTCACACAAATCATGTAAGATGTTTTAAGGCAATTTTCACATGATCATTAACTCATTATTTAGTTTCCAACAACTAAATTGTTTCCAACCAAACTCGTCAAGAATAATGATGAACGTAGCTAAATTAAAAAGCTTCCAACACATATTTCGAGAAATAGATAACCGAGTTAAACTCAGCTCAAAATATCAAACGTCTATAATATAAAGTCTATATAGCTATACGACTTAGTCTCATTAGAAGATAAAATAGAATAGACTTCCGAGTTTTTTTTTTTGCTAAGTCCAATGGTTTATTACAGCAAAAAAACGTAATTACAAGAATTACGATGAGGGCTCAAGTCCCCCCACCCCCATAAACCAAAGGGGTTGAAAAATAACCGCAAATAGCACTAAAAGCTCATAAACACAAATAACTAACAAAAAGAAGAATAATAGGAACTTAAAAACGTTTGCGCCCCTTTCCCACCTTAAAATTCCTCTTTTTAGGTTGGAGACCAGCAAGGATTTCTGCCTAAACATCAGGGTCTCCATAAAACTCATTATACTCATCATCATATTCATCTTCATCTGAAGCATAATTACCACCAGGAACAAGCTTAATAGGAGTTTGAGGTTTTTTCTTTTAGACTCTCTCCAACAACTCATTTTTTTCCTTAAAATAATCCTTTCTATAGTCTGGATTTCTAATGAAGTTAGTCCGAACTTCATCATTCTTGATGTTACCTACCTCTTCAAGCTCCTCCTCATTGAGAATATTTTCCGTCTTTGGTTATAACTTCTAATCTGTCAAGAAAAGCAGATTTCTTTTCTGCATCAATAGTTTCAGTTGAGTTCTCAACTAAATCTGTAGAATTTTCAATCTTTGAAACATTGCTATTATTGTTTTTATTGTGATCAGTAACCGTACCCCATTCTTTAGAAATTTTAACTTCATCAGCCATACTAGCCGCGTCCAAATCAACATCTTCCACATCTAAGTTTTTGACAACACTTTGCTGACCGTCCTCGACATCATCTCTAAAACCCAATTCTGATTCTAGAACTTCATATCGATTTTTGCTAATTATTTCAGAAGGTTTGAGCAATTCATCAGTGAAAGCCGTAAAAGAAAATTTGGTTGGTGAATTCTTACCATTAACTTGCGTCCAATCCTGTTTTGATGCATCAACAAACAAGTTAGGGTTAGACACGGATTTATCCTCCAAATTCGTTAAACTAGAGTTTGGCTTGTACCCGGGTTTACTTTCCAAATCAGAGTTTGGCTTGTACACGGATTCAGCGTTTGGCTTTGTAACGGACTTGGTTTCCAAATTTTGGGCGTTACCTGACTTACCTCTACGTGCAGCAAGAGCTGTTTGAGTATGATGTGATTTTAGATAGTGGTAAGAAATGAGGTTGTCGTTCACTCGGATTTGTAGAGATTAAAGTTTTTAAAAATACTAAATAAATATATACAAAGATATTTAACAATGGGCGAGAGATACTGGGACTAAGGATTTAGCCAATCTTTATAATATAAGGTTCACTTATTTATTCTCAACAATTTTAGCTCAAGAAATATAAACATGGACTCTATTTTTGCCAAGGTAGATTCTCAAAACATTGATTGTAAATGTTAAGCATGGGACATCAAATCACCTAAGCTAAGCATGACCCATCTAATCAAATGACAACCAATTTAATCAAATCATATTTCAATTAATTTTAATGCAAAAGTCATAAAAAGAATAAAAATAAATTTACCCATGTATGAAGTTCGGCCTACTCCGTCGTCCCAGTGTTTGGGTTTAACTCATCATGTCGAAAACACACTCAAAATATGTATTCATGGCTCAAAAAGTGTTTACAAGAAGAGAAAATAATGAAACAGGAAATCTGCAACATCACAGGTGCGTTACAGACCGACTGTTTCAACTCTCAACTGTTATGATAAAGATAATCGTTACAAATCTGAAGATAAATGTTGCAGAAGAGGATGAAGAAACTGTTACAATGAAGATAAATGTTGCAAACCAGTTGAAGAAACTGTTACAACGAAGATAAATGTTGCAAACCAGTTGAAGAAACCGTCGCTGTTTCCATGTTCTTCACGAGCAGCAGCAGCAACAACAACAGAGTTCTGAAAACTCTTGATTCACGCCTCCTGAGCTCTCCTCTCGACCCCAAACTCTTTACACCCCTTCTATATGACCTGGGTAATCTATTTATACCCGAAATATGCATCGAATCTCCTCCATAACTTCAAAAAATCTTCTCTTTATTATTTTTATTCTCACGGCAATAATTTCCATTTTTTGATCTTCCACGCTCATGCAGCTGTATTTCTTTCATTCTATACCTTCTTCACGCTCCAGGATATCTATTGAGTCTTCCAAACACGTGCAGTACACGTTTAAATTTCTCACAACTCGTGCAAGCTCATGTTTTTCCTCCAACTCCCTGTTTGGATTAAAACAAGTTATCTAGCCAAATTTGATCGATAAAATCACCCATACTAGATTTCTATAGTCATATCACGTCTACCCTCTAAGTTTCAGGGATTGAATCTCACTAAATCACGTCCAAACATCCGATTGAAATTCTGCCAGTGAAATGGAATATTTTCCCGCCAAAAATATTTTTTTGAATTTGAGAAGAACATGTCCTCCCCCTAATCCTACACGGGTGTCCCTTTAGCACTTGTCTTATGGGGTGCAAATAGTAATTTTTGGGCGTAGATAGTAATTTTTCCGGGGTTCCTCCGACACATTTTTGGGTGCTTCCGGAGCATTTCTGGGGTGCCTTTAGTACTCTATCCTGGGGTGTAAAAAACCACTTTTCGAGCCAATTTTTCCGCAAGAGCTTATTCCCTAGAAAAGACTTAAAATAACTTTATTAGAAATAAAATGAGTCCTAGATAATGTAGTTATGGGTGAAAATGCGTCACACTTACGTGCTTATCAGAGTAGCAATAACGTTTCTACACTTAATCAATTTTAATTGAGCTTCACGAAATTCTACCTCAGAGCTAGCAAACTCTTTTTGCAACTGATCAGAAATATCATCTCTACTACTTGTTTCCTCTGAAGCCGCAATTTTTTTCTTCATGATTTGCATGAGCTGAATGGGCCATTGCAACCTCGCGCTTCTCAACATCTTGCTCAAATTGTTTGGATTTTATCAAAATCACCTGATTTCCATCATCACCCACACTAACTTCTGGTAACTCAGTTGAGGATTTCTTTATTTGCCACTTTTTACCAGCATATGGATCATAACTTCTCTTGAAGGCCATCTCACCCGTGATAACTTGTTGTTTCTCCTTATTCCCTTCAGTTCTAGCTGATTGTTTTTTGCATTCAGCATCATTATGACCAATAATATTACACTTTGAACAAAACTTTGGATACTTTTGAATATCAATATACTGTGATCGATGTCGTATGCGTCAAAAATAATTACACTTTCTCACTACTCAAAATATATTATATAACAAGGGTAAGAAAGGATCGTTCCCACATAGAGGACTAGGATTGTTAAGTTGTTTCGGTTTCCTATATAAATAATGGGGGGATTTCTGGATTTTAATATAATTAAAACTAAAATAAAAGAAAGTACAGAAAACTAATCAAATCAAGCAAGGAAAGATATTGGTTAAGGATTTCGTTTTCAATCACAAACATGTTCTTGTCTTAATAACTAGAATTGATATTTAATCTCTCATTATCAAAAGCCCTAGGATACCTTGATCGCAAGAATATCCCGCTAGTTTCCTGATTTCATCAACAAACACATTAAAAGATGCGAATATGAATTCTACCAAGGAAACAACATAACGTGTAAAAGCACTAATCAAGTTTAATTCCTGATGAGCAATAAGATTTGTGAAATAAGGCTAATCAATGCAATTGAAATACATTGCGCAAATTTTTTTTTAAAAGGTCACGATTCACATATGATGAGCCAACTTGAATTGCTGATCCTCAACATCACAACCCATTTCAGCTCATCAGACTCACAGCACCATCTCCATTCCTGTAGCTCACACTAATTGAGCATTTCTTCGCCTAACTGAACTCATCACAGCCAAAACCGCAACAGAATCCTCTCATTAAGATCATCACCACTAGCTTGTCCACTGCAAACCACCAGAACCAGCTCCACAACTTCACCAGCTGAACCTTCAGTTTCATCGCCAATATGCAATTCACTGCCACCATCACTACCATCTTACATACCAATAACACTTCAGCTCCATGTTGGAATCAACAGCACCATCAACACACTATCTCAAGGCCACAACTATACTTCCCACTTCAGTACAGCTCATTCCAGCATCACCAATGCACCTTAGATTCATCTCAGTCTTACCCATCGTTTCTATGATTTCTTCTTGTCCACAGCTCAACCATTTCTCAAATCACCTGCAACCATTGTCTCAACAGCCTAACACATACATCTAAGCTTCTTTTACAGCTTCTCAGCCAACAGCACCACCAATACCATCACATTCATTCTTAGATTCAGCTGCTCAATAAATATACCACCAATACCAGTTGCTCATGACCCATCTCATGCAATTCATTAGTACCAGACACAACCACTTTCTTCAATCCAGCTCCTTCTTGTTCTCTTAATATGAAGTACACCATCACCTGAAGTTTGTCCCTGACCTAGACATTCATCTAATCATCTTGCAGTCTCAGTACCTCCCATACTCACTCAAACTTCAGTAGCAGCACATCACCATCACCACCTGAGCCATCTAATCTCCAGATCTTCTTCCATATAGCCTGAATTTAACATACATTCAAACACATTTTTCATCACCCATTTATCTGAATTCTTTCCCTGTGTCAATACAGGTATCAGAAGCTTCAACTTCATCCAATCTTTCAAGAACAGCTTCACTCTCTTCTCTCGGCTTCATCTTCTCAATCTCAGCTCAATTCGACAACACCAGACTCCAATTAAACGACAGTTCTTTATCTGGTACTTCAACAGCAGCACCAACTCCACTACTGTATCACCATTGAACTCCTAATTCCATTACTCCTAAAACCCATCTTCAATTTCATCTTTTCTTCTTCAGATCCCCTTTAAAACAGATCAACCAACCTCCATTCATCACTGAATTTCTTACACATAGCAGAGAAACCTTAATTTCTCCTCCATCGATGCTTCAATCAACAGTTACAGGCTTAAATTCCCATGAACAAATCCACCAAACAACCAATTCCTCCTTCTGATTCTCTCGATTTCTCCATGAATTCTCTTTCTTCTCAATTTGGTAGTAGTAAACTGCAGCCGCCACTCTCCTCTGAGTTAGTAAAGAAATGATTGAGAAAATCATTTTTCTCTCTATACTAGGGCTAGGCAATGATAAAAATTACTACAGGCGCCCCCTGATTTGATAATGGCCACCCAGTAACCATTTGGCTTGTCTGTTTCAGAGAACTGACAGTCTGTTCGCTTTCTTGCTCAATGTCAGTTGTAGGGAACTGACATTTCATTCTTCACTCCTCCTTGCGACCTTAGCTGGCTCCATGTATCACTCGTCTTTGAATTGATCTTTTGCGTCTTATGCTCCAAATGGAAGATTTCTCATTCTTTGCTCCAATTGACTCCAAAGTACCTAACCACTCAAAAGTAAACATAAGATACATAATTTACAAGAAAACTCGCAAAGAAAGCATAAACAATAGATAAATATCAAGGTGTTTTAGACACATATCAAATTCCCCCAAACTTAGACTTTGGTAGTCCTCGAGCAAATCAAACTAAACTAATTCTAAAACATATAACTCCCATTCGTTGAGGATACAGTTACACTTAGCATGTATAACAAGCCTTTGAACCCCTAGGTGTCCCTAGTGGACGAGTTTTAGTCTCGTGAGGGCTTACAAGAGGTATACCCACAAAACCTACTTTTCCAACTTACAAGTTCTCCGAAATGATAGCATCCAACGCGCTAAGAAGACATAAAGATTCTGCACACTAGTCATAAGAAGTTAAACATATCAAAGAACACAATCTCATCCTTAAGAGTTGAGAGAGAAATAACCATCCCTTACCGAAAGAATTCAGGTTCGAGAGTGATCGAAAGTCTTGACTCTGCCTCACAAATAAGGTTTTATGAAATTGCACTCGAAATGATAGCTTTTTTATGGGTCTTACCGGTGTCCAGGGAGGAGTGAAGAGAGAAATCCCGCGACACGTTGAATGGTAGGAAGGCGAAGCCCTCCGAATATGTTTTCGAAAACCCACATCTTTTATCATTTTTAAAACCCATTTTCTGACGATCTCTACGAAAGGAAATCAACCACTAAACGAAGGTGGGAATATGCTTACTTACCTTGTTATCCGTTCGACAAGCAAGTATCACCACTCTCACAGCATCACATAGAAACGTCTTCGGTCTTCGCTCTTTGTCTTCATCTTCGGTCTTTAACTGTTGATGATGAAATCTTGAACTTCGTAGATTCTTGACAATGTAACTCTTTTCTTCAAATCCTTGTTGCTTGAAACTTCCTTATGGATATTTCTTCTTCCATTGGCTTTATTTAAAGAATAAAAAACCAAATATGAACTAAAATAATACAAATACTTTTTCTTGTCTCTCCTTTTTCTCTCTCTCTCTTTTTTTTTCCATTTTTCATTTTTTTTTTTGGTATGAGACAGGAAAAATAAAATATATACAATGCAAAATGATAATGAACATAAAACAAAATAACATAACAACTAATAATAATGCAACTTTCTCTTGTCTCTCTTTTTCCTTTTCTTTCTTTTTTTCCTTTCCTTTCTTTTGTTTTTTTTTTCAATTTTTTTTTTAGACAAGAGAAATAAACACAAACTGAAAATAAAATAAAATAAAATACAAATGTTCATGGTGTAAGTACTTTGCCGCATGATTCTTCATAACTTGTATCGTCTCGATATCATAAACTTCTTGAACTCTCATCTTGATAATCTTCGTTCTTGTACATAAGTCTTCAACTCATAGGAATTCTGCTCCTTGTCTTGTTGCTTTACTTGAATCCGAAATATGCTCATTTATGTATCATTGCTTGCAAACCTTGAACGTCTTCAACTTTCCTTCGAATTTGTGATGCTCCGCTTGTTGATGATGATGGTGTTTCTATGGACCTGTTGGTGTAGAGAGACATAGAGTGGATGGTGCTAACTGCAAACAAGATTACAAGTGGTATGTAAGTTAGCAATTCGATGTCACCCCCATGATTGATAAAATAGCACTCAAAAGATCAAAGTAGTGCTTCTATTGGTGGAAGGTTGGGTAGCTCACCATTCTACCCGGAATTAACGTACGGTGACACACACTCTAAAAGCACATATTTTTGAAGGTCGGTGCCTCACATGATGTAACAATGGGTAGTCTCCACTATGAGGGATCCCAACTCTAATACTGAATTCAATCTGCACCTCATTTTCTACTGGCATAGTTAAATCCAACTTTAACTCTCATACAACTAAGCAACCCGACCAAGTTCTCTAGCATATCTAAGTTCAGTCACTCTTGTGAGAATTTCGATGTAATCTTAACGACATGCATACTATGTGACTCTAAACTAACTACAAGTTGGAGTTTTTCATGCACTAATATACACAAAAGTTGGAAATTTTAGAAAAATTTACAATGCAAATGCTTAACCACTCCCCCACACTTAAACTTTACATTGTCCTCAATGTAAATTGAGTCATCCAAGTAGAGTCAAGGTGGGAAATACTACATAAAATGTGATAAGAAATCATAAAAAAATAAATATAAGATAAGAAATACTCATCCCATGGGTTGCCTCCCATGTAACGCTTGGTTTAAAGTCGTCATCCCGACTATCTCCTTGCAAGATTCCCTCCCTTATACCAACTGAAAAAGCGTGGGTACAACAACCACACCCAATATTTCGTTCGGCAATTTGAATAGACAAACTCTAATATACTTTCAAGAGAATCAACTAGACAGTCAGGCTCAATCTAGAGAAAAGTATATCAAAGAGTTTTATATCTCTATTTCTCAATTCAATCCGCAATCAGCAAATATGAATTTTCAAGCCCGATTGAATATAAGGGAAATAACTTGAATGGTACCAAAGACCAATGTTCAAGGATCAATCAATTTCAATCAACAACCAAAGGTTGGATTTACCAATTGATCGATACAACGCACAACCTGTGATATTTCTATTATATAACAAAATATAATGCAAAAAATAAATAACACAGACACCATAAGTTTTGTTAACGAGGAAACCGCAAATGCAGAAAACCCCGAGACCTAGTCCAGCTTTGAATACCACACTGTATTAAGCCGCTACAGACACTATCCTACTACCAATTAACATCGGACTGGAATGTAGTTGAGCCCTAATAATTCTCACACTGATCAAGGTACAGTTGCGCTCCTTACGTCTCTGAACCCAGCAGGATTTTACGCACTTGATTCCCTTAGCTAATCTCACCCACAACTAAGAGTTCCTACGATCCAAAGTCGAAGACTTGATAAATAAATCTGTCTCACACAGAAAAGTATATTGGAATAGATAAATCTGTCTCTATAGAAATACCTACGAGTTTTGTTCCGTCTTTTGATAAATCAAGGTGTACATGAACCAATTGATAAACCGGACTTATATTCCCGAAGAACAGCCTAGTATTATCAATCACCTCACAATAATATTAATCGTATGGTAGCGAAACAAGATATTGTGGAATCATAAACGATGAGACGAAGATGTTTGTGACTACTTTTTATCATGCCTATCGGAGATTAAATCTCGAGCAAATCTTAGAGAAGATAGTACTCAATACGATAGAACAAAGCAAGATCAAAACACGCAACTACAGAGAAAATAGTTGGGTCTGGCTTCACAATCCCAATGAAGTCTTTAAGTCGTTAACCTACAGGGTTTCGTGAAAAACCTAATGTTAAAGGAGAATCGACTCTAGTCGAAACTAGTATCACATAGGAAGTGTGGGGATTAGGTTTCCCAGTTGCTAGAGTTCTCCTTTATATAGTTTTCAAATCAGGGTTTGCAATCTAAGTTACCTTGGTAAAAAAGCATTCAATATTCACCGTTAGATGAAAACCTGATTAGATACAAGATAATATCTTTCAACCGTTAGATTGAACTTAGCTTGTTATACACAAATGAAATGTACCCTCATTTAGGTTTATGTAACCGTACCTAAACGTGTACACCATGTTGGCTCAATAGTAGTTAACCAAGGTTAGCTATATGAACACTCTCATATCAACCTTATTCATCTTAACCATAACTAGTTAAAATGACTCAAATGAAACTAGTTAAAGAGTTGTTCAATTGCTATATTCTCATAGAAGTACACAAGAACACAATTGAAGCAAAATCGGTTTGATTCACTCGAATCAATTCATGAACATTATAGCCACGGTTTGCAAAGAATGCATTCCTTATTATATAAATGTATTTGTCCATGTTACAACCGATTTTAGAACTTTAACCATTCAAGTATGCAAACGGGTACACATACTTGAAATAGCCGGACCAAGTTTGGTTTTCGCCAGTATGCGAACGGGTACGCATACCTCCAAACCCAACAGAAATTTCCGGTCACAAACCTTACGCCAGTATGCGTATGGGTACGCACACTTAGGTTCCCGTACTTCTCAAACCAACAGGTACGCATACGGGTATGCATAATATGGTTCCCGGACATGGATCACACATATGCAAGAGTGCACAACATGTTTATAATCCAATGTTGGTTAAGTGTTCTAAACTCTTATTTCAATTATTGAAACATTCTTAGAGGAGGACAATAGACGTTTTCACACACTATTAGCATCAAAGCAATTTTCAAGTTATTGAAATAATCATAACGAAACATTTCAAGTCTACATCAAATGATTATATCACACAAACCATGTTAGATGTTACTCGGCCATTTTCACATGATCATCTTTTGACTTTCGTCAAGAATATAAGATGAACTTGGTTGAAGCGAAAGCTTACCAACACATATTTCGAGAAATATGTAAGCGAGTTAAACTCATCTCGAAATCTCAAATGTGTATAATCGGAAACTATAGTAATACGACATTTGTCTCAATATAGGAGATAGAGTAGAAATAGACTTTCCAAGTGATAGATGAGTTTCAGTCTCCACATACCTTTTGTTGATGAAGTTCCACAAGCTCTCCTTAGTAGTTCTTCGTCTTCAATTGATGAACGTCGTGAAGTCTAATGCTCAACTACACAATCTATCCTAGTCCAAGACATTATAAGTATACTAGAAATAAAGACTTATAGTTTTGACCACTAACATTGACAAACAAGCTTGAGATAGCAACGCTTGCGATTTCGACCGAGCAGTGCTCTACCACCAACAATCTGAAAAGTTGGGGATCCGTCCATGTAACCTTTTTTGCAAATACTAGATTCACACAAATATTAGTACGATAAAACAGAAATGAAGCTATTAACCGATAAAAGTTTCCCCCACAATTATTCGTGTCCATACTTGGAAGTGTATAAAGAACATAAAATTCAGGAACTTCTACGGTTTCTTCTTTGCAAACATGCATAGTATGAGAATCAAATGTTTTTAATGGAGGATATCGAGAAACAAAGTCATTTAACAATATTCTCGAAGCATATACATCCGAGCCAATAAGAGGTAAAGGAGAAGGATTAATAGGCAAAGGGTTAAACAAACCTTGCAACCCTTGTGTTATGGTATCCTCTTCATCCTTAGAGAATTCAAGTGAATTATTCACCTCTTGTATATCGTGGTCCTCTATCAAACCTTACAAGTATTCTTCATCCGTTTCTGCCTTAACCAAAGTCTCGGCATCAATATCTTCATTACAATCCTTTGCAAGCTTAATTGGGTCTTCCACAATATTAGTCATAAAGGTCACATTCTCAACACACTCTTCATCATTAGACTCAAACCTTGTTGCAAGGAAGTTCTGTAAAGAACTAGTTTCATCATACTCAAGTACCTTTTGAATAGGTGTTTGATCATTATAAAGAACAAGCGTTGAGTCAACTACACTAATGCCATAAAATATCTCCAAAGTTTGGTCCTTTTCAACACAATCATCTTCATTTTCAGACTCACCATAATAAGAATCTTCATCGGTTTCATAACCTTCATCCCGACGTCGTTTAAGTTCCATATGAATGGTCCTACTAATTTCTGCGACAAGCTCTTCCAAGGATCCATCATCTTCCAACTTGTATAATTTCTGTGCAAGTTTCCTGACGTTCACACGCTTACCACCGTTGACTACAATAGGTTCACTTTCCCATGACTCTTCCATTTGAATGGGTGAATGATCATAACTACGATCTGGAGTCGGGTAAGAAAAAGTATTGCAGAAATTGGTTTGTGCGGCGTTCTCTTTATCACAGTCAAGTTGGTCTAGTCTTTGTTGCATGTCTTGCAATCCATTCATAATCTGCATACAACTCGAATGAAGCCAATTGGAAGTAGAATTGTCCCACCTTGGTGCCTGACTTACATACCCACTACAAGGTTGTTGTTGGTATGAATGAAAATCACCATAAGGTTCTCTAGGATATGCATCATAGCCAATAAATTGGTTTCTATTGTATCTCATAGATGGTGGGAAATTGTCATAGTGTTGAGGTTGTTGAAAACTGTATCCATTGCTCCAATATGCTCATTCCATAATAAGTACCTGAAACAAGAGTTCTCAAAACAATGTCAAGAACTAGAAAATAAGAAAAACAAAAAACAAAACAAAAAACAAAAATAAGAAACCAAAAACAAATAACAACCCGCTGCCTCCCCGGCAGCGGCACAAAAATTTGATCGCTGTCGTATGCGTTAAAAATAATTACACTTTCTCACTACTCAAAATATAGTATATATCAAGGGTAAGAAAGGATCGTTCCCACGGAGAGGACTAGGATTATTAAGTTGTTTCGGTTTCCTATATAAATAATGGGAGGATTTATGATTTTTTAATATAATTAAAACTAAAATAAAAGAAAGTAAAGAAAAATAATCAAATCAAGAGAGGAAAGATATTGGTTAAGGATTTCGTTTTCAATCACAAACATGTTCTTGTCTTAATAACTAGAATTGATATTTAATGTCTTATTATCAAAAGCCCTAGGATACCTTGATCGCAAGAATATCCCGCTAATTTCCTGATTTCATCAACAAACACATTAAAAGATGCGAATATGAATTCTACCAAGGAAATAACCTAACGTGTAAAAACACTAATCAAGTTTAATTCCCGATGAGCAATAAGATTTGTGAAATAAGGCTAATCAACGCAATTGAAATACATTGCGCAAATAATTTAACAAAGGTTACGATTCACATATGATCATAAGGATGTATCACTACAAGCTATAATCATATTTGTGCTACTTGTATTCAAGGATTATCACTTTTACGTATAATAAACCCTAAACTAGCAATATATGTGATTACAAGTTCTACCAATTTGCAACTTGACAAAACAATCAATCAAATCATGTTATAATACGTCAATCATATAACTATATTTTCAGAGAAGTGTGTTCTCACATTTGTGTAAAAGTCCAAAACAGGGAACCTAAAGTATGCTTACCCGTACGCGTACTGGCGGTTGTTGGAAATCCAGGTAAGTATGCGTACCCGTACGCATACTGGCGGAAAGTTCACGTCCGTGAATTTCTGCTGGAGTTGGAAGTGAAAACAAACTCAATCCGGTCACTTAAGTATGCGTACCCGTTTGTATACCTAAGAAGGTTACTTTCTAAAATCGGTTTGTTCATGAACTAAAACATTTATATAATAAGGAATGCAATCTTTGCAAACCGTGGCTATAATGTTCATGAATTGATTCGAGTGAATCAAAATCGATTTTGCTTCAATTGTGTCTTGTATACTTCTATGAGATCTAAGCAATTGAACAACTCTCTAACTAGTTCATTGGAGTCACTTGAACTAGTTATGGTGAAGATGAATAAGGTTGATATAAAAGTGCTCATATGGCTAATATTGGTTAACTATTGTTGAACCAACTAAGTGTACACGTTTAGGTACGGTTACCCAAACCTAAATGAAGGTGCATTTCATTTGTGTATAACAAGCTAAGTTTGATATAACGGTTGAATGATATTAGCTTGAATCTAATCAGGTTTTCATCTAACGGTGAATATTGAATGCTTTGTTACCAAGGTAACTTAGATTGCAAACCCTGATTTTAAATCTTTATAAAGGAGAACTCTAGCAACTGGGAAACCTAATCCCCACACATCATTGTGATACTAGTTGCATAAGCTAGAGTCGATTCTCCTTTAACCTTAGGTTTTTCACAAAACCATGTAGGTTAACGACTTAAAGACTTCATTAGGATTGTAAAGCCAGACCTAACTATTTTCTCTGTAGTTGCGTGTTCTGATCTTACTTTTACTATCATGATTGAGTACTATCTTTGATAAGATTTTCTTGATATTTATCTCCGAAAGGTAAGATTGAAAAGTAGTCATAAACATCTTCGTCTCATCGTTTGTGATTCCACAATATCTTGTTTCGTTAATCGATTAAGATTATTGTGAGGTGATTGATAATTCTAGGCTGTTCTTCGGGAATATAAGTCCGGGTTATCAATTCGTTCTTGTTCACCTTGATTTATCAAAAGATGGAACAAAACTTGTAGATATTTCTGTGGGAGACAGATTTATCTATTCAATATACTTTTATGTGTGAGACATATTTTTTTTATCAATTCTTCGACTTTGGGTCGTAGCAACTCTTAGTTATGGGTGAGATCAGCTAAGGGAATCAAGTGAGTAGTATCCTGCTGGGATCAGAGACGTAAGGAACAAAACTGTACCTTGAATCAGTGTGAGATTGATTAGGGTTCAACTACAGTCCAGACCGAAGTTAGCTTTGTAGTAGGCTAGTGTCTGTAGCGGCTTAATACAGTGTGGTGTTCAAATCTGGACTAGGTCCCGGGTTTTTCTGCATTTGCGGTTGCCTCGTTAACAAAACTTCTGGTGTCTGTGTTATTTCTTTTCCGCATTATATTTTGTTATATAATTGAAATATCACAGGTTGTGCGTTGAATCGATCAATTGGTAAATCCAACCTTTGGTTGTTGATTGAAATTGATTGATCCTTGAACATTGGTCTTTGGTACCGTTCAAGTTGTTTCTCTTGTATTCAATCAGGCTCGCAAATTCCTATTTGTTTGATTGCTGATTGAATCGATAAATTGAGATATAACTCTTTGATATACTTTTTATTAAGATTGAGTCTGACTGTCTAGTTGATTCTCTCGAAAGTATATTGGAGTTAGTCCATACAGATTGCTAAGCGAAATATTGAGTGAGGTTGTTATACCCCCGCTTTTTCATCTTTGTTGCTGGAGAAGATATGCAGCAATGGTCTCACACTCAAGATCCTTGTGATCAATAGTGTAGCAACATCCACATAAATTAAACGGCTGCTTTTCATAAAACAACCTGATCCAGACCTCTTCTCCTGCTACATTTTTTATCCAGAAACCTCTGCGAAGAGGATCTCTGACATCTAAGAGAACTAGAGCTTTTTGTACTTTTCCTTTTGGAATAATACAGTCTGGTGGACCTAAATGTGTACATGAACAAAAAATCCTAGAAAAAGGGGATCAGCCGAGGACTCAAGCTCCTTGTGATAAATAGTGTAGCAGTATCCACATAAATTAAACGACTGCTTTTCATAAAACAACCTGATCCAGACCTCTTCTCCTGCTGCATTTTTGATCCAGAAACCTCTACGAAGAGGATCTCTTACATCTAAGTGAACTAGAGCTTTTTGTACTTTTCCTTTTGGAACAATACAGTCTCCTGGACCTAAATGTGTACATGAACAAAAAATCCTAGAAAAAGGGGATCAGCCGAGGACTCTTTTGCTTTCGTTTTCTTTTCGTCCTCTCTTGGACACTAAACCTAGAGCAGCCAGCCTTAAACGATAATCGGCACTTCTTATATTTATTTCCTTACTAAAACAATTCTAAGACCAAGTTTTAGCTTTTGGATGGAGCACAACATGGAGATAATTTTGATTCTTTCTTGCCAATGGTTTTAATCATCATAAATGGAGTTTAGCATTGAGGTAGGGGTTTCTACGTAATACTAAAAACTAAACTATTTTAACATGTATGGTTTTTATGTTCATCATCGTATCTCAATCTTTTGATGTGTAGGGATTTTCACCTAATACAGCTAAAAATCATTTTTAGCATTAATACGTATGATTTTTGACTAATTCTATATATCTAATTATTCAAAAGATTTAGTAGTTGTACCGTGGTGATAATCGCGTGGACTTGGCTTTTGGTTTGTTTACGAAAATTGATTTTTATCTATCCGTATGGATCACAAACTGTTTTGGAGTTGGTTATTGCAAAGAAGAACAAAGACTTGATTTGGGTTTAATAAATTAATTAAGTGTATAGCTTGGATTTCCTTTTGTTCTGCTAAGATTGTGGTTTAACGTCAGTTGCTCGCACATGATAAATCTAGAATGAAAATGCATGGGGTTAAATTGGTGACAACACACGTGCTAATAATCATTGAAGTTGTTCCTTTCTTTACCACTATTCTTTTGATTAAAACAGTAACAATGAACTTGATACATACATGTCTTATTAACCATTTAACACAAACAAATGAGTGTAGAGCTTCAAATTTATTATAATAATAAAAAGAAAAGCTATTAACGGTGAATATTTGAAATACCCCTTACAATAAAAGATTTAAATGAAGAGAAAATAACGATAATCTTTGGTCCGAAAAATACAAGTCCGTCGATGGTATAGTGAAATTGGGTAATCTACTTGCTAAGAGGTCAGGTTAGGAAGTGCCGGTGGGCAGTAGATGTGTATGTTGAAATGTGTTTGCTGAGATCAGGTATCTATAATAGCTATCGCGCTTATGAATACCGGTGTGGTCACAATAGCTATTGCGCTTGTGAGGTGCACCAGATATGGGGTTGTCTAATGGTTGATTAATCTGGGCTGCGGTCCATGAATAATGATATTGGGGTTGTCGAGTTTGCCGAGTTCAGGGCCACAATTATTCAAATAGTGTGTGTCGCGGTGGGTAATGGTTGTAAGTCTAAAGTATTTAAGGATTTGTTGGAAAAGTCTAGTTAAGACAATGAAGTGAGAAACATCTAAAATAAAAAGATACAGAGTTTGGAACGTACCTAAAGAAGTTGCTAGGAATATTTGGTTGAAGGAAAATTAATAATAAAGGTTCTAAACTAATTTAAGATATTTACTACTTAAATTTGAAGTGTTCTCGAGTAAAAGTTTAAAATAAAAATCGGTAAATAATTGAAAGAGTGTAATTACTTATTTGTGCCTTTGATGCATCGTTCGGTTTGTTTTTCCGTTGCACTATATTATTTTTGGAAATTTCCTACTGGGCTATGGTTGCTCACCCCTTTCTCCCTACAGAGTAAAATTCTAGCTGAAGAAAAGAAATTATAATTATCATGGGGACTTGGGATTCGGTATTTAAATATCGTCGATATGTGTTGTTTAATTATTTTCAATTATGGTTTGTAACCATTTAAAATTGTTTTGTAAGTACAAATTATTTATTGGAATTTGTTTTGTAGTTAATAGTTATATATTATTCTTATTTCAAAAGGAAATTCTGGACCTACGATAGTGGCACTCCGGGATTCTGGACTAGGATCTATTCTCAGAATTCGCGGGGTGTGATAGGAAGTGTCGTAGAACCGATTCCAAGATGCAAATCCATGTAAATACGGAATAAGGATTTGCAGTGTAAAGATGTCAACATACTTTGAACATGAGCAGAAACTCTTATCATTTATTTTTCAAAGATATTCCTTGGTACTCATGGTGATCCTGTGCCGAAATAAATTAAGAATCTTTTAATTAAGGTTTTTGGTTTTATACGCTTTTGAAAAAGCGGGGTACAACAACCACACCCAATAATTCGTTCGGCAATTTGTATGGACTAAACTCTAATATAATTTCGAGAGCACCAACTTAAAAGTAAGACTCAATCAATAAATATACCAAAGAGATTTATCTTTATTTCTCAACAAAATCAACAAACCGAACAGATAGAAATCCGTGAGCTTGATTGATATGAGAAATTACTTGGACGGTACCAAAGACCAATGCCCAAGTGTCAATCAAGTTATATCCAACAAACAAGGTCAGATTTATCAACTGATTGAACTACGCACAACCTGTGATATTTCAATTATATAAACAAATATAATGCGGAAAAGAAATAAAACTTAACGAGTAAACCGCAAATGCAGAAAAACACCGGGACCTAGTCCATCTTTGAACACCACACTGTATTAAGCCGCTACAGACACTAGACTACTACAAGTTAATTCAGACTGGAATATAGTTGAGTCCTAACAAAATCTCACACCGATAAAGGTACAGTCGCGTTCCTTATGCCTCTAGAACCACGCCGGATTCTGGGAACTTGATTCCCTTAGCTGATCTCACCCACAACTAAGAGTTGCTACGACGCAAAGTCGAAGACTTATAAATAAATATGTCTCCCAAAGATATGTCTAATCTTTATTCGGTTTTTTTTTTGTCTTTTGATAAATCAAGGTGAACAGGAACCAATTGATAATCCGGTCTTATACTCCCGAATAGCGGCCTAGAAATATCAATAACCTCACAATAACTCAACTGATTAATAGAAAAAGATATTTCGGAATCACAAGAGTCTGAGACGAAGAACTGTTGTGATTACTTTTTATATCTTACCTATCGGAGATAAATCTCGAGTAAATCTTAGAGAAGATAAAACTCAATATAATAGAACAAGTAAGATCAGAATACGCAACTACAGAGAAAATAATTGGATCTGGCTTCACAAATCCAAAATGAAGTCTTCAAGTCGTTCACCTAATATGGCTTTGGAAAAACCTAGGTTAAAGGAGAATCGACTCTAGTTTGCAACTAGGCCACAAGAAAGTGCCGGGATTAGGTTTCCCAGTTGCTAGAGTTCTCCCTTATATAGTCTTTTAAATCAGGGTTGCTTACAATCAAAGCTAAGATAGCTTTGTAACAAAGCATTCAATATTCACCATTAGATGAAAACATGATTTAAGATTCAAGCTAAGTCTGCTTAGAAATTAAGCAATTAATCTCCATCGTTAGATGGTCTTAGCTTGTTACACACAATTGAAATATACTTATATTTAGATATGAGTAACCGTACCTAAACGTGTATATTGAGTTGGCTCAACAACAATTAACCGAAGTTAGCCATATGAACACTTTTGTCTTAACCATATTCATCTAACACTTCTAGATCAAATATGATGATCAATCAATCATGAAAGATAATCAAATGAATCTAACTGATTTTAGAACTTAACCCCTGAGTTTGTAAACTAGGTACGCGAACAGCAGCTCAAGAACTTGGCCTAGTCAAGCCGTTCGCAAACCCGGTTAGCGAACAACCATCCCGGACCCAACTCAGGTAAACCTGTTCGCATACTAGGTACGCAAACAAGAGTTCCAGACCTTCTCTGGTAAATCCGTTCGCATACTAGGTACGCAAACAAGACTTCCGAACCTGAATCATTACATAACAGTTCGCATACTAGGTATGCATACCGTGTTGTATCCAGACATGGGTAATTGTTCTAAACTCTCATTTCAATCATTGAAACATACTTGGAAGACGACAATGGTAATCTTACACATACCATTAGCTTCAATTAATTTTCAAGTGATCGGATGATCAATACGAAACTTCCCAAGCTAACATCAAATGACTGTCTCACACAAATCATGTAAGATGTTCAAGGTAATTTTCACATGATCATCTTTTGACTTAATATTTAGTTTCCAACAAATAACTTATTTCTAACTAAACTCGTCAAGAATATACATATTTCGAGAAATAGATAAGCGAGATAAACTCGGCTCGAAATATCAAATGTGTATAATGTGAAAGTCTATATAGTTATACGACTTAGTATCATTAGAAGATATAATAGAATAGACTTCTGAGTGATAGATAAGTTTTAGTCTCCACATACCTTTTGTTGATGAATTTCCTCCAAGCTCCTCAGTAGATCTTCTTCTTCAATTGGTGAACGTCGTGAAGTCTAAAGCTCAATTACACATTCTACCCTAATACGAGGCATAGCTATAAGTAGACTAGAAATCAAGTATATGGTTTTGATCAACTAAACTTGAAAAACAAGCTTGAGATAGCAACGCTTGCGAGTTCGACCGAGCAGTGCTCTAACAATCTCCCCCTTTGTCAATTTTACTGAAAAAACTATCAATACATATGGATTACAAAATAAATAAACTTTGTAGCTTCTCATCCATCATGCTTTATTTCCTTGGATCTTCAATATTCCTTTAATTCTTCGCTACTCCAAGTAATCCAGCGATTCTGAATGTGTTCAACTCAGCATCATTGTTGTTTAAGATCCGTAGCCATAACAATAAGAAAACAGATGTTCTCAATCATTGTTATACAGTGTCAAAGTATTATTATATAGAATCAAATTCCAATTGCATCAAAACTTTTAAATAATATTGTGGTGATATGTATCGCTCCCCCTTAGTCAATACTTCCATCTCACAATGAAATCCACTCCCCCTTACACAATGACCCGTAAACCATATGTATGTAGTGTGAACTACCAAATAATTCTCCCCCTTTTTATCAATATAAATTGGCAAAGGTACGAAAACTACAGGATCATAATAAAATTCTCAAAGAGGTAATTCATGACTAAAAGAGAACATATAAACTTTGTTTCGATGATTTCACATATTCGAAACTTAGTGTATTCATCAAGGAGTTTATAAAGATACAAGATAACTCATACAATATTCCACAACCGCACTCCCCACAAAGATATGGCAATTAAGCACAAGTTCAATTAAGAACTCTCCCCCATTTGATGTCATTCCAAAGAGAACAACATGAGCGACCTTACTTTTACAAGAAAAGAAGGATTTCTTTGGACATTAACAAATCACATGGATTTGTATCCAATAACTCGAATAAATTAACCATGAGAAGAACTTATTGATTAATTTAATTGGAAACGCTCAACATAAGAAAACTTACGGAGCCATACTGTACTTTCACATAGAAGTGGATCAGGAAAAGATCAATACTGCGGAATTTTCAAAAGTTCATCATATCTTTTATCAATATTTGCATAAAGACATAATAGACTTAACTTTTGAGCTTTTATGAGATACAAATACAGTTCACGAACGTAAAGGCATTCATCTCATAAGTAATTGCAATATATAAAATCAAAAAGATTAAATACTACAAAAATCATCTTCCAAATTACTTAGAATTTAAATAAATAAATCTAAAAACATTGCAAGATGAAAATTGTTGGAAATAGTTATGTGTAACCACAATAATTGTTATTCCAAACCCTAGTTATCCTTCTTAAATATAAGAATAAATTCTCACAAGAAGTTTCCTAGACATAAAATCAGGCTTCTTTGATAACTTCATACCTCTTCATGACTCCATCATAAAAGGTATCGTTGATATCCTTGATTCTCTTAACCGTGGAGATTCCATGTTCATGAGTTAAAACATTCACCTTTTGATCAACAATACGAGCAAGTTTTTTGGCCTTGATGCAATCTGAGATGAGTGTCTTCTGGTTCTGTATCAAGACTTTTGATTTTCAAGGATTTTGGTCTGACCATCAATGTGATGACTAATTTGCAGTTGAAAATTTGCAAATTCGACCTTTGAGTTATTCTGATAATGAATCAAATCCTTGACAGATTCAGCAATCCAAGAGTTGTATTATTTCCTTGCAAGCATCTTCTTCAAAACAAGATCTTGGACCGAACTGCATCCTTTGATGTCTTCTTCCATGTCAAGATTTACCACTTCCTGAGATCTTGACAGGTCCTCCATGTATTATTTTTTTTGAGATAGGGATGGAGATAAACAAATATATGGTGAAAATATATATTTGCAAGCAAGAGAAATAGAGTAAATCCCTTGACAAAGAAACCCTATATATAAACTCTTAGGAATAAGAGTACATGGACATCCGCGGACCGGTTACGAAAAGTTACTGGGTCAGCGAGGATCTAAAATAAGGAAATATACTTTGTTTTCCGATATCTCATAGATTTTCATAGCTCGATAATTTGAGAATTCCCTTAAAGTTAGAGCACATGAGAAAATCAACAAGATGCATTAGTTACTAGAAGTAAAGATATGACTCAACATTCACATACTAAGAAAACAACTTTATTCAAACAAAAGATCAGACGGTATCACACAACGGACTTGAGTATCCCACAATTATCATCCTTGCAACTCTCAAGTTAGTTTCAAGGATGAATTTACCTAGAATTAGGTAACAGAGTGAGATGTGATCCCAATGCGAATATTGGGGGAAGAATTGTAAATACCTTCTGAGTGTTTGTGCCATGTATTCCTTTCCTTCCTTCGGTTATATCTTATCCCAGAAGAATTAGACATCGACCTTTTTAAATCTCCATCAGAAGGATTTTTCTGAGGATTAAGTCTAGGACCTCTTGAGATCCGTTCTAGAGAATAAATATCACGAGAATTCCATCTCCTAGACTTAGAGATGCCAGACTTATTCTCATAAACACTGGGAACGTGTACATTTGTGGTGTATGTATTTACATCATTATGACGAACACGGTTCCTGTAGAGATTTCTAGATCAGTGACCTTGAAAACCTCTTTTATGGTAGTACTGGTTTTCTACAGGAATGAAATCCATTGTATATATCGTCAGACTATTTACTCTGTCTACTGTAAAAAGAAGTAGATTTTGAAGATCAGAAATCTGTTTCTTTCTAGCAAAACAATGTAGAACATTATGATTCTTTTTCCTGCAGAATGAATAGATTCGTGGATATGAAACTTTTGATGAATCTAACTTTTGACTCATAACCTTTTCGTAAAATTTCAAGCCACGCAGACGTTTCTTAGCAGGAAATTCCTTAGGAGTAATTTTCTCCATACTAGGTAATACCACATGAGTATTAGAGATAGGCACAGAAGAGAACTTACTCACTAAAACAGAGTTTTCCCTTTTCAAGGAGTTACACTGTTCCTGGTCTAGTAAAAGAGATGTAAAAAAATTCTCTTTTTCAACACGACAGTTGTTCAATTCTGATGAATGAGTCTCGATTAAACGTTCTTCTCTAATTGAGTCTTCTTTAATAGTATCTTCAAGCATACTAATCTTTTCGCGCTGTAGAGTAGTTTCTTGAATAAGGTTTTCGATATTGTTAGAAAAAGACTCAATGAATCTATAGAGTTCCCGTTTTCTATCAAGAGATTTTTCAAGTTCATCAGCGAGCTGATCATATTTTTCTTTAAGAGATCTAATTTTAGAAGCTTGAATATCAATAATCTAACTAGATTTTTTTAAAGTTCTGGTGAGTTCCATCTCAGATTCTGATATAGTGTCAACTGTAATTTTAGAGGGTTTGTTATAAAAATCTGATAGCATAAGTTTTCTACCTCGGGATTCAGAAGAATCTGCTAAGAAGTTATCCTTTGAGGTAAGCCCAAGACATTTGCCATACTCAAAAACTTTGGAAGACATTTATATGTGCGTAAGAGTGAGATAAACTTCATTCCACAAAACTCATATTTCTACAAACACAGACTTGTGAGGTCTTAGCGTGTTTGCCTACTCTAATACCAATTGAAAAAGCGGGGGTACAACTACCACACCGAATAATTCGTTCGGCAATCTGTATGGACTAAACTCTAATATAATTCTGAGAGCACCAACTTAAAAGTGAGACTCAATCAAAAAATATACCAAAAAGCTTTATCTTTATTTCTCATCACAATCAGCAAATCGAACAGATAGAAATCCGTGAGCCTGATTGATATGAGAAATTACTTGGACTGTACCAAAGACCAATGCCCAAGTGTCAATCAAGTTGTATCCAACAAACAAGGTCGGATTTATCAACTGATTGAACTACGCACAACCTATGATATTTTATTTATATAAACAAATATAATGCGGAAAAGAAATAACACAGACACCAGAAATTTGTTAACGAGGAAACCGCAAATGCAAAAATAACCCGGGACCTAGTCCATATTTGAACACCATATTGTATTAAGCCACTACAGACACTAGCCTACTACAAGTTAACTTCGGACTGGAATGTAGTTGAGCCCTAACCAAGTCTCACACTGATTAAGGTACATTCGCATTCCTTACGCCTCTAGAACCATGCCGGATTCTGCGCACTTGATTCCCTTAGCTGATCTTACCCACAACTAAGAGTTGCTATGACCCAAAGTCGAAGACTTATAAACAAATCTGTCTCCCACAGATATGTCTATTCTTTATTCGTTTTTGTTCCGTCTTTTCATAAATCAAGGTAAACAGGAACCAATTGATAATCTGGTCTTATACTCCCGGAGAGCAGCCTAGAAATATCAATCACCTCACAATAACCCAACTGATTAACAGAAAAAGTTATTGCGGAATCACAAGAGTCTGAGATGAAGAACTATTGTGATTACTTTTTATATCTTACCTATCAGAGATAAATCTCGAGTAAATCTTAGAGAAGATAAAACTCAATACGATAGAACAAGTAAGATTAGAATACTCAACTATAGAGAAAATAGTTGGATATGGCTTCATGAATCCCAAATGAAGTCTTCAAGTCGTTAACCTAATATGGTTTTGGAAAAACCTAGGTTAAAGGAGAATCGACTCTAGTTTGCAACTAGGCTACAAGAAAGTGTCGGGATTAGGTTTCACAGTTGCTAGAGTTCTCCCTTATATAGTCTTTGTTAGAGCACTGCTCGGTCGAACTCGCAAGCATTGCTATCTCAAGATTGTTTGTCAAAGTTAGTGATCAAAACTATAAGTCTTGATTTCTAGTCTACTTATAGTGATGTCTCGGACTAGGATAGATTGTGTAGTTGAGCATTAGAATTCACGGCGTTCATCAAATAAAGACAAAGAACTACTAAGGCGAGCTTGTGGAACTTCATCAACAAAAAGGTATTTGGAGACTAAAACTCATCTATCACTTGGAAAGTCTATTTCTACTCTATCTCTTATATTGAGACATAAGTCGTATTACTATATGGTTTTCGATTATACACATTTGAGATTTCGAGATGAGTTTAACTCGCTTACATATTTCTCGAAATATGTGTTGGTAAGCTTTCGCTTCAACCAAGTTCATCTTATATTGTTGATGAAAGTCAAAAGATGATCATGTGAAAATTTCCGAGTAACATCTTACATGGTTTGTGTGATACAACCATTTGGTGTAGACTTGGAATGTTTCGTTATGATTATTTCAATATCTAGAAAATTGCTTTGATGCTAATAGTGTGTGAAAACGGCTATTGTCATCCTCTAAGAAAGTTTTAATGATTGAAATAGAGTTTAGAACTATTGGATTATGAACATAGTATTCATTCTTGCATGTATGTGATCCATGACCGGAGCTATAGTATACATACCCGTATGCGTACTTATAGTTGTGGAATTCCGGGTACCAAGTACACGTATCGGTATGCATACTTGCGTAAGGTATAGGTCCGGGAATTTCTGTTGGGTTTTGGAAGTGTACTTAGGTATGCGCACCTGTTCGCATACTGGCGAACCCAAACTCAGACCGGCTACTTAGGTATGCGTACCCGTATGCATACTTGAGTGGTTAAAGTTCTAAAATCGGTTGGCTCATGAACTAATACATTTATATAATAAGGAATGCATTCTTTGCAAACCGTGGCTATATTGTTCATGATTGATTCGAGTGAATCAAACCGATTTTGCTTCAATTGTGTTCTTGTATAATTCTATGAGAATATAGCAATTTAACAACTCTTTTACTAGTTTCATTTGAGTCATTTTAACTAGTTATGGTTAAGATGAATAAGGTTGATATGAGAGTGTTCATATAGCTAACCTCGATTAACTACTGTTGAGCCAACATGGTGTACACGTTTAGGTACGATTACATAAACCTAAATGAGGGTACATTTCATTTATGTATAACAAGCTAAGTTCGATCTAACGGTTGAAAGATATTAGCTTGAATCTAATCAGGATTTCATCTAACGGTGATTATTGAATGCTTTGTTACCAAGGTAACAGAGATTGCAAACCCTGATTTCAAAACTATATAAAGGAGAACTCTAGCAACTGGGAAACCTAATCCCCAAACCTCCTGTGTGTTACTAGTTGCATAAGCTAGAGTCGATTCTCCTTTAACCTTAGGTTTTTCACGAAACCCTATAGGTTAACGACTTAAAGACTTCATTGGGATTGTGAAGCCAGACCCAACTATTTTCTCTGTAGTTGCGTGTTCTGATCTTACTTTTACTATCGTGATTGAGTACTATCTTTGATAAGATTTTCTTGAGATTTATCTCCGAAAGGTAAGATTGAAAAGTAGTCATAAACATCTTCGTCTCATCGTTTGTGATTCCACAATATCTTGTTTCGTTAATCGATTGGGATTATTGTGAGGTGATTGATATTTTTAGGCTGTTCTTCGGGAATATAAGTCTGATATATCAATTGGTTCCTGTTCACCTTGATTTATCAAAAGACTGAAAAAAACTCATAGGTATTTCTCTGGGAGACAGATTTATCTATTCCAATAGACTTTTCTGTGTGAGACAGATTTGTTTATCAAGTCTTCGACTTTGGGTCGTAGCAACTCTTGGTTGTGGGTGAGATCAGCTAAGGGAATCAAGTACGTAGTATCCTGCTGGGATCAAAGGCGTTAGGAGCACGACTGTACCTTGAATCAGTGTGAGATTGATTAGGGTTCAACTACATTCAATCCGAAGTTCATTGGTAGTATGCTAGTGTCTATAGCGGCTTAATACAGTATGGTGTTCAAATCTGGACTAGGTCCCGAGTTTTTTTTGGCATATGCGGTTTCCTCGTTAATAAAACTTCTGGTGTCTGTGTTATTTCTTTTTCGCATTATATTTTGTTATATAATTGAAATAGCCCAGGTGTTGCGTTGAATCGATCAATAGGGAAATCTAACCTTTGGTTGTTGATTAAAATTGATTGATCCTTGAACATTGGTCTTTGGTACCGTTCAAGTTATTTCTCTTATATTCAATCGGGCTCGCAAATTCCTATTTGCTGATTGCGGATTGAATTGAGAGAAAGAGATATAAAACTCTTTGATATACTTTTCTCTAGATTGAGTATGACTGTCTTGTTGATTCTCTTGAAAGTATATTTGAGTTTGTCTATTCAGATTGCCAAACAAAATATTGGGTCTGGTTGTTAGACCCCTTCTTTTTCAGTATTTCAAATTAGGGTTGCTGACAATCAAATCTAAGACAGCTTATTAACAAAGCATTCAATATTCACCGTTAGATGAAAACCTGATTTAAGATTCAAGCTAAGTCTGCTTAGAAATTAAGCAATTAATCTCCACCGTTAGATGGCCTTAGCTTGTTACACACAATTGAAATATACTTATATTTAGATATGGGTAACAATACCTAAACGTGTATATTGAGTTGGCTCAATAACAGTTAACCAAAGTTAACCATATGAACACTTTTGTCTTAACCATATTCATCTAACACTTCTAGATCAAATATGATGATCAATCAATCATGAAAGATAATCAAATGAATCTAATTGTGTTTCAAATAGAGTTGTTCAATTGTTCATTATATCATAGAAATATATATGAACAAATTGAAACAAAATCGGATTGATTCGTAATCATACAAAGTACTTATACAAGAATCAATACATGAAAATTAAGCCACGGTTTGCAAAGTTAATTTTCATTCCTTAAATCATAAATGTTTTAGTTCATGAGTATGAGAATCATACTTAACTGATTTTAGAACTTAACCACTGAGTTCGCAAACAAGGTACGCGAACAGCAGCTCCGGACCTTGGCCTAGTCAAGACGTTCGCAAACCTGGTTCACGAACAACCATCCCAGACCCAACTAATGTAAACCAGTTCGCATACTAGGTACGCAAAAAAGAGTTCCAGACCTTCTCTGGTAAATCCGTTCGCATACTAGGTACGCAAACAAGAGTTCCGGACCTGAATCATTACAAAATAGTTCGCATACTAGGTATGCATACCGTGTTGTATCCAGACATAGGTAATTGTTCTAAACTCTCATTTCAATCATTGAAACATCCTTGTAAGATGACAATGGTAATCTCACACATACCATTAGCTTCAAGTAATTTTCAAGTGATCGAATGATCAATACGAAACTTCCCAAGCTAACATGAAATGACTGTCTCACACAAATCATGTAAGATGTTCAAGGTAATATTCACATGATCATCTTTTGACTTAATATTTCGTTTCCAACAAATAAATTGTTTCCAACTAAACTGGTTAAGAATATGATGAACATAGCTAAAGATAAAGGCTTCCAACACATATTTCGATAAATAGATAAGCGAGATAAACTCGGCTCGAAATATCAAATGTGTATAATGTAAAAGTCTATATAGCTATACGACTTAGACTCATTAGAAGATAGAATATAATAGACTTCTGAGTGATAGATAAGTTTTAGTCTCCACATACCTTTTGTTGATGAAGTTCCTCCAAGCTCCTCAGTAGATTTTCTTCTTCAATTGGTGAACGTCGTGAAGTCTAAAGCCCAACTACACATTTTATCCTAATACGAGACATATCTATAAGTAGACTAGAAATAAAGTATATAGTTTTTATCAACTAAACTTGACAAACAAGTTTGAGATAGCAACGCTTGCGAGTTCAACCGAGCAGTACTCTAACAGCTTTTATTACTAGCAATTAATGCATGGCTCTAAAGAATAAAAATTAGTAATGTGCATTTACTAATTGGAGATTTACTATGAGAGATTTCGGGAAATATTGGACATACATTTATTGGAATTAGGAAAACCGAATTCGGGCATTCATTGCATATCTTGAGAACATTTTCAGTTTTGGAAATTCCTTGGTGTCCAAACATCCTTAGTCCATAAATACCTAAGTTTGCATTTCTAGCAAACTATCCCAAGAGCCAGGCAAACTTCATTATTTGTTTTTTCTGGTGGAGCCGTCAATTCAGAGAGGAAAGTATCCTAATTAGGTGAATTCTCCTTCGACTGCTCATTTAAAGACTTCTGTGGGATCAAGAAGCTCTATGAGTACTGTTGGTGGGAAACTAGATAATTGCATTGTTATTAGTTTTCGATTTGATTTGATTGACTAACGGTTGTTGAAACTTTGATTGCACCTAGTTTGTTTATTCTTGAGAATCTTCTCTTCTGATATAAGATTCACTCAGACTAGATCAAAGTATCGACGGGATCTTTTGAACTGTTTTTAGATCTGAATATATCTTGTGATAATCCATTGTTAACAGACTCCGTTCTGTGTGTGATTGATCACATGAGGATTCAAGTGTTGTTGTGCAGAAGATTTGAAGACGAAGAAGAATTCTTATTAGTTCTCATATCTTGTGGATTTAGTGCACAAACCTTGATCGGTTGGGATGAAACTAGAATCAGTTTATCTTTGATAGATCTGATTGATTAGTTGTGTGAGATCGACATTCTCTATATTTCTCTTTGAGATCTATATCGATTGAGTGCGAATCTAAAGATTGATTATTTCGGTATTCAATATTCAGATTGATCTAACCAGATAAAGGAGTTTACTAGATTAAACATAAGAGCCTTTGTCAATGACTCATCTTATCTTATAGCAAGATTGATTAGAGTGGTTACCAAACAGATTCTTCCTTTGTTGTTTGGAATACGATCCAAAGTACTTGATATTCATGTGCATGACTCTAGAAATCGAAGGCGCAGGGATACTAAGGGAACTAAGTAGCTAGGGGTAGTCTGCTTGGTCTCAACTATACGAAGTTGGTATTAGATTTTGTATAGCGGCTTAATTCTGAGAGTATTAAAAATTAGTCTAGGTCCCTGGGTTTTTCTGCATTTGCAGTTTCCTCGTTAACAAAATCTTGATGTGTCTTTTACTTTGATTTCTGCATTATAATTATTATTATGATTAAGTAAAATACATAAGTACGTTAACTCCGTAATACTTGATATTGATCCTATAGAGTTTCGGTTATTTCCGAACCTATTATCAAGTACACACTTTTTCGTCGTATTGCCTCGATCTTGTATCCATAGTCAATCACACAAGTAATCTTGTTGTTGTATTTTCTCGATCTCGTATCCATAGACGATCACACAAAGTGTAAACCGAATTGTCGTATTGTCTCGACTCTGTCCATAGACGATCACATTCGCGAGAGGACTTATAGGTTGATAAACAAAAGATAGTGGTGTACTTGGGTACCCTCGTCTTTTCAGGGCCAACTCAATTCCATGGATATGCATAAATGCCAATATCGCATGTTGCATTTGCCAACTTGGCCTTGTCTTGCCTTTCCTTAATGAAGCTTTATTGTGTCGGCCAATAAGCTTCATTACTTGGACAATGTCCTTACAGTGTAGCGCCACCTTTGCGCTTTACTGGCCCGGCATGATCCTGCTATCTTAGAGCATGACATTCTATGCAGTGTTGCGCCATCTTGGCCGAGCACTGACTTGGCCGGCTATGCTGTAATGCGCGACCTTTGCGCTTCACTAGCCTGACCGGTCATAGGAAGCATGGTGTAACAGGTCACAACCTAACTATTTTTATAAGGTATTACTGGTTCTTACCTGATTATTTTTGTAAGGTGGAACCGATCCCAAGGATCAAAACCGAGTTTCCAATATTCACATATCACTTTATGTTTTGTCTGAATCTTGGAATTAGGGTTTGCTGAGAAACTTCTAGATGTTGACATTATTTGAACATGTACATAACTCTTATCATTAATTGTTCAAAGATATTCCTTGATACTCAAGGTGATCCCATACCGAAAAATTGAAAATCATTTAATTATGATTTTCATAATATATGTTTTAATTACCAGCAATTAAAGCATATCCTTTGGAAAATATTATTAGTTAATGTGCTAGACTAATAATAGAAGTTTTCTAAGGGAGTTTTTGGAAATATGGTTCGTTAATTAATTGGAAATAGGAAAACCGAAATTAGGTACTTTAATGTTAATTCTTGAGAATATTTTCGGTTTTTGAATTTACTTGTTGTCCAAACAACCTTGGTCTATAAATACTTGAGTTTGCATTTTTTTGCAAACTATCCTAAGAGCCACGCAAACTTCATTCATGTTGTTTCTGGTGGAGCCATCTATCCGGAGAGGAAAGTACCTTAATTAGGTGAAATCTCTTACGACCGCTCGTTTAATGATTTCTGTGGGATCAAGAAGATCTACGAGTATCGTTGGTGGTAAACTAGATAATTGCATTATTATTTTAGTTATTGATTATTAATTTGATTGATTAACGGTTGTTGAATCTTTGGTTGCACCTAGTTTGTTTATTCGATGGTCCTTCTCTTCTGATATAAGGTCACTTAAACTAGATCAAAGATTTAACGTTTCTACGGATCTAAGTTTATCTAAATCGTAAGATAGGTTCATTAATTTGTAATTGTTAACAGACTTCGTTCTGTGCGACAAATCAATAAGGAATCAAATATTTTTTTTTGCAGGTTGTTACTTTGAAGATTAAATCGAAGATTGAAGACTTTATTCTTGTGTTTTGATCTTGGTGTGACTTTCTGTGACTTGATTTTCCGGGATTAAAATGTTGTTTATTTTCGATAAACATAAGACTTTTTAGATCAACAAGTTTTTTGTGATTTTATCATAAACCTTGTAATCAAGATTGATTATTTCGGTAATCATGGCTTTGTTTGATCTCGTAACCTAGGAGATTCGTATCTGGTAACAGATATTAAAAATAGAAGTTCTGTAACTGTGGTTTTATCATATATTTCGGTATTATGATTAGAAAGTGAGTTTGGATACCAAACAGTTTTGATCCTTTACTGTTTGGAATATGATCCAAAGGAATATTGTCTTTCCAGTTGAAAGATTGGTACCAGAAGTTATTGTGAACCATTAAGAAGATATACTAGATTTAGTCTTAAAGAGAGCGTCTGTTCTTCTAGGATATCTAGTATCAAACGTCTATTGAGAACTTCGGTTCTACTAGATGTTATCAAAACAAGAATACTGTTGAAGCTGAGTAACTAGGATTTTAGATTTCTTGGTCTCGTCTTAGATTTCTTGGTCTCGTCTATTGCAGGTTTACTTTTTGTAACGTCTTAATTCATTGAGTATTCAAAACTGGACTAGGTCCCGGGGTTTTTCTACAAGATTGTAGTTTTCCTCATTAACAAAATTCTGGTGTGTGCTTTACTTTATTTCTGCATTATAATTGTGTTTATATTATAATTAAAGTAAATACACTTGTACGTTAACTAGGCACTTGATATTGATCTTATAGTGTTTCGGTCTTGTACCGTAACTATTATCAAGTGAACATCTTTTTGTTGTATTGTCTCGATCTTGTATCCATAGACGATCACACAAGGTGTATTGTGATTAGCCACTTGGCTTTGATTTCTCACATTGTTAAGACGGTCCGGACAAACCCTGTTCCAAGTGGACACCGTGTTTTTATTTTTGAGGAAAAAAGGATATATTAAAGTGAAAAAAGATATTTACAGAATATACGGGAAAAATAAGTCAACAGACTTAAAAAACCTAAGAAGAAAATCCAAAAAAAAACTATCTCATACTCATAATGTCTTCCCATTGAAACAATATTTGGTTACTTGGATATCCATTGAACATGTCCGTGTTTGTGCTCCAAAGTTGAATATCTAACTTCATCGCGCACAATAGATCATCTTGAGTTTTATGCCTACCTCCATGTATACCGTGTTGAAATATTCCTTTAGTGATTGTTGCTTAAAGAGGTTTATACACGGTGGGTCTTGAATAGGTTGTGATCAAATGAAAAGATTGTGGTGTACTTGGGTACCCTCGTCACTTCACCATCTCCACAACCACTAACATCCAGCACAACCACCATAATCAAAATCCATCTAAAACCCATCCTCAATTTCACATAATCATACTTAATTTTAAACCCCCATTAATGAATTAACAATCAAATCAACAAAAAAAAAAAACAACCTTATACATAATTCGATCAATATCCCCACCAAGATCCACTTTTCCACACTCAATCAACAAATCAATAATCCAAACTCTTCAAACAAAAAAAAACAATTTCCTCCTTGACTAAACCCTGATATGAGGGCATTTACGACGATGCCTGGTTATCGAAGTGATGAGGAATTTAATTTTATTTCTCTGTTCTTGGAGTTGCAGAGAGACAAAAGAGATGAAGTGGGGAATTGAGACAAAATTTGGTTTTAGGGTTTGATTAGGGGAGATTTAATCGTGGCCTTTTATTCGGTATCATGTCAACACGTACAACTACTAGTAATCACATGTACACCTACTAGTATAACTGGACGTTAGGACATATAGCCATTGTTATAATTTTAAGGGTAATATAGTAATAATAGAAGTTCTTATAGGAAAATTTTAATTCTGTTAAGTCAACGCATTGAATTGGTAGTCAGTGACGGGTCCAGGTACCAACCCTTAATATTTAAAATGTTGGGTACCAAAGCAATGTGTCGGACATTTACCGGGTACCAAACATTAAATAACCCTTCAATTTATTTTTAGATTTTACTCTAGATTTTTTTTTTTTGCAGGTACTTAATCTCTAGAATCGAAACAGCGGGATTACCCAAGGTGCAGTATTAAAACTTGCATGGGAACAATGCTACAAGAACATCAACAGTCGCAACAAGAACCATCTACTTAAGAGATGGTTAATACAGACGACGAGAGAGATCCCCCACCTCCGGAGAAGAAGTTGGGAGAGTTGACTTCCCCATGCTTAGATTCGAAACCATTGTGCATCACAATCACCAATCCAGTGGGGCTAAAGTCGAATCTACTTCATCATCTACCAAAATTCAAGGGACATCCAGGTGAAAACCCGAATCAACACCTTCAACAGTTCCAGAACACGATGACAAGTCTAAGTCATGCAACCATAGACAGAGAGAAGGCTATGCTGCAAGCCTTTCCATTTTCCTTGACAAACTTAGCAGAAGAATGGTTGTAAGGTGGCATCCGTTCTATTTTCCATTTTCCCTAGGGAGTATTATCATATGGACTGAGATGAAAAAGCTATTTTTGAAGAAATATTTCCCTGCTTCTAAGGTGGCATCCGTTCGTAAGAAGATTAATGGCATTCTACAAATATCTGGGGAGTCTCTGTATGAATACTGGGAGAGATATAAGAGGTCGGTGGAAAGCTTCCCACACCATAATATATCCCTAACACTCATCATTCAGTACTTTTATGAAGGATTACTTCCAAAACTGAGGAACTTGATTGATGCAGTTGCAGGAGGTACACTTACTGAGAAGACGATCTTGTAGGCAACTAGTTTGAGTGATAGTATGGCTTCAAATGATCAATAATTCTATACAAGAAACAACTCAAGTGTCATAAGAGTTAGCGAGATAGGTGAGTCTGCATAATCAGAACAACGGATTAATAACATAGAAAAGGTAGTGCAACAAATGGCTGCAGTGATTATTCCTGCTTATGAAGAAGAGTCTGAACAGGTGAATGCTGTGTTCCCTAATCATAGGCCAGGATATAACCCCTACTCTAATACCTACAATCCAAGTTGGAAAGATCACCCAAATTTTAGTTATCCAAACAAGCAAGATGTGGCTCCTAATCCGTATGCTCGACCAAGTGGTTTTTTAACAACCACAATTCCAACCTCAGTGCAACCGCAACCTCAGAATCAAGACTCTAAAATCAATACTCTGATGTCCATGTTCCAACAAGGTCAACAGAAAGCTGATCAACATATTCAGAAGACTGACTCTGCTATTAAAGATCCACAAATTCAGATGGGGCAAATGGAAACTGAGATAAATCAATTGAAGGCACAAGTATCGAAAAAGCTACCATCACAAACTTTTATGAATCAAAGAGAATTCATGTTAATGCAGTGCTTTCGAGGAGTGGAAAGCAAACAAAAGAGCCGAAGAAACAAGAAAAGGTTAGTCACGATTTAGAAAAAGAAGTAGAGGTGGAAACCGTGCCAAAGGAAAAGTCAACCTCAACCGGCCAACCTAGGGATACGATTCCTACTTTACCATACCACCTCATTTTCCTAGTTGTTTTTCCAAGTCAAAGAAGCAAGCTCTAGACAAGCTTATGGATATTTTCAGCAAGGGGCATTTCAACATTTCATTTATTGAGGCTGAAAAGATGAGGGTACCCAAATACACCACAATCTTTTTATTTCAACCTATAAGTCCTCTACCGAATGTGATCGTCTATGGAAAGAGTCGAGACAATACAACAATTTGGTGCACACTCCGTGTGATTGTCTATGGATACGAAATCGAGACAATACAACAACAAGATGACTTGTGTGATTGACTATGGATACAAGATCGAGAAAATACTACAACAAAGTGTGTTACTTGATAATAGGTTCGGTAATAACCAAACTCTACAGGATCACTATCAAGTAATGCGGAGTTAACGTATATGTGTATTTTAATTTATAATAATAAACAATTATAATGCGGAAATCAAAGTAAAAGACACAACAAGATTTTTTTAACGAGGAAACCGCAAATGCATAAAAACTCCGGGACCTAGTCCAATTTTGAATACTCTTAGAATTAAGTCGTTATACAAAATGTAATACCAACTTCGTATAGTTGAGACCAAGCAGGCTACCCCTAGCTACTTAGTTCCCCCAGTATCCCCGTGCCTTCGACTTTTAGAGTCATGCACGTGAATAGCAAGTCCTTTGGATCGTATTCCAAATAGAAAAGGAAGAATCTATTTGGTAACCACTCTAATCAATCTTGATACAAGATTTAGATGAGTCGTTAATAAAGTCTCTTATGTTTAATCTAATAAACTCCTTTTTTTGGTTAGATCAATCTAACTTTGACTACAGAAATAGTCAAGTATAAATTCGCACTTAATCAATATAGATCTCAAAGAGATCTATAGAGAATGCCGATCTCACGCAACTAATCATTCAAATAAATTCGATTCTAGTTGGATCCCAGCCGAGAAAGGTTTGTGCACACAATTTACAAGATACGAAAACTAATAAGAAATCTTCTTCGTCTTCAAATCTTCTTTTATCTTCAATAACCTGTACAACACCACTTGAATATCTTGTGATCAATCACGCACAGAACGGAGTCTGTTAACAGTGGATTATCACAAGATGTCTTTCGATCTAACAACAACTCTAAAGATCCCGTCGATACTCTGATCTAGTTTGAGTAAATCTTATATCAGAAGAGAAAATTCTCAAGCATAAACAAACTAGGTGCAATCAAAGTTTCAAGAACCATTAGTCAATCAAATCAATAGAAAACTAATAACACTGCAATTATCTAGTTTCCCACCAACGGTACTCGTAGAGCTTCTTGATCCCACAAAAGTCTTTAAACGAGCAGTCGTAAGAGATTTCACCTAATTAGGATATTTGCCTCTCTGAATAGACGGCTCCACCAGAAACAATAAGAAATGAAGTTTTCCTGGATCTTAGGATAGTTTGCTAGAAATACAAACTTAGATATTTATAGACCAAGGATGTTTGGACACCAAGGAATTTCTAAAACTGAAAGTATTCTCAAGATATGCAATGAATGACAAAATTCGGTTTTCCTAATTCCAATAAATGCTTGTCCAATATTGAAATCTCTCAATAGAAAATCTCAGGATCACCTTGAGTACCAAGGAATATCTTTGACCAATAAATGATAAGAGTTACTGCTCGTGTTCAAAGTATGTTGACATCTTTTCACTGCAAATCCTTATTTCATATTTACATGGATTTGCATTCTTAGAATCGGTTATACTACACTTCCAAACAAGTTTAGAATTGGTTCACCTGTTTTTCCAAGACTACTATGTGATTGATCAAATACCAAATCACATACATGGGTTCAATCGGTTCTACCAATCACTAGGATCGGTTATACCTAAATATGGAAACATTTGTGATCAGTCACACCAGTCACTAGGATCGGTCACACCAGTTACAAGAATCGGTTCCATCTACACACGGTATACACCAGTTACCAGGACCGGTTACACCAATTACACGGATCGGTCACATACACTCATGATCGATCACACCAATTACTAGGATCAGTCACACCAATTACAAGGATCGATCATACCATCACATGGTGATTACTTAGGATCGGTTACACCAGTTAACAAAACCAGTCATACCAAATCATAAGTCAGGCATTGTGATTAGTTATACCAAGATACATAACCTAAGTTAAGATCGGTTCTACCATCTCACACATATTGGTCATCCAAAGATTTGCAATGAATAGCCGGACCAATAAGCCAAATGATTTCCCTTTCGATTCACAAAACAAGTTCATGAATGTACTTCCTTTAAACAAATGTAAAACATTGTTTCATAGGATGAAATCTCCCCATAACCCATTCACATAATCATAACAATATATACAAGATTATGTCAATTTCATATCTACGAAGTTCAAAAGATAAGCGTTATACTTCGTAGTCTAATTCCTTAATACTATGATCATACTATTATGATCATGTCACATCACTAGAGTAATATACAATATGCACAAAATATACAGCTTCGTAGTTATGTTTTTAATATAGCACGACTTGAAAGATACGTTAGGAATGAAACAGTTCAAGTCAATATTACTAACCTCAAGTGGAAGGATGATGTCGTTGTTGTAGTTCATTACTTCTTCACATTCTTCAGGTCTTCGGAGTAATACTTTTATGTCTCAATATTCCTAGACTTTCTAGTCTAACCTAAACGAAGTTGACTCTAGTATTTAATCAAGCGACTCTAGATGAGTTTTGATACTAAAATATGACAACCAAACTTGACATACCAACGCTTGGTGAGTTCAACTGAGCTATGCTCTAACAAAGGCCATCAGAACGGTACCCATGTATGCCAAAGTTCTGAAGGATTTATGTACAAGAAAGGAGAGGTTGATTGCTAACAATGTCACTTAGGTGGGAGAAAGTGCTTCAACTATGTTTCTAAAGAAGATGCCTATAAAATTTAAAGATCTTGTTAGTTTTACAATGCCAATTACTATTGGTGACAGATGATTTGAGCGTGCTTTGCTTGATTTGGAAGCTTCCATAAGCATGATGTCAGCCGATGTTTATGATTCTTTGAATCTGGGACCTTTAAAGGAGACATGGATTATCATTCAATTGACTAATAAGTCTAACATATATCCTAAGGGACTCGTGGAAGACGTGTTGGTGCAAGTGAATGAATTGATCTTTCTGGTTGATTTCTATATTGTGGATATGCAGAATAGAGACAATTGTTCGTCTACTTCATTAATTCTTGGGAGACCGTTTATGAAGACTGCTAAGATGAAGATTGATTGCGATACTGGGATACTCACTATGGAGTTTTGTAAAAAAGGTTATACGCTTCAATATCTTTGAAGCTATGCGTTATCCAAGTGGTATCTATTTTGCATTTTCTGTTGATGTCATTGGTTCGTTAGCACAACAGATGTTTGATTTGAACAACGAAGATGAACTTGAATCTGTGCTACAAAATAACATTAGTTTGGATGTCCATGGCATGCCTAACTTGGACGTTGATATTCCCAAGGAATTTTTTGAGACATGTGTTGCTCTAACAGCATCACAAGAAGTTAGAACATGTAATATTTCATATATCTATTTACCTGTAACTGATGAAGTTCCTTTACCTTTTGTTGTGCAGGCAGCTAAATTAGAGCTGAAGCCTCTACCTGATCGCTTAAATTACGCCTGCGAAGAACTTCCAGTCATTATTGCAAAGAATCTCACAGCAGTGCAGGTTGAGCGCCTACTTAGGGTTCTGAAAGAGCACAAAACGGCTATTAGTTGGACAATTATTGATATCAAAGGCATTAGTCCAGCCATGTTTATGCATAGAATCCTAATGGAATATGATGTCAAGCCAGTATGTGATGCTCAACATAGGCTTTACCCCCCAATGATGGAGGTCATAAAGAAAGAGATCCTCAAATTGCTAAGTGTGGGGGTGATTTACCTAATTTCTGAAAGCAAATGGGTTAGTACGGTGCAAGTGGTGTCTAAGAAATCAGGTGTCATTGTTGTCGGAAATCAAGATGATGAACTTATTCCTACAAGAGTTCAAACAGGATGGCAAGTGTGCATAGACTACAAAAAGCTCAATGGCTACCCGCAAGGATCACTTTCTTTTGCCTTTCATTGATCAGATGTTAGAAAGGTTAACGGGACATTCTCATTATTGGTTTTTGGACGGTTATTTGGGTTACAATCTATAAAAGCATTGCTCGGTTGAACCCACTAAGCATTGGTATGTCAAGTTTGGTTATCATATTTCAGTATCAAAACTCAATTAGAGTCATTCGATTAAATGTACTAGAGAAAACTTCGTTTACGTTAGACTACAAAGTCTAGGAATGCTGAGACATACAAGTATTACTCTGAAGACCTGAAGATTGTGAAGACTTGTCGACTACAACAAAGTCATCATCCTTCAACTTGAGGTATTGTGATACTGACTTGACTTGTTTCCATTCCTATCGTTGCTTTCAAGTTTTTTAAGATTGAAAACATAACATGCGGGGTAATATTAATTCTCTAGTGGTAGACTTGGTCATTTTATTATGATCAAAGTGTCAAGGAAGAATATTTGGTTACGAAGTATAACGTTTATCTTTTGAACTTCGTAAATGTGACATCGACATAATGTATGTAACTTATTACTTGATTGTGTATTGGATATAGGTGTGATTTCATCCAAGGAAACTATGTTTAAAGTAAGTACATATACGAAACTTGTTTCGTAATCGAAAGGAAATCAAATGCGTTTTGGTCCGGTTTTCATTGAAGATTTATTGGATGACAAATTCGAACCTAGGTAACCACTTTGGTAGAACCGATCTTGAATTATGTTGAGAACTATGGTAGAACCGATATTTACCTAGTTTGGGATATGCGGTAGAACCGATCTTGACTTATGTTGAGAGCCTTGGTAGAACCAATCCTTACCTATTTGAAATACATGGTAGAACCGATCTTAACTATTGTTGAGAGCCTAGGTAGAACCGATCCTTACCTATATTAGGATACTTGGTAGAACCTGATACATGTGTATCTTCCTTTCTCCGGGAACTAGTGATCCTCAAGAAGGATTGGGGGTACAATTGTAATTTAGGAGGGAATACTAATTTAAGGCAGTATTCCTATAGAAGGAAAATAGATTGCTAGGAGGTTTGGGAAACCAAACAAAAGTAAGGAAGTATACCAAGATAAGGAAGTACTTCCTAGACAAGGTAATATACCTAGAAAGGAAACATACCTAGAAAAGGTATTATTCCTAGATAAGGAAATAGATTCCTTAAAGGTTTGGGAAACCAATCCAGAATAGAAATCCTTGTCGGCTAAGTACGATAGGAAACTATAAATAGAGATGTTTAGCTCATAGCTAAAACAATCTAGAGTGTGGTTTGTGATACAAACACACCTAAAGAGGGAGGTTTGTGAGAAAAATCACCTTGAGAGAAGTTTGTGAGGCAATTAATTATTGTAAAATCAAACTTATCAAATATTTTAAGGTTATTTACCTAGAGAGATTGTGAGCGTAACAAAGAAAGAATTGTAAACGTTTTCTTGTTCATAATATAGAGAAGATATATTTTGTTTGAATTTGGTTTCTAGTGTCTGTTTTTTCGTCTATTATTATTTTGAATTCCGCCTAAATAATAATAGTCACCAAGGTACAGAGATCATACGTATAAAGTTGGTATCAGAGCAAGGTTCATTTCTTTTAGGAAAGATTCATGTGGTTTATGGTCTTCACTAGATCTCTCTACAAATAACTTGGTGAGTTACTTGAAAATTGGAATACGTTAGGAGAACAAGGGAATCAAGGATGACTAAGTCAGATGATGATCCTAAGTAGAGCGAACCACAAACTATGGAAGAAAATGTGGCTACGCAACAAATAGACATGAAGTTGATTAAAGAATTGAATGAATGTATTTGTTCTCATACACCCAAGTCGAAGGCGAAGAAAAAGGCTACGTCTTCATCTGGTATTTTTGAAGAAAAGGACGAGGAAGTAGAAGAACCACTCGAAGAAGATTGCATTATGGAACGAAGACTGACTAAGACAAGAGGAGGATATATAAATTCTTTTCAAATTATACGTCAAGGTCAAGTTTCTGGCAAAGAGAGATGGTTTAGCAAGGTGAAAGGAACTCTCGAGTTCCCTAACCTCCAAATATAACTTTCACAGGAGTTCAAGTTCTTGAGGGGCGGCGCATGATACATGTGTATCTTCCTCTCTCAAAAAACTAGTGATCCTCAAGACGGATTGAGGATAAAATTGTAATTTATGAGGGATTACCGATTTAAGGCAGTATTCCTATAGAAGGAAAATAGATTCCTAGGAGGTTTGGGAAACCAAACCAAAGTAAGGAAATATATCTAGATAAGGAAATACTTCCTAGACAATGTAATATACCTAGAAAGGAAATATACCTAGAAAATGTATTAATCCAAGATAATGAAATAGATTCCTTAAAGGTTTGGGAAACCAATACAGAATAGAAATCCTTGCCGGCTAAGTACAACAGGAAACTATAAATAGAGATGTTTAGCTCATAGCTAAAACAATCTAGAGTGTGGTTTGTGATACAAACACACCTAGAGAGGGAGGTTTGTGAAACAAAATCACCTTGAGAGAAGTTTGTGAGGCAATTAATTATTGTAAAAGCAAACTTAGCAAATAGTTAAGGTAATTTAGCTAGAGAGATTGTGAGCGTAACAAAGAGAGAATTGTAAACTTTTTCTTGTTCATAATCTAGAGAATGTATATTTTCTTCGAATTAGGTTTCTAGTGTGTTTTGTTTTCTAGTTTTTGTCTATTATTATTTAAATTCAGCCTCAATAATAATAGTCACCAAGGTACACAGATCATACGTATCAAGTTGGTATAAGGGCAAGGTTCGTTTCTTTTAGGAAAGTTTCCTATGGTATATGGTCTTCACTAGATCTCTCTACAAACAACTTGGTGAGTTACTCGAAAATTGGAATACGTTAGGATAACAAGGGAATCAAGGATGACTAAGTAAGATGATGATCCTAAGCAGAGCGACCCACAAAATATGGAAAAAAAAGGTGGCTATGCAACAAATAGACATGAAATTGATTCAAACTACCCTTAAAGAATTGAATGAATGTATTCGTTCTCATACACCCAAGTCGAAGGCGGAAAAAAAGACTATGTCTTCATCTGGTGTTTTTGAAGAAAAGGATGAGGAAGAAGAAGAACCACTCGAAGAAGATTGCATTATGGAGCGAAGAGTGACTAAGACAAGAGGAGGATATATGGACGCTTTTCAAATTAGACGGTAAGTCAAGTTTCCAGCAAAGAGAAATGGTTTAGCAGGGTGAAAGGAACTCCCGAGTTCCCCAAGCTCCAAATATAACTTTCATAGGAGTTCAAGTTCTTCAAGGGGGGGGGGGGGCGCATGATCCATGTGTATCTTCCTCTCTCTGGAAACTAGTGATCCTCAAGATGGATTGAGGATAGAATTGTAATTTAGGAGGGATTACTGATTTAAGGCAGTATTCCTATAAAAGGGAAATAAATTCCTAGGAGGTTTTGGAAACCAAACCAAAGTAAGGGAGTATATCTAGATAAGGAAATACTTCCTAGACAATGTAATATACCTAGAAAGGAAATATACCTAGAAAATGTATTAATCCAAGATAATGAAATAGATTCCTTAAAGGTTTGGGAAACCAATACAGAATAGAAATCCTTGCCGGCTAAGTACGACAGGAAACTATAAATAGAGATGTTTAGCTCATAGCTAAAACAATCTAGAGTGTGGTTTGTAATACAAACACACCTAGAGAGGAAGGTTATTGAGACAAAATCACCTTGAGAGAAGTTTGTGAGGCAATTAATTATTGTAAAAGCAAACTTAGCAAATAGTTAAGGTAATTTTGCTAGAGAGATTGTGAGCGTAACAAAGAGAGAATTGTAAACTTTTTCTTGTTCATAATCTAGAGAATGTATATTTTCTTCGAATTTGGTTTCTAGTGTGTTTTGTTTTCTAGTTTTTGTCAATTATTATTTTGAATTCCGCCTCAATAATAATAGTCACCAAGGTACACAGATAATACGTATCAAGTTGGTATCAGAGCAAGGTTCGTTTCTTTTAGGAAAGATTCCTGTGGTATATGGTCTTCACTAGATCTCTCTACAAACAACTTGGTGAGTTACTCGAAAATTGGAATACGTTAGGATAACAAGGGAATCAAGGATGACTAAGTAAGATGATGATCCTAAGCAGAGCGACCCACAAAATATTGAAAAAAAGGTGGCTACGCAACAAATAGACATAAAATTGATTCAAACTACCCTTAAAGAATTGAATGAATGTATTCATTCTCATACACCCAAGT
Organism: Papaver atlanticum; assembly: GCA_023531105.1. Taxonomy (NCBI): domain Eukaryota; kingdom Viridiplantae; phylum Streptophyta; class Magnoliopsida; order Ranunculales; family Papaveraceae; genus Papaver; species Papaver atlanticum. The sequence goes on from JAJJMB010001204.1 coordinate 228,062, forward strand.
CGAAGGCGAAAAAAAGACTACGACTTCATCTATGGTTTTGAAGAAAAGGATGAGGAAGAAGAAGAACCACTCGAAGAAGATTGCATTATGGAGCGGAGAGTGACTAAGACAAGAGGAGGACATATGGACGCTTTTCAAATTAGACGTCAAGTCAAGTTTCCAGCAAAAAGAAATGGTTTAGCAGGGTGAAAGGAACTCCCGAGTTCCCCAAGCTCCAAATATAACTTTCAAAGGAGTTCATGTTCTTCAGGGGGGGGGGGGGGCATGATACATGTGTATCTTCCTCTCTCCGGAAACTAGTGATCCTCAAGATGGATTGAGGATAGAATTATAATTTATGAGGGATTACTGATTTAAGGCAGTATTCCTATAAAAGGAAAATAGATTTCTAGGAGGTTTGGGAAACCAAACCAAAGTAAGGAAGTATACCTAGATAAGGAAATATTTCCTAGACAAGGTAATATACCTAGAAAGGAAATATACCTTGAAAAGGTATTATTCCTAGATAAGGAAATAGATTCCTTAAAGGTTTGGGAAACCAATCCAGAATAGAAATCCTTGTCGGCTAAGTACGACAGGAAACTATAAATACAGATGTTTAGCTCATATATAAAACAATCTAGAGTGTGGTTTGTGATAAAAACACACCTATAGAGGGAGGTTTGTGAGACAAATCACCTTGAAAGAAGTTTATGAGGAAATTAATTATTGTAAAAGCAAACTTAGCAAATAGTTTAAGGTTATTTACCTAGAGAGATTGTTAGCGCAACAAATAGAGAATTGTAAACTTTTTCTTGTTCATAATATAGAGAAGATATATTTTCTTCGAATCTGGTTTATAGTGTCTGTTTTCTAGTTTTCGTCTATTATTATTTTGAATTCCGCCTTAATAATAATAGTCACCAAGGTACATACATCAAACGTATCAAGTTGGTATCAGAGCAAGGTTCGTTTCTTTTAGGAAAGATTCTTATGGTTTATGGTCTTCACTAGATCCTTTTACAAACAACTTGGTAAGTTACTCGAAAATTCGAATACGTTAGGAGAACAAGGGAATCAAGGATGACTAAGTCAGATGATGATCCTAAGCAGAGCGAACCATAAACTATGGAAGAAAAGGTGGCTACGCAACAAATAGACATGAAGTTGATTATCACTACCCTTAAAGAATTGACTGAATGTATTCGTTCTCATACACCCAATTCGAAGGCGAAGAAAAAGACTACGTCTTCGTCTGGTATTTTTGAAGAAAAGGATGAGGAAGAAGAAAAACCACTCGAAGAAGATTGCATTATGGAGAGAACAGTGACTAAGACAAGAGGAGGATATATGGATGCTTTTCAAATTAGATGTCAAGGTCAAGTTTCCAGCAAATAGAGATAGTTTAGCAGGGTGAAAGGAACTCGCGAGTTCCCTAACCTCCAAATATAACTTTCATATGAGTTCAAGTTCTTGAGAAGGGGCGCATGATACATGTTTATCTTTCTCTCTCCGGGAACTAGTGATCCTCAAGATGGATTGAGGATAGAATTGTAATTTAGGAGGGATTACAGATTTAAGGCAGTATTCCTATAAAAAGAAAATAGATTCCTAGGAGGTTTGGGAAACAAAACCAAAGTAAGGAAGTATACCTAGATAAGGAAATACTTCCTAGACAAGGTAATATACCTAGAAAGGAAATATACCTAGAAAAGGTATTAATCCTAGATAAAGAAATAGATTCCTTAAAGATTTGGGAAACCAATACAAAATAGAAATCCTTATTGGCTAAGTACGACATGAAACTATAAATAGAGATTTTTAGCTCATAGCTAAAACAATCTAGTGTGTGGTTTGTGATACAAACACATCTAAAGAGGGAGGTTTGTGAGACAAAATCACCTTGAGAGAAGTTTGTGAGGCAATTAATTATTGTAAAAGCAAACTTTGCAAATAGTTTAAGGTTATTTACCTAGAGAGATTGTGAGCGTAACAAAGAGAGAATTGTAAACTTTTTCTTGTACATAATCCAGAGAATGTATATTTTCTTCGAATCTGGTTTCTAGTGTGTTTTGTTTTCTAGTTTTTGTCTATTATTATTTTGAATTCCGCCTCAATAATAATAGTCACCAAGGTACAGACATCATACGTATCAAGTTGGTATCAGAGAAAGGTTCGTTTCTTTTAGGAGAGATTCCTGTGGTATATGGTCTTCACTAGATCTCTCTACAAACAACTTGGTGAGTTACTCGAAAATTGGAATACGTTAGGAGAACAAGGGAATCAAGGATGACTAAGTTAGATGATGATCCTAAGAAGAGCGACCCACAAAATATGGAAGAAAAGGTGGTTATGCAACAAATAGACATGAAGTTTATTCAAACTACCCTTAAAGAATTGACTGAATGTATTCGTTCTCATACACCCAAGTCGAAGGCGGAAAAAAAGACTACGTCTTCATCTGGTGTTTTTGAAGAAAAGGATGAGGAAGAAGAAGAACCACTCGAATAAGATTGCATTATAGAGTGAAGAGTGACTAAGCCAAGAGGAGGATATATGGACGCTTTTCAAATTAGGCGTCAAGGTCAAATTTCCATCAAATAGAGATGGTTTAGCATGGTGAAAGGAACTCTCGAGTTCCCTAACCTCCAAATATAACTTTCACATGAGTTCAAGTTCTTGAGGAGGGGCGCATGATACATGTGTATCTTCCTCTCTCCGGGAACTAGTGATCCTCAAGATAGATTGAGGATAGAATTGTAATTTATGAGGGATTATTGATTTAAGGCAGTATTCCTATAGAAGGAAAAAAATATTCGTAGGAGGTTTGGGAAACCAAACAAAAGTATGAAAGTATACCTAAAAAAGGTATTATTCCTAGATAAGGAAATAGATTCCTTAGAGGTTTGGGAAACCAGAATAGAAATCCTTGTCGGCTAAGTATGACAGAAAACTATAAATAGAGATGTTTAGCTCATAGCTAAAACAATCTAGAGTGTGGTTTGTGATACAAACACACCTAGAGAGGGAGGTTTGTGAGACAAATCACCTTGAGAGAAGTTTGTGAGGCAATTAATTATTATAAAAGCAAACTTAGCAAATAGTTTAAGGTTATTTACCTAGAGAGATTGTGAGCGTAACAAAGAGAGAATTGTAAACGTTTTCTTATTCATAATATAGAAAAGATATATTTTCTTCGAATCTGGTTACTAGTGTCTGTTTTCTAGTAAAGCACCATCATCATCAGCAAGTGGAGTATCACAAGTTCGAAGGAAAGGTGAAGACGTTCAAGGTTTACATGCAACGAGACAAGAAAAGAGCAAATTTCATATTCAAGTAAAGCAACAAGACAAGGAGCGGAATTATATATACATGTTGAAGACTTATATTTACAAGAGCAAAGAAAAGAAAAAGGTGGGAATTATTGAAGTTTATGATTCCGAGACGATACAAGTTGTGAAGAATCAAGCGGTAAGATACTTTTCCCACGGCCACGGCCATGGTTTGTTTTATTTTCACTTTGTTTTGTATTATTTTTCTTATTGACTTCTCGCAAAGATTAATAACACCTAATTTTTATTATTCTCTAGCAATTCTAAGTCCATTATTTCGATGAGAAGTCTGTATGTAAACATAGCTAGAAGTATACTAGTGACTCTAAAATCTCTACAAGTTGGAGGTTTTATGCAAAAAAAATAAAAAAATAAAAAAATGCTTAACCATTATTTTTTTTATTTATTTAATAAGTCATGGGGAAGAAAAAATAAATATAGAAGTTTCAAGCGACAAGGATTTAAGGGAAAAGATTACAAATTGTCAAGGATCTACGAAGCTCAAGAGTTTATCATCAAAAGTTGAAGCCGAAGCCGAAGGCCGAGAAGATGAAGACGAGGAGCCGAAGACGTTTCTATTGGATGCTGTGAGAGTGGTGTTATCATCATTGCGATCGGATGTGAAGGTGTGTAAGTAATCTCATCCTCGATAATAGTGGTTGATTTCCTTTCTTATAGATCGTCAGAAAAATGGTTTTTCAAAACGTTAAAAGATGTGGGTTTTTAAAATATTATTCGGAAGGTTTCCTTCCCACCATTCAACGTGTCGCAGGATTTCTCTTTATTCCTACCTGCACACATGTGAGAACCATAAAAGTGCGTCTTTTAAGTGTAATTTCATAAAACCCTTTTTGGTGAGGCAGAAGTCAAGACGAAATGCTTATTGGTCGCTCTCGAACCTAAATTCTTTCATTATGGCATAGGTTGACCGGTCACACTTTCTTCGATTAATCGCACTTTATATTTGAATTTTCTCTTATAATTCTGACTTCTTGACACTAGATTGAGAACCTTTATGTCTTCCTAGCTCTTTGGATGCTTGCGGTGCTGGAACGCTTTGAAGTTGGAGTAGGTTTTGTGGGTATATCTCTAGTAAGCCCTCACGAGACTATAACTCGTCCACTAGGGACACCTAGGGGTTTAAAGGCTTGTTATACATGCTAAGTTTAACCGTATTCTCGACGAAATGGAGTTGTATGTATTTGGTTTAGTTTGTTCGAGGACTAGCAAAGTCTAAGTGTGGGGGAATTTGATAGGTGTAGAATACACCTTGATTTAATATCTATTGGTTATGCTTTCTTTTCTATTTTTCTTGTAAATTATGTATATTACGCTCGTTTTGAGTTTATAGCTACTTTGGAGTCATGCGGAAGAAAAGAAGAAGAAATCATCCAAAATTGAGTCAAAAGGGAAAAAATGTTATTTCACAGGAAAACACTATCTAGAGCCGAGCCAAGGTAAAGGGGCAACTCTGTTTGGAGGAGTATTAAACAAAGACTAGCTATGGTTAAGGGGATGCCATCTGGGTGGCTCATATCCAACAATGGGGTGTGTAAATCCAACCACAAACCTAAATTCGAGAGAGTTCCGCCTCTCATTCATTTCATTTCAGTTTCACCTGAAATTAAGAAAAGAGGAGCAGTGGCTGTGCTGCTGGGTCCGAGAGATCGAGATGAAGAACTAAGCAGAGAGAGAGAGAGAGAGAGTTGTTGATGAAATTGAAGTTAGAAATTGAAGAAAATATGAACTTAGATCGAGATTAAAGAAGACAGGGTTCTGGTGGATGGTATGTGCCGCCGATCTGAGATTCAGAAGGAGATGATGATGAACTTGAGTTCAAAGTTGCGATTTGAGAGACAAACCAACGAGTTGAGATGGGTTTTAGGGTAAGTATGAAACTGCTGATGAAGCTGAGATCTGATGGGTGATTGAAGATGAATCTGACGAGGGAGAAGAGATAACTCTGGTGGTCTCTGGTGCTGATTTGTTGAAATTGTTTATGTGGATAATTGTCATCAGTCTGGTGGCTGGATTGGTTAGACATGAGATGGATGCAGTAGCAGGAGTTGATGGAATTGGTTCGGATTAAGAGTGTTGATCAAAGATGGGTTGATGCTGTTAAGTTCTGAAATCATAGATGAAGGGTTTGTTGGTGGTTGAAATTGTGTAATTGATGGTGGTGGTATCTAGATTACAGCTGAGAGAACATAATGGGATCTTGTTATTGTTGAAGTAGCATATGAATGATTTAATTGTGATTAGATGTATGTTAGGATTGTAGGTCAGAAGTGAAGAAAAGAATGGCCTGAAATTGACCAGAAAATAGATAGAACTCTGCCAGATTTTCTTACTGGCGAGTTAACTCAGTGATTCTCCTATCCAATTGACTCAGATCCAGTCAGCCTAGTTAGACAGCTGACTGACTGTTGACCAGCTTGACCGTTATGTTTAACGGAGCCGTTATAGAATATTCCGCTGACAGTGGAGAAGTTTCGATTGCCGACTGTGACTTTTCCGGTTGGATTCCGGTGATCCTAATGACTTTTCCGACGACCAATTGTGTGGACTTTTCTCATGCGTGTGAAGACTTGGATTTGGAATTGAATGTGGAATTTGGCTTGGACTTAAATTTGGAAGAGAAGTGGAGGAATTTTACAAAGACAAGGACTTGGAGATTGAATGGGAAAGGGATCCTAATCCTAAGAAGATTGCAAGCAAATTTGAAGCCTTTAAATAGAGAAGTTCTTTACCTCTCTACACCTCTACACCCACAACACTTTTGTTTTGATTGCTTTCACATCTCTTTTCTTTATTCTTTGTGTGAACTTCAAAACATGAGTAGCTAATTTTATTATTGATTGAGGATGAATTCGTTCTTGACATGATTTGAGCTTTTGTTTTGATTCTACTTTGAAGTTTTGATTATCGAGTGTTTTTACTAATATGAGTGTTTATGGTTGTTTGATAGGTTATTTAGAGTGCACGCTGAATTGATTTGTTAACTCAACCTAAAGCTAGTAAAAGTTAGGGAATACGTAATAGTTTCTTGACTCTTTACACAAGTAGAAAACACGAGACCCAAACCTAAATTCATAAATCTTAATGCGTTCTTTTGAATTACATCTTGTAAGCGAACCTCAAGGTGGTTCTTTGCAATAGAATCTGATAACTAAGCGGGCATGTTACTCGGTGAAACGAGGAATTTTGGGGTTAGCTAAGCGAACCTGTTAACCTACGGATGGTGATAATTTATGACTAATAACAAGTAGATGAAACATAACTTAAATCATTATTTTGCAACGAAGAACGATTCCTTGATCTTGTCCCTCTTATTGATTTCAACTTTATCTTTTCAATTGCTTTGTTTATTTATTTTTATTTATAAAATCTAAAACCAAAACTCCCCTTTTTTGTGACATTATACGACAACTAAAACCTCTTGCTCCTCGTGGGAACGAACTTGACTACATTATATTACTTGTTAATTAGGTGGAAAAATATTCACTAATTTGTTGTGGTTACGACGCGCATCAATACAAGATTATGTCGATGTCTTATTGTAGATGGTGAAATTTGGACAAGGGTCAAAAATGTCATTACAAGACCATAGACAAAACTCAACTATCACGGGAGAGATTAAGCCCTTGGTCCTCAAGGCACCCATAGCCACGATTTCTAGTATACATCCCCGCGAGACACTACTGGTCGTGATGTTGTGACTCCTAGCACACATCCTCGACGAGATATTGTTGGTCACGTAGATTCTGTAGAGAGTAAAACGTCCCCAGTGGACTTATGAACCATAACAGCCACAATTCCAGCATGTCTTCGCGAGACAGAGCTGATTGTGATGCCATGATTCCTATTATACATCCTCGACGAGATACTACTGGTCATGTAGGATCTGTAGATGCGTAAAAACCTCCTTGGCGGACTTATGACCCAGAGCGGAGATATGTATGTCTCTTGTAATCACGACTCATCCTATTTGAAATCAAGGACTGATTCCTAGTACATCATCGCGAGATACACTGGTCATGTCTGCTCTAGGCTCTGACTCGACTTACTGAGGTTTCCGAATAACTCCTAGGACATCCTCGCGAGATACACTAGTTATTCTGCCTCCGGGCCCTTTCGACAGACTCCTAGAACATCCTTTCGAGATACACGGGTCTTGTTGGACCATCATACAAACTGTGGACACACAGTTGATTCCTAACACATCTCTGCAAGATACGCTGGTCAAAGACAAGTGAGCCAAAGTCTCGCAGAGGCATTAATCGGTCGTACAAAGCCTTTTCTCTCTCTCTAGTACGAGTCTCAGCTGACCACAGAGAGATTCGGATCTGTTAAGAAAATCTTCGTAGAGATTTTGATCCGTCTACAAAATCTTGGAGAGATTCAAATCTCTCTTCAAAAATCTCGGAGAGATTCAAATCTCTCTTTTGGAGAGATTCCAATCTCTCTGCAAAATCTCAGAGAGATTCAAATCTCTCTGCAAAATCTCGGATAAGGCTGAATATTCCCCATGGTAGGCATGAGCCTCATGTAGGAATCGAGTATCCTCTCCACACGAGTTTTGAGGCATCCCGTGCCTTTTCACGTGACTCATCCTAGTCATTCTTACAAATTGGAGAATATCTCTCTATCTTGGCCAACTCGGCTAAAGAGAATATTTCTCTCTCTTTCAACACGTATTCACAAAGGATGACTCAGCTTCACACAAATGGGGGGGATAACAATTAGGGTTTTGGTTTGGCGGTCTACGGCACGCATGAGAAATACCCGTCTTATTTCTCATCGCAGAAAAGAGTAAAGGCGGTGAAATAATGAGATAAACTCAACCTAGTTTATCTTTATTCCTGAAGAAATGGGAGAATTACTCCGTACGGCACGAAAAGCAATCCTTATCTTCACCGACCTGAGATTAGAGAATTCAGCTATAATAGGTCATATATTTCTCCAAGCTACGATCATCTTTCTCATAACCTCTCAGAGCAATTCTTCTTCAAACCCTAGAATTCTCTGATCTCTCTCTTCATCTGCTTCCCTCCCTAAGACCAGCCCTAAATCTCTTCCTTGTAACTGAAGAATCCTTTGAAAGTCCACTGTGCGTGGTTTAGGCGAAGACTGTTCGTGCTCAACCTCCCGTAACTCACTTTCAGAAACCCTAGAATCCCACTTTAGCCTCTCACCAATTTTAGGTAACTACATTTTGGCGACTACAGTGGGAGGTTGTTCACTCAATTATAGATCTCAATCATGGTCATTACTAGGAAAGAAGCCGATTCCACCAATCCAAACATAAAAACGTTCTATTGATTCAGTCTCTGTAAATCCATTATAGGCTTAGCCGAGACAGTTATCCCTACTTGCACTTTCTCTCTCTTTCGAGTTTGACCTTAGTAAATAGGTTAGTGCGTCCCGGATCACATGGATCTCTTCCTGCATAACAAAACTCCCTAGTAACCTATTTACATAAAAATCTACTGATAATCCTTGAAAACGTTGGATAAGGACCAAGGAGAACTCCCGGAGACTCAACAGAATCTTGCAAAATCTCGGATCGACGTCCAGACTTATCTGAAAACGCCTTTAGAGTTACTAGTAGGGATAGATCCAACAAATCTAGATCGACTACATGTTTCCTAAAGAAGGAGTACTAAAACTGCTGAGAATAGCACTGACGGAATCTTGCCTGCAATGTACCTCACCGGAGAAGATAAAGCTCATTACGAACGCGACAGAGTAAATGAGCAACCATCCAGCCGACCTTATCACTCTCAAGGAACTCAAGGACCAGATGACGCTCTAAACTTGGAGATTCCGGCGAATATTTAGTCCAAAATTCGTTTAGGTCAAGGGCCCTCAACCTGATCGCAGGGGACTCGGGAAGTTTACCTTACCTTACTATTTTATTTATAACTCTTTCATTCCATATCTGATTGCCCTAGTTCTTTTTCTGTCGGATTTGTCTTTTCGTCGTCTACAGGATAAAAATCAACGAACACTTGGAAAGGCTCCACAAAATTCATGACCTTGTCAAAAAGCGTTGCAAAGCCGTCTAGGGTTATAAACCACCAGCCAAGATATATCTTGTTGCCATTCCTTCTTCAGAGGATCATGACCAGAATGAGACTAGCTTCCAAGACGACGCTCGACCGAAGCTCATACTTATCCGAATACGTGAAGTCTCCGATCGATATGCCATCTTAACACCGTCTCGCCAGAAAGAAGAGGAGTCCTAGCAATTGTACAAACAAGTCTCGATGAGTCTCCAGCTATACCAACCCGATAAATACTCCACCGCTCGACATACAATCACAACCAGATATTGTCACTGAAGTAAATAAGGAAAGGATCCAAGACCGAAACTCTTCTTCAATCAAGCCATAAGCTATTCATCCAGATACTCCTAGCAGTTCTCGTAGTCAAAGCCTTTTTCTCTCAAAAAGATCTGCTCGACAAGCCTCCCCATGTGTCAGAGTCAGACATGATAACCAGAGGACACGATTTGACGGCCACTTATATCACCCTCGCCTTATGCTCCAGATTGTGAAATCATTATCCCCAACAGTATTTCAGACCCTCCTAGTCGGATCTACAGTACGCCTCTCCCTACGTAGCCATCTATTCAAGAAGCTGATCACCTCCCGTCCCCGACGCCACTCAAGGGAGGTTTTAAGAACCAAAAGAAAAGGTTTTAACTCCAAGTTACCTGAGAAACAAGAAAGGAAATAGTTTCACGCAGGAGTACGATCTTAAGGGGGAATTCTTTAGTTACATCGCTACTGAAAGCAGACGGATATGTGGTGAGTCTTTCTTCTGGGAATAACCAAGTCGTTAGTTTAGAAGATGAGGCTTCGCAAAATCAATGAATGAAGGAAAACGTCCCGGCTGGGGACTGGATAGGATTCGGACTCAGGACACGAGTCTACGACTTATCTAGTAGGACCTGTTTTTTTTTATTCTTTTTCCTTAGCATCCAAGTTAGTGTTTCTCCTCAAGGCGAAGATTTTCACAAGTGGTCACAAGATTTTCAAGATCTATGAAGTAACCAAAAGGGATGTTGTTCAGAGTCAAGTCCTTTACTGCATCAAGGATCTCCAACAAGTCGTTAACTATTTCGATCGTGGGATAAGCAGCATAAGTTATTATCTCCATTGTAGCAATATGACCATATCTTTTTCGAATCAACCGGTACAGCTCGGCATATTTGGTAGCAACTCCAAAACCCCTCACCAATGTCTCATTCGGGTTCAGAAGGGTAAAAGAGCCCACGAAGTCATCACCAGCAATAGGATAACCAACTATGCCCCTATGCTCTGCCTCACCTCTTTGTGATTCCCCATCGGGATTACTAATAACCAGGGTCTGTTGCACACTCGATTCGTTGTTTAGGAAAATATCATCCGCCACATTATCAATAATCGTCTCTTGAGAAGTACCCATGGTATGAGCCTGCAGTATAAGGAATGATTTATATCAAGAAGACATAAAATTGAAGATATATGTGACGCACGGTTGGGGTTGTGGTCGGTCAAGGACATGTCAGGCCTCATGAACAAAAGACAAAGCCTACCCTCATGCCTAAAGTCGTATCCTTGTTTTGTTCTCAAGAAGTCCAGATCATGTCTATAATAATTCTCATGGGTTCGTTCGGGTGTCACCCTTTCACGAAGAATCAATAAAATACGTTTTTTTACCAACAAAGGGTATAAATGTAAAACCTAAGGATGGGCATGCCTCTGGCCTATAGAAGCCGAAATCACGACTAATTGACGAGGTGTCAACTCGCAAATAATATTTTCCACTTCTCTTTACACTAGCAAATAATATAGTGAAAGCAGATTCGTCCCAAGGGAAGTATGAAGCAAAAGTTGTTATAAAAGTATTCTTAGCAAAGATGATTGTATTGTAAAATTCTGAAAATTATAAGATTGTTGAATATGAGATGGAATTGATTAAGGATTCATTCTCGACCACGAAACATAAACCAAATCGATATATAGCACGTTCTTCGCATTATCTTGTTACTAACAACCCTAAGATAATTAGTACGCTCAATTATCCCGTTATTATGTCCTAAGCTCACCGGATACAGAAGCGCTCGACTACCGGATTCTACTTATTCAAGTTACCTAGAGGTACGCTTACTAGGTATGATTTAAACAAGTGTTCTAAGTTTTATGAGATAAGGTTGCTCCTAGTGATAAATTCAAAAGCTTGAATCACCTACTAGTGTCAATTTCTACATACGGGTACTTAACAAAGTCCCATCATCAATACCCATATATCGCTACTTGCGTTTATAGTTTCTAGACAATTACGGATCGAAGAAATTCTAAACTAGCAATAAGATTATGAATTGACTATTCAATTTCGAACTTAAACAATCAACAAATAATCATAAACATTATTAGCATGGTAGAAATTGAACAATAACGAAAATAAGTGTAAGAGAACAAGTTATTTCATATCAATTGTAAGTTTATATTCCGGGCTTTGAAATCGCCCTTAATCAAGTAATGGTTTAGCTCCTCATAATAAAATTGTTCGCAACAAAGAAATCAATGGATTAACAGATGTTCAAAAGAAGAAGTTTAGATTAAAACCAAAGCAGCAAACTGTAGTTGCTGCTGGTGTTGTGGTGCTTGCTTTCTTTCAGGACTTCTGTAAAACAGCTTGCAGGCGTCAAAACGGTGATCCGAAGGTGGCCCTGTTGAGTTTTCTGCGCCTCCCTTTTATATGTTTCCTTCCGTGCAAACATTCGCAAACCCTACAGGCTCTCAAATCACAACCATTCATCTCATAAACCAACAGCTACAAAACCCTGTAATTGTCGTGTTTCCCTTCTTAACGACTAATTACATTATTAAGCTAATTAATTCAATCTACTACTAAAGACTGCCGATAGACACGATATGGGGCACACTTTTCTTGGCTAGGTACATGACAATACCTACCCCTCCAAAACATCCTTGTCCTCAAGGATGAAGACCAGAGCTAAATGTATATCTGCACTGTCTTCTCATGCTTCTGTGATTTGAACGCACCTTCACTAGCATTAGCTCCTGACTTGAGAGTATTAAGTATTACAGTCCACAAAATTGTCGCACAGAGCTCTTGTTTACTTCCTTCCTGCACAGTAGGCGTATCCTCATATTGTTGGCCCATGGACTGGCTGAGCTCCACCTGTTGCATCAGGTTCTTTCTAACCTCAGAGAGTAGGACAACTTCAAACAATGTCTTAGCAATATTTGGGCTTCCACTATCTGTACAACTCCCTGACAGGTAAGCACCACTTGAATCATCAATCCTGACTATGGTCCCCATGCACCCATGAATAACAATTAATAATTTGAGAATCCCAGTAACTGTTGGATAAAGTTTAACAAGAAGGTCCAGACTGATTAGTGCTCTTATATGGTACGATTGCACAAGAAGTGTATCTCCGATTATCACCATGGCTTGAGCATTCTGCTCTGTCTTCTTCTTTGCCAAGAATTACATAAGCTGGTGAGAGTATGTTAACTGTCCTCCACTCTAGATCCACCAATCTCATCACAATATAATTGCACGAACTCCGGCCGCCTGAAATATTTGAAACCCAAACACCAAAAACTCCAACTGCAGTTCCATAGTACCATGTTGTATCAAGCCACACAACTGACATAAAACTTGAATCAATCCAACAAACATTTCCCATACTCCATAAACATTTTAAGCACAAGCATAATTTGAATTTCCACCTCAAGTAGTCTACCACTCGCATTGCACTTGGGAAATGGGTTGTAACAATTACCATATGAATTCCCACTATCCTTACCAGGAATTCTGACGAGCTAACAATCTTCTCAAGTTGATCTGCAAACTCCCACATTTGGTGGCAACAAGAAGGAGAATACTGAGTATGACTAAATAAGTAGTTTCCCATCCAATAAGAAATCATAGTTTCCTCTGTAATTGTCTCGCTGTCATAAGATGAATACTCAATAAAAATTCCACCCTGACTAGGCATCTCCACCATTATATAGCTGGTCGCTTAGCATAAAAATTTGCTGTAACTTTCCATTCCCTGGAGTTCACCAACTGTGAGGCTATTGCAAAACTATTCATCTCAGTTTGATACTCCAATCCCCATATACAATTATAGCACATGTGACAATACTGTATGGAATCATTCTTGTATAGACATATCAATTGGTTGCATAAAGAAACAACATACCAGCCACAGTGCAAGGTGTGAAGACTACTCCAACTATAAAGCTTAACTGCCATTAGAACTTTATCATGAAATGAAAAACTCTCACAGGCATCAGATGTAAGCAAATAAAAATGCAAGAAGAAGCAACTTGCTGAGAGATAAAATCGAGTTCTAGAAATTCTGGAAACTGGAGTTATAGGCACTAGAAGAAATTTAAACTCATTCAAGAGGATCTGAAGCTCATTACCTTCTTGTCTATCAACTATAACCATCAATGACTCCACATAGATAACTCTAGCAGCCGTAAGCAAGAGTATACCTTCTTCACCGCCGTTCGAACTCTTGAATTTCCACTTCAAGAAATCCACTCCTTCTTGCAGTTTCAAAAGTTTATTAGGAACAAAACTCTTGGCTATCACCGTTAGGTCCGCTTGTACGACTTGATAACTCCCAATCTTGGACGTTGCTGAAGTGCAACTCTGATATGAGGCACCCTGTACTATCCACTTGAGTTTTTGCTGGAGCTTGATTGCTCTCCATTCTGGATTCCCCAGTTTCAGCACAACCTGAATCTCAATTCCAAGCAGCAAGTTCTCTCCCTTAACAAGAATTTCTGGCCAGTTGTAATTCTCTGTTGGTGAGGACCATAATCTCCATAGTTGGCTTATAAGAATTCTCACACTCCATAAAACAGCTGAATTCCAGACATTAGGCAGTTGGTAAGAAAACTCAACTACTGGCTTGTAAGCTTCCTTAACAATTAATCTGGCTATAAGATGCAAACTTAAAGCATAATTCTCTTCTGAAGTAGATATAATAGCATTTATAAGAATGACTAACTGATTCCCCATGTAATAAAACCTCAGAACTGCAGCATCTAGCCCATTATAAGTAGCCATCACTTCTTTTAGCATTTCTCTCAACAGCTCGTGTATTTTGCTTTCCACGCCATTAACCACTACCAGCATCTCCTTGATTTCTTCTTTCTCTTCACATGATCTTATCTCTTTACAACTCCTCTTGAGCCTCAAGAGCTTATAACAATCACTTCCACCAAGTAAGAGAAACAAAAAACCTTCATTACCATGAAAGTTATATCTGCCAGGATCAAACCACTTGTAAGTGTCACCGTCTTCATCTTCCTTGGTAAGTAAAGTCTCAATCCAATTCGCCAGCAACAAATTCAACTGGTACTCATCTTCAAAAACAAGCTCATAAAGAGTAATTGTATCAACATAGAATTCATAATCAGCATAGGAACAAAAATACCTTCCCATCAGTCCAGTACCTCTCCTTCGATCAAATACTCCACCAGTAAAATTGAAACAAGGGTGAGAGGCTTTCTCACTAGCCGATTTAACAACTTTAATCTTGAAACTCAGAATACCCGGTTGAAGCATTTTAACAAACAGATAACCTCCATCACCAGGAATACCATTCTGAACAAAAACAATTGCAATTGAATTCCTAAATAACGAATTGAATCGATACCAATGTTCTAAGACCGATTCATAAACAAATCTCCTATTGCAAACATCCATTGAAACTGACCCACCAGACCTTTTTCCACGATCAAATATGGAATGAGTAAAATCAAGATGAAGATAAAAATAATTCTTACAATTCAGTTTTATGTGAGTAACGAACTCCTGTGTAATTTCCATTTCACTATCGCTCATCTTGTCTGGATCTAGCTTGGAGAACTCCATTATCTCTGGGTTTTCAACTTCTTCAAATAGTAAGCTCAAACCCGTAAGTGAATCAACGTCTTCAGTTTCAACAAAGAAGAATTGAGGAATCAACTCCAAGTCAAGAGAATCATCATCTTCTTCTTCCAATGGTGTTGACGAGTTTCGGCTCAAATCGGTGAACTCTGAGTCAATCGAGTCTTCTTCCACCAATTTTTCGCTGTCCATTTCATCCTCCACCTTCTTTGTTTCTATAACCTCAACAACTTCGACAGAAATCTC
Organism: Papaver atlanticum; assembly: GCA_023531105.1. Taxonomy (NCBI): domain Eukaryota; kingdom Viridiplantae; phylum Streptophyta; class Magnoliopsida; order Ranunculales; family Papaveraceae; genus Papaver; species Papaver atlanticum. The sequence continues at coordinate 243,550 of JAJJMB010001204.1, forward strand.
CTCCGATGTTGGTACATGAGTTGGTGCAGTAGTTTAGCGAAGTGACTCAAGCTTCCTTTCTGCTTTACTGATAAGATCCAACAAATTCAGTAGATTTTGCTTCCGATTTGGTGAACTATCATTTCCAAATTGTTTTAAGTACTCCAATCGAAGCTTATTTACTTCAAAACTTGCATCAAGTGCTTCCCAGACCAACGAATCCCCCATGGATCGTGGCTGCTTTGATACCAATTGTCGTGTTTCCACGACAAGATTGGATCGAGACTAGGATAAATACTGATTCTCACGAATCAAGCCTTCAGGTCAATGAAGAACACTGCCTAAAGAACAAAGTTCTATTGATTATAATTTTGATAAGGTTTCCATTACAGACTCAGTTTGCTTATAAAAGCTCGACATAATCTGACCTAATATCCAACGACTAACAGCAGCCCATGTGGTCAGCTCCTAAACCCACCATAACCACTGAATTAACGACTAATTACATTATTAAGCTAATTAATTCAATCTACTACTAAAGACTGCCGATAGACACGATATGGGGCACACGATATACGGCTAACAGCAGCCCATGTGGTCACTTTCCTATTGCACTGTTCTTAGTACAAAAGATAATGAAAACCCTCCTGTATACACTGATACAGTCTCTTTTCTTATAATTTTTCGTGATGTCCTTCTCTTACCATCCACTGAATAATAAAGAGAGACTAAACACTAATACAAGCAAAGCTACATGGCGCAGCCACAACCATAACGGCTAATTACATTTAATTAACTACTAATCATAATTAATTAACTAACCATATTTAACTGATAACGACACCCAACAGTTTTGGTGGTGCCCCAAAACAGACTTGCTGGCCCTTAGCTAAGTTGGGTACATGACAATGCCCTCTTCTTCAGTACATCCTTGTCCTCAAGGATGGAATTTTGGAAATTGAGCTACAATACTGGAACTATCTTCCCAAGTAGCATCAGTCGGGGTAGAGTTGGTCCATTGGACTAGTACTTGAGGAATACTCACCCCATTTCTTTCAATAACCCTGTCACCTAACAATGCTGCTGGTTGTACTTGGATTTGACCTTGCTGATCCACTAAGGGCAAGGCTGGCATTGGGATGATAGCAGCTCCAAAAAATTTCTTCAACTGGGAGACATAAAAAAACAGGGTGAATCCTTGAACTAGGAGGCAATTGAAGCTTATAGGCCATTTCTCCAATCCTCTCAATTACTGCAAAAGGCTCATAGTACTTTGCTGATAGCTTGAGGTTCCTCCTTAAAGCCACAGTGGTTTTCCTATAGGGCTACAGTTTTAGATACACATAGTCCCCTACCTCAAATGACCTGTCAGTCCTCTTCTTATCTGCATACCATTTTATCCTTTTCTGGGCTTTACTCAAAGACTCTTTAAGTACAGCTAGCATCTCATCCCTTTGAGTCAAGTACTTTCCTACAGCCTCAACTGAAGTGGTAACCTCAACAGGGAAAGCTAGATGTGGTGGAGTGTAGCCATACAAGGCTTTGAAAGGAGACATCTTCAAGCTTGAATGATTATTGATGTTGTACCACCACTCAGCTAGTGGTAACCACTGGTTCCACCCTTTTGGCTTATGCCCTGTCATGCACCTTAGATAACTTTCCAAGCAACTGTTGACCCTTTCTGTCTGGCTATCATTTTGGGGATGGTAGGCAGTACTTAAGTTGAGAGGAGTGCCCAAACTCTGGAATAAATCCTGCCAGAAGTTACTCACAAATACCTTATCTCTGTCAGAGGTGATTGATGTAGGTAGCCCATGCAGTTTGAAGACCTGATTCAGGAAAGCTTGTGCCACTGTAGCTGCTGTGTAGGGGTGGCTAAGAGCTATAAAGTGGTCATATTTAGTGAGCCTATCCACCACCACTAAGATCACATCTTTTTTGTCAAACTTTGGCAATCCTTCAATAAAGTCCATTGTGATGTGCTGACATGCATGCTTTGGAATAGGTAAAGGTTGTAGTAGTCCAGCTAGATGAGTGTGCTCCCCTTTGTTTCTTTGACAAACATCATAAGCAACCACAAACAGTAGTATCTATTTCTTCATGTTCTTCCAGTAGAAGTAATTTTTAGCTTTAGCATAGCTTCCTTGAATACCTGAGTGCCCTCCTACAGCTGATGAGTGTATGGAGTCTATGATGGTACTCCTCATATTATTCCCACACCCCACATACATCCTGTTTTTGTACCTCAGTATTCCTCCCTCATAAGTATAATTCTGCACAGCAGTTGGAGTCACTATCAGTTTAGGTATGATTTCTTCAGCCACCTCATCACCTTTGTAACTGTTAATCAACTCTTGAGCCTACATAGGTTATGTAACAGAGATGGTACTACAAGAAGATGTCACAGGTACTCTAGAAAGTGCATCTGCAGCTTTATTCTCCATTTCCCTTTTATATTTGATTTCATAATCAAATCCCAATAACTTCATAAGCCATCTTTGTTGAAGGACAGTAGTAATTCTTTGCTCCATGAAGTACTTGATGCTTTGTTGATCTGTGTGGATGATGAACTTGTGCCCAGCTAGGTACCCTCTCCATCTAGTGACAGCTGAGACTATGGCTATCAACTCTTTTTCATATGTGGACAGTCCTAAGGATTTAAGACCCAATGCTTTACTATAAAAAGCTATAGGCCTACCCTTCTGCATCAAGACTGCTCTAATACCTGTTGCACAAGTATCAGTTTCCACCACAAATTTTTTGCTGAAATCTGGTAAAGCTAGAACTGAAGTGATACACATGGCTGTCTTGAGAGCATTGAAAGCTTCAGTGGAAGCTGGTGACCAATTGAAGTTATTCTTATCTTCGGCAACTCTGTTAGAGGCTTGCTGATATTACCATAACCCTTCACAAACTTTCTGTAATGGCCAGTGAGGCCCAAGAAACCTCTTAACTCCTTTATAGTCTTAGGAACAGGCCATTCCTTCATGCTTAAAATTTTGCTAGGGTCAGCTGCAACCCCTTGACCAGTGATTAAATGCCCTAAATATTCCAGCTCTTCTTGGGCAAAACAACACTTTGACTGTTTAGCAAATAACTGATGTTATCTAAGTAACTCAAGTACAATCAGTAAATGTTGCTCATGCTCCTCATGACTTGGACTGTATACCAGAATATCATCAAAAAGGACCAAAACAAATTGCCTTAAGTAGGGCTTGAATACTTCATTCATCAAGGCTTGGAAGGTGGCTGGAGCATTGGTGAGTCCAAAGGGCATGACCTTGAACTCATAGTGCCCTTGATGTGTTCTGAAAGCAGTCTTAGGTATGTCTTGCTCATAGACTCTTATTTGGTGATACCCTGACCTCAGGTCAATCTTGGTGAACACCCTAGCTCCTTGCAATTCATCTAGCAGCTCATCTATGACTGGAATGTGATACTTGTCTTTGATGGTGAGCTCATTAAGCTGTCTATAGTCCACACAAAATCTCCAAGTCCCATCCTTCATCTTTACTAGTAGTATTGGAGAAGAAAATGGGCTGTGACTTGGTTGTATAATACCATTTTCTAGCATTTCTTTGACTATCTTCTCTACCACAGACTTTTGAACATAGGGGCATTTGTAGGGTCTCTGATTGGTGGGTTGTGAGTTAGGTTTCAAAGGTATTTGATGATCCAATACCCTGACAGGAGGTAGCTGGGTTGGTTTTTTGAAAACATCAGCATAAGTGGTTAGCATGTTTTGAATGTTGGGGGGTATGGCAGTTGTGGGTAGTTGGGTAGTTGAAATGGAAAACAAGTTCCCTACCAACCCATGAGTGTTCTTTCTAAAGAAATTCTTCACTGCACTAGAACTCATCTGCATCAAGGTGGTCTTCTCAGAGCTTCCAGTCAAGGTGATTTTTCTTCCTTTGTGTTTGAAGATAATATTCAGCTTGGTAAAGTGAAACATCACATCTCCCAACTTCCTCAGCCAATCAGCCCCATGTACCATATCACTTCCTCCAAGAGGGAGTAACCTTAAATCTTGAACAAAAGTATGTCCCTGCATTTCCCATTTCAACTTAGTGCAGACCCCTATACTTATTGTATTCTCCCCATTAGCTACTGTCACTAAAAGATGAGCTGTGGGTTGTACTAGGCATGACATTTTTTAAGCTAAATCAGTATCAATGAAGCTATTAGTACTCCCAGTGTCAATGAGGATGGTTATAGCTTATTTCTTCAAGATCCCTGGTATTCTGATAGTCTCACCATTTGTTCCACCAGTTAGAGCATGGAGGGATATCTCCATATCTGACTCAATAGGTCTTGTGTTCTCTTCTTCCAAAGACAGCTCCTCCTCAGCCTCTTCTTCTTCTACTTCTTTAGTGGCTAACATGAATATTTGTTGACTCTTGCACCTATGTCCAGTCTTATATGGTTCATCACAATTGTAGCAGAGTCCCTTTGCAGCCTTTGGTCCATTTGTTCTGGGGTGAGCCTTTTAATGGGTGGGAGTCTGTTGTTTCTGAAGTTTGATGATAAAAGATTGGGTTTAGGAGTGAAAGTGGGTTTTTGAATATTGGTGTTTGGTGAGGGTACTCTTGGTGAGATTGAATTTGAGGGTGTAAAAGATCTAGTAGGGTATGCAGTGGTGGGATTGATCTTGAGTTGGGGTTTAACAGCTTTTGACTGGTACCCACAGTAAGTTCTTGCATTCTGACCAAATAAAAAGCTTGTGATAGTGTAGTGGGTTCGAACATTTGAACTGCACTCTTGATTTCAGCCTTTAGCCCACTGATGAAGCTAAGAATGAAATAGTCTTCAGTCATGTAGTGATTCTTACTAAGTATCAAGGCTTTAAGTGTCTCAAACTCAGTATAATACTCTTCTACAATGGAGACTTGAAATAACTTGTTGAAACATCCCACATAGTTATCATTTGCAAAATCCTCAAACCTCAAACATATTGCTTCTACTAGTTCTCTCCAGCTAATATATCCTATACCAGTGTGATAATCTAAGAACCATGAATCAGCTTTACCATCTAGATATAAAGACGCAATACTTACCTTCTGAGTATCATCTGTGTTGCAGATTTGGAAGTAACGTTCACACTTTCTGATCCAGCTTCTAAATTATCTCCATCAAATCTGGGAAAATCCATCTTTGGGTTTCTTCCGTAGTTAGATCTAGACGATTCACCGTGCTGGTCATGTGGATCTGTTATTTCTGGAAATTTTTCTCGCCGTTTTGAATATAGATCTATCACTTCTGGTGATTTTTCTGGTTGTTTTGAGCTAGACTCCATAACATTATCTTCTGGATTTTCTCTCACCACCAGAAGCTTGAGTAGTTGAGTTATAGCTTCACTGTTTTGAGTCAATATAGTCAGAGTCTTCTTAGCCACTGCTTTACTCTCATCAGCAGAGCGTACGAGTTGTTGAAGGAAGTTATTGCTTTCATGTGATTTTTTATCTAAAGTCTCACTCAACTCACTGATTTTCTGCTTCAAATCCTTGGTTGTTGCGTCTACGTTCTTCATTAGTGTTACCCCTGTTGTTCCTGTCATCGAACCTGCTCCCGATACCAATTGTACTGTTCTTAAGACAAAATATAATGAAAACCCTCATGTATACGCTGATACAGTCTATTTTCTTATAATTTTTCGTGATGTCCTTCTCTTACCATCCACAGGATAATAAAGAGAGACTAAACCCTAATACAAGCAAAGTTACATGGTGCAGCCACAGCCATAATGGCTAATTACATTTAATTAACTATTAATCATAATTAATTAACTAACCCTAGTTAACTGATAACGACACCCAACAGTTTTGGTGGTGCCCCAAAACAGACTTGCTGGCCCTTAGCTAAGTTCGGTACATGACAAACCCGACTTCTCGGCAAGAAAACAGACCCAAATCCATACAAATTCGGTTCAAATCATCATAACGCTCTGCACCCAATGTCCCATAATCTTCATAGCTTCTAAATTTAGTCCCATCTCCTGTCTAGAAACTCTCGTGTACTGCCCTTGAACGACCACAAAACCCGTGTTAACTGTTCCAACCTCCCCTGAACTGCTCTTTGTTCAACAGATACGTCCACGACTGCAACATCAGTTCAAACTGCACCTGAAATAAGCTCTTAATCCTTTACACAATGATGAGAAGAAACCATGGCAGCAACAACTCCTTCCACTGTTCTTCTTGGCACATCACAGACCCCATAATCCTTGTAGCTCAAACCCTGAAACTCATGGCCAGCTGCTGTTGCAGCAAGGGTATCTGGTCACTTAGGCCATCTCTCGAGCACCTGCTGTGCGTTTTCTGGTGGTGAAAGGGATGAGTTTGCTGTGGTGATTTTAGCCGCTCCTATGCATCATTCCTCCCTGCAAATTTGAGTTTACATACAACCCATTAAAATATTCAAGCATTCAATCACACTTTCATTACAGATTGCAACCAACTCGAACCACAGAACCCATCATTAAAGCTCTTGCATCTGTATTTCTTCCATTCACTACTCAATAACAGCAACAACAACCCAATTTCAGGTTAAGATGCAACCTAAATCAACCCCAATCTCTGCCCATTTCCTCCTTGTTCTTTCTCCATCAACGAATCTAGTTCAACCCTGTAAAACAATCCACCAGTTTCATTGTAACAGCAACATTTCTTGTAACTGGATGGCAGGTGAGAACCCCACAAAAATCAGCTTCAAATCGAACCCATATCTCCTCCAAATCAAACCAACAAAACCCATATGAACTCAGCTACTAAACAACTCGTTCTCAGCCCCAAATTCGAGCTCAAAACCACCAGAACTCATGTAATTAACAGCTTCAGACCCATCCTTGGCTGTGGTTGTCACCTATTGCTCGCAGCGGCTAATTGAACCGAGGATGCACTCGATCTGACCTCCGTGAAACCCATCAAACCCATGGCTAAGTTTCATTTCTTCTTAGCACATGTGTGACTGCCTTGGGTGAACTCCACTAATGCTTTTTCTCTACAGAGTGTAGAAACTGCCGATCCACTGTCAGTGTCAGGCCCACGACTTATGGCCAGCACCTTCCATCCACTATGCCATTGCACCTGTGTGTCATTCCCAGTTCATGCCTTTGCATTTCTCTGACAGCAACAAAGAGAATTAGAATTCTCATTTAGCTCCAGTTTCGCCGCCAATGTCCTTGGTCTCCAATTTATTAACATGAACTTTAACCGCGTGTACCGATGCAACTCATTTTGACGCTTTTTCTCCCTTTTAGCGAATGCAAGCCATTGTACCTGAAAATATAAAAACAGAACGTAATATACAAAATAACGAGAAAACTAATAAGAAAAACGTGCGAAATCAATACTAGAATTAGGTGTTTTAGACACCTATCACTAATACTGATCTAAAGATGGATAATAGGGTCGTGATACTCTAAGGGACGTTTCCACAACATTGGGTTATGTCAAGAATCTAAACAGGACAAGGATTCCTCCTGGGAGTCGGATTATTGTACACTGCATCACGGAGACATGAAAACTGACGGTAATCCATAAACAATTTGGTGATCCTTCCTGAAGAAAATATATTCTCCTAGGTCTTCCCAACAACATACCAAAAGGGCGCCTCAAACGGACAAACGAGCTAGGACATGTGTCCCCAACACCGAAGTAGACGCAATCTGAAAAGCTTCTGAAATTCTATACGGGATTCCTGAAGCCAAATGTACAGAGGGTTTAGACTGACCTAACGAGCTCGGAATCAAGTCTTTGTTTTTGCATGGGATAAATTATTCTTTTTCCTAAAAAAGTAGGGGTCGGGCGCTCAAATCCGAATCTGTGACAATTATCCTCAGATGTCTCAAATCTAAAGTTTGTTTCTGGAATTCTAGCCAACAACGACTAAACCTATGCATGTGGTAGTTAAACAAATATGCATGGGCATTAAATGAGTAATTATAATAAGTAAAATTTACCGGTGGAGTATTGACACCTGATGAAGGAGAGGAACCAGCATTAACAAGCTCAAGTTCATTCACAATTCTGTTAACCTCAATTTTGTGTTGCTGAGAACTTACTTCACTTCGAGTACGAACGGAACGGCCAACCTAGACACAAAAGCATTAGTATTATGAAAGGTTATGCTACCACTGAGATTAACCAAATTACTTGATACTTACTTGTTCGGAGTTAGGAGACGCATGCTTAAGGCTTGCTTCATGAACTGCAAAAACTACATCATCCGCTGGAATCCCCTGCAAAAAGTTTTGTACTCGGATCAGTTGCTCTTTCTAATATTGTTGAGCCTTGGGTGATACGTGACAAGTTCTTTGAGCTCAGGAAAAAGGAAATTTTCTCGGGATTCCAATTACAATGTCAATTTCATGTTGTATTCTCGCTATGGAAGTTGGTCCTTTACGAACAGGGACACCATGGTCGAAGTCTATTTGACGAGTTGTCTTATCTATGTTATAAGCTTGCACCGAGAGTTCACCAATACTATTCAAACTCAAACTCAAAACTTGACCAGGCTTACAACTAAATGTGTATGTAGCCTCTGCTTCGGAAAAATAATCATAATCAAGAGGGAGTAGGACATCATCATTCATTAAGAAAAAGGACTGCAGCTGAGCCACACCCTCAGGAATCCGTGTCCAAGAAAAAGTGACGGATTTCTCGTCATCCATCAATGCAGAGAGTTTCTGAATCGGATATCTATTACACCAACGGCAAATTATAGCTACTAGAGGATCACTGGCCTTCAATGGACGAGGAACAGGGGCATACTTCTCAAAGTGTTCCCATAGCCATGAATGGAGAAAGCACACATTCACTAATAAAACGAGATCGTCACTTACTTGTGGACTAAGGGTAACTATCAATCAATTCAATAAAGAGATAAAACTCATCATCGAAATTAGGGATCTCTTTATTGATGGCGGCTTTATTGCTCGTTGCGGAATCACCCATGTTGCTCCTATTGTCATCTTCGTTAGAAGAGTTATGAACCATTCTTGAGACGAGATCAAAACAAGAAGGCTGATTTATTTTCTATGCAATAGATATAATACAAGACAAGAGAAGAAAGTAGGAGAATTATTCACGTAAACAAGTTATGCATGCGTATATGCATGTCACGACCAAAATATGGAATTTTAGTGGCAATAGGATTCGTGGGAGGAGGTGGACCGGTTTCCAAACATTAAAGCACGTCAGAATATCTCTTCTCTTTTCAATTGAACTTCAAAAAGGAATCCTTGAAGCAACAGGAAAAGGAGTTGGAGCTAAAAGAGCAAATTAGAGGAATTTGGGTCAAATAAGGAAACTGAGGGTTTTCTTTCTTCTAATAATTCCTCCAAACCGTGGACAAGCCCTTTTCATGTGTGAATATGCTCTCCTAGGCCAGTGGGAAGTGATTTATTCTTTCGGAATTTTTTCAGAGAGATCAAAGTCGAAGAGAATTAGGGTTTTGACGAAAATAGCCCTAATTTCAAGAATTTGGTGAAAAGGGGGATTTATTCTAAAAGTGAAGGGACTGAGCCTCTCCCATTCTCTTGGACGGTTCTATAAGCCTATCTCAATCCTTTTTAGCTCATTACTCTTCAACAAAAATGAGCTCATAAGGGATTTTGACCAAAATACCCTTATATTGCAATTTTGAGCATTTTCAAAGAAGAAAGCCTTAATATAGCCAGAGACCGACCAAGCTCACATCTACTCATTCCAAATGCCTCATACATTCTCTAAATTTTCTAAGAAGAACAGGATTGAAACGGAATTCAGAAAAGCAGAATGTCAGAGAAAATAAAGGGAGTTTAGCTCAAATAGGGAAGTTTGAGTTCATAATTTTCAAAACCAAGACCAGATATGCGCCTAAATCTCTCTCTCAAGACATGAATATACCTAGGGAAGTTCACGGCCTCTCTTATATCGAAGAAAAATCAAGCTCATAGTGGTTTCTGACGAAAATACCCTTAGTTTCAAAAGTAGGCATTTCCTCTAAAAAAAAGATGTCTCATTGGTACAAGGAATTAAACATGCTCTCATCACACAAGATTCCGACCTCAAAAGATAGATGCATACCTTCCAAGCCTCTTCAAGCATCTCCAGAGTGTCTAAAGGAGTCAGACAAAAAAAAAAAAAAAGGAATTAGGGTTTAGGCATAATACAAGTCTGAATTCAAAACTTCTCTGGGACAAAGATTCGACATTTCTGAAAATGGAGTCCAAATTTTCTCATCATGTCTCACCAACCTCACGGCTATCCAAGGATTCGTTCAGGTCTCTTATTCCTCTAGAGAGTCGAAGATCAATATTTAGCCAGAAGAGAACAATTAGGGTTTTGAACAATTATGCAAGTTATGCTCAGACGCGATCAAGACATCAGGAAAAACTGGTTCATCAAATCCTAATTCAAAGTGTTGGCGTATTTCAAAACATAACTATAAGTCATCATTAACTTACGACCAATTTTCAACTTTATCAAGCATTTTGACGCAAGGTGGATCTTCCAATTAGACAACGAGATATGCCAATACTTTCAGTTTTCATCAGCTCAAGATATTGTCTCCTTTCTACAATCCTAGCCCAGCTTCGCGGCTCATATTGAAGCATCACAACATTCGTCTACACAATCAAGAACAATGCTGAAAATTAGGGTTTTAATCAGATAAATCCTAATCGCAAATATATACGCCTAAGGAATGGATTTCGCAATGACAACACTACAACGCTCGGATAAAAAACTTCCCAGCATTAATATTCACAAGAAATTCCAAGTCCGGAGTCGATTTCAAGCTCAGAATCAGAATAAACGAAGACTAAGCAAAGATTCAGGGACTCTACAAGTCTAAAAGAACAAGTGATTGTAACTTCGCATCGTCACCATCTATATACTCATCTTAGAAAAATCAAGGTTCTACTCTGAGTAGGTAATGTGATTTTAATATAGTGGTAAATAGGATTCGAACTCTAAGACTTGTGAAGATTCGAGTTTTTAAATTTAATAAAAATATACAATAATATTACAATTGGTGCGAGAGGTACTGGGACTAAGGATTTAGCCAATCTTCATAACATAAGGTTCACTTATTTATTCTCAACAATTTTAGCTCAAGAAATATAAACATGGACTCTATTTTTTCCAAGGTAGATTCTCAAAACATTGATTGTAAATGTTAAGCATGGGACATCAAATCACCTAAGCTAAGCATGACCCATCTAATCAAATGACAACCAATTTAATCAAATCATATTTCAATTAATTTTAGTGCAAAAGTCATAAAAAAGAATAAAACAAATTTACCCATGTATGAAGTTCGGCCTCCTCCGTCGTCCCAGTGTTGGGGTTTAACTCATCATGTTGAAAACACACTCAAAATATGTATTCATGGCTCAAAAAGTGTTTACAAGAAGAGAAAATAATGAAACAGGAAATCTGCAACAGCACAGGTGCGTTACAGACCGACTGTTTCAACTCTCAACTGTTATGATGAAAATAATCGTTACAAATTTGATGATAAATGTTGCAGAAGGGGATGAAGAAACTGTTACAATGAAGATAAATGTTGCAAACCAGTTGAAGAAACCGTTATGACGGATGAAGAAACCGTCGTTGTTTCCCGAGCAGCAGCAGCAACAACAACAGAGTTCTGAAAACTCTTGATTCACGCCTCCTGAGCTCTCCTCTCGACCCCAAACTCTCGACACCCCCTCCTTGTACCTGGAGCAATCCATTTATACTCCTAATCCTCATTTAATCAGGCCATATCTCCCAAATAATCTTCATTTATCAATATTATTCTCCACGGCCAAAATTTCCATTTTTTGATCTTCCACGCGCATGCAGCTGTATTTCTTTCCTTCTATACCTTCTTCACGCTCCATAATATCGATTAAGTCTTCCAAGCACGTGCAGTACACGTTTAAATTTCTCACAACTCGTGTAAGCTCATGTTTTTCCTCCAACTCCCTGTTTGGATTAAACCAAGTTATCCAGCCAAATTTGATCGATAAAATCACCCACACTAGCTTTCTATAGTCATATCACGTCTACCCACTAAGTTTCAGGGATTGAATCTCACTAAATCACGTCCAAACATCCGATCGAAATTCTGCTGTTAATGAAAATATTTTCCTGCCAAAATTCATTTTTTGAATTTGAGAAGAAGATGTCCCCCCTAATCCTGCACGGGTGTCCCTTTAGCACTTGTTTTATGGGGTGCAAATAGTAATTATTGGAGGTAGATAGTAATTTTTTCGGGGTTCCTCCGACACATTTTTGGGGTGCTTCCGGTGCATTTCTGGGTTGACTTTAGTACTCTATCCTGGGGGTGTAAAACACCACTTTTCGAGCCAATTTTGCCGCAAGAGCTTATTCCCTGGAAAAGACTTAAAACAACTTTATTAGAAATAAAATGAGTCCTAGATAATGTAGTTATGGGTGAAAATGCGTCACACTTACGTGCTTATCAGTAGGGGACTTAATGTAGATGGTGAAATTTGGAGAAGGGGCAAAAGCGTTATTTCAAGACCATAGACAAACCTCAACTCTCATGGGAGAGATTAATCCCTTAGTCCTCAAGGCACCCGTAGCCACGATTTCTAGTATACGTCTGCGCGAGACACTGCTGGTCGTGATGCCGTGACTCCTAGCACACATCCTCGACGAGATACTGCTGGTCACGTAGATTCTGTAGAGCGTAAAACATCCCCAGTGGACTTATGAACCAGAACAGCCACAATTTCAGCATGTCTTCGCGAGACGGGGCGGATTGTGATGCCATGATTCCTAGTATACATCCTCGACGAGATACTGCTGGTCATGTAGGCTCTGTAGATGCGTAAAAATGACCCTGGGGGACTTATGACCCATAGCGGAGATATGCATGTCTCCTGTAAGCACGACTCACCCTATTTGAAATCAAGGACTGATTCCTAGTACATCATCGCGAGATACACTGGTCATGTCTGCTCTAGGATCTGACTCGACTTACTGAGGTTTTTGAATAACTCCTAGGATATCCTCGCGAGATACACAGGTTATTCTGCTTCCATGTCCTTTCGACAGACTCCTAGAACATCCTTTCGAGATACATTGGTCTTGTTGGCCCATCATATGGACACATAGTTGATTCCTAGCACATCTCTGCAAGATATGCTGGTCAAAGACAAGTAAGCCAAAGTCTCGCAGAGGCATTAATCGGGCGTACAAAGCCTTTTCTCTCTCTCCAGGACGAGTCCCAGCTGACCACAGAGAGAGTCGGATCCGTTAAGAAAATCTTCGTAGAGATTTTGATCCGTCTGCAAAATCTCAGAGAGAATCAAATCTCTCTGCAAAATCTCGGAGAGATTCAAATCTCTCTGTAAAATCTCGGAGAGATTCGAATCTCTCTGCAAAAATATGAATCTCTCTGCAAAATCTCGGAGAGATTCAAATCTCTTTGCAAAATCCTGGATAAGGTTGAATATTCCCCATGGTAGGCACGAGCCTCATGTAGGAATTGAGTCTCCTCTCCACACAAATTCTGAGGCATCCCAGGACTTTTCACGTGACTCATCCTAGTCATTCTTACAAATTGGAGAATATCTCTCTATCTTGGCCAACTCGGCTAAAGAGAATATTTCTCTCTCTCTCAACACGTCATCACAAAGACTGACTCAGCTTCACACAAATGGGGGATAACAATTAGGGTTTTGGTCTGGAGGTTTACGGCACGTGTGAGAAATACCCGTCTTATTTCTCACCGCAGAAGAGAGTAAAGGCGGTGGAAAAATGAGATAAACTCAACCTAGTTTATCTCTATTCCTGAAGAAACGGGAGAATTGCTCCGCACGGTACGGAAAGCAATCCTTATCTTCACCGACCTGAGATTAGAGAATTCAGCTATAAATAAGTCATCTATTTCTCCAAGCTACGATCATCTTTCTCATAACCTCTCAGAGCAATTCTTATTCAAACCCTATAATTCTCTGATCTCTCTCTTCATCTGCTTCCCTCCCTAAGACCAGCCCTAAATCTCTTCCTAGTGACTGAAGCAGCCTTTGAACGGCCACTTTGCGTGGTTTAAGAGAAGACTGTTCATGCTCAACCTCACGTAACTCACTTTTAGAAACCCTAGAATCCTATTTTAGCCTCTCACCAATGTTAGGTAACTACACTTATCTACGAAGTTTAAAAGATAAGTGTTATACTTCGTAGTCTAATTTTATAATACTATGAACATACTATTATGATCATGTCTCATCACTAGAGTATTATATACAATATGTACAGTATATACAGCTTCACGGTTATGTTTTCAATATGCACAACTTGAAAGATATGTTAGGAATGAAACAAGTTCAAGTCAATATTACTAACCTCAAGTGGAAAGATGATGTCGTCGTTGTAGTTCGTTGCTTCTTCTCATTCTTCAGGTCTTCGGAGTAATACTTGTATGTCTCAACATTCCTAGACATTCTAGTTTAACCTAAACGAAGTTCACTCTAGTATTAAATCAAGCGACTCTAGATGAGTTTTAATACTAAAATATGACAACTAAACTTAACATACCAACGCTTGGTGAGTTCAAACGAGCTATGCTCTAACACACGCAACCCTAGTTGAGAAGATAGTGAAATATAATGTGAAAGATGACCCCAAGAAATGTTTCTATACTTGTTGGGCATCTGAGTGGTATCCTCTGGTACCAAAACCGTCCCAAGTACTGAATGACACGCTTAGTGTTGCCGCATTCTTGTGTCTGTGGTTTTCTAGAGATGTTTTTGACGACAGTTTTGGTATAAAAACAATAATATCGAAGTTAATTCCAATTACCATCAAGCTAGCGCAGTGCGTCGTCTTGCCTATAGGTAGCTTGTTCCTTGTTTCCTTGTATTCCCATCTTGATTCTTTAGTGTCAGATATGTACGTCTCCAATGGGTATTTGAAGGTGGAATCTCATGTTCACATCGTATTTCTTCAAGCATGCTTCCCAGTACTGCATTCTCAGATGTATACGGTGGTGCTAGAATACTCCGTTGGTCAGACAGACGCCCGAAGCCTGGTAGAAGACTTGTCAATTTTTTGGACAATGCACATATGATTGATTTTATTCCTTGGACTTCAGTCCACCCATTGTGGTTCAGCCAAATTCCTTTTCTTTTGTTTATGGTTTGGTGCTGCGTTCAGGTGGAGAAAACATGAGTGTTGGAGAAACTAATTTCATGCGGAGATGCACGCCTGGATATATCCCATCTTTCTTAATGAGAAATTTCAATATAGAATCTTACAACGTTGACAGGGTCGCTCGCCAGATGGGATTTGATCAGGATCCATTCTCATCGTCCAACAAACCCTCTAGAAGTTACCTGAAATCTGTATTCGATACTGATGTTTACATGGAAGAGAAGAGCCTTCCATTTTTGCTCCTAGGGAGAAGGCCAATGGTGATTTATAAATACAAAGAATTCTGGCGGAAAGAGCTCCTTGATATTCATCAATTTGTACAAGCAGCTGTGAAAGTACCACGAGATAAGCCTACTCCCGAGATCTTGGAGGGTCATCCCAGGTTGAAGCCACTTCCTTTGAGCAAACGGAAGGCCTCTGATGAGCAATTAGTAAGCATCTTTAGTTATTCGACTCCCATTAGTAAGCATCTTGTTACTTATGTGATTTATTTAATATTTCAGATTAAGAGTCAGATAAAACCTAGATAAGATGGAGGCAGTCCCCAAGAAAGAGAGAGTAGGTCAAAGAGGCTTGCAGGTGGCACCCGAACAATAACAGTGATCTTCAATTCTTTGGATGTACAAGTATATACACGTTTTTCATTTGACTGGCTGAATTATCTAGGTGATTTTGAACTAATCTTGCTCAACTTCCTCCGTAATTCTAATACTCTGTGAAAATGAATGCCTTTGCTAGACTCGCGGTAACTGGTAGCCAGGATGACAACACATTCAAGATATCTTAAGAAGAAAAATAGAAATCAGGTGATAATAAGTCGCTTTCAGATGATGAGGATGAAAACTGATCAGATTCAGGATCCAATAAGGATGAAGGCATCACTTCTGATTATAATAGTAGCAGGCCCAGCTCCCCAAGCAAGTCAGCAGATGAACAAGTAAGTTCTTTTGCATATTCTCTTGTTTATGGCTTGCTTGGATCATTAATTATTTCAATATGAAAATAGATATTTAACTCAGTTATTTGGGATGATGTTGCAGGATGAATCAAGAGATAACCCAGAGATAGCGGCAACTGAGGATGTTAGAGATGTCATTGCGCCTTCCAGAGAAGATGGAGATATCACTTCCGTGGCAGTCGATGTGGATATTTTGAATGGAAACTCCCTTGGGGATGAAAAGGAAATAGTCAATCATTCTGCAAGTGCCATCCTCTTCGCCCTTTGATGCTCCTCTTGCAGATCATGTGCTAGTCGAAGGATTCAGCGTGCCAGCTAAATACGTTGAGTTGTACACACGAATATGGCAGAGGTATGGCCACATTTCTACAATTAAGAAATCCAGGAGTGGTGTTGTGTTAGCAAAGCACATGGATGAAGCTCTATCTTCAGTGGTTGAGATGTGTAGTATGACCAGGCATGCTGCTTCTGAAGGAGTGATCGCAAATTGAGAGTATCATCTGAACATGTGTGTGGAATTCAGATTCAATATCTCCTGGTTCTGTGAAGGACTTTCTAATGCCAACAAGTTATGCCAATGTCTCCTGGTTCTGTGAAGGACTCCATTAATCAGAAAGAAGCAGGGGTTGAGAAGTTGTCCCAAGAGCTGAATTCGAAGCAGGTTGTTCTCCATGATATGAAAGATGCTTTCTCTAAGAGGGATGAGTTGCTACTAGATGACTTCCTTTGAATGTCTTATTCTCTTCTTAGAACCTTCTCCTCTTAGGTGTTTTTGGAAAGATAATAGATGCTTCTTTTATGGTTTGATTTTTCGGTTTTGAACAAGTATGTAATTATTTTGCAAGGATTTTGAGTATATTGAGATTTTGCTTTGAAATGATTTGTAAGTAATTTTCTAAAAGGAAATAATGCTTTGGTTAACTAACAAACTGAAACCCTAATTATGAATGCAAGCTTATGCAATCATTTTGGAGGAATTACAAATATTGCATAAAACAGGGAAATACTAGGGAAATGATGACACTCTAGGCACTGAAAGGCTTAATCCACCTGACGTGTATTACTACTCCTTCCATCTTGTCGGTATTAATGAGCTTGCAGTAGCCTCCCAGGATAACTTCTGCAACCAGGTAAGGCTCATCTTCTTCTTCTGGGAAATTTGGTGGAGCGGGTTTAGTGTCGGTGACGACCCTTACTACCATATCTTCAACTTGAAAGATATTTGGGCATTGTATAGCTACTTGACTTCTAGATTTTTCGCCTTTAACTAAGACAATCTCTAAACATTTGATAAAATATTGGAAAGGACCGGCATCCCACTCACACCTCCTAGTCACGTTGGGTTGATAACTGGATCAAGTCCCCGGGCCCTAATGGGACGTGGGATAGCTAGTTGCAAGGAAATTTGTTAAATAAGACTTACTTACAGGCATAGTCTTTGGAGACACATTGCTACATCTTCTCCAGGTAGTTGTTCCATAGCTGGCATTGTTACTTGGTTGCCTACTGATACCAGGGGGCCTTCAGGATTTCTAGGCTTGTTTGAATTTCTTGGAGGTGTTAATATTGGAGGTAGAGGTGCACCTATTTTCATTATCCACGGCCGTCCTAGGATCATGTTGTACTTCAGATCATTCCTTACAATATGGAATTTGACATATGCTTGGCTATCACCCATTTTTGTTTCAAGAGTGATATGACCATACATGTTTCTGGACCTCCTTTCAAAATCTTTAATTATTGTTGGAGAGTAGGTAGCTTCACTTTTGAGAATCCCTGCAGCTCTTAAGGTTTTGACAGTGATGATGTTAACATCGTTTCCTGCACGATGAGCACCTTGTCGAATTCAACATCCTTCATATGAACTGTAGTAAGAAGTCCCCAGTCATGAGGAGAGAGACGCTCTGAGAATCGGCGACAGACTCAGTTGACTTTCTTCTTTGAACTTTCGATTCTCAGGGTGAATTTCAAGTAATCTCAGGTGATTTTCAATTCTGAATCTAATGATAGGTGTGGATTTTCATACATATTTTTCTTTCTTATCATAAATATGTCTGAATTAGATTCTTTGGCTGGAAATTCATCAAAAATAGTTCGATGGAAAACCAGTCTAGATCCAAAAACTTTAAATCCGATTTTGATTACTCAAAAGGTTCCGTAGAAGCAAAACATGGTGATGAACCAGAGGTTTGTATCTCTGATGATGATATTGATGAATGTCTAGATGAATGGAAGTTCATTCTTATTGGTAGATTGGATTTTTTGAAAATTTCTTTAGAAGTTGATGAGAAATCACTTCGTAGCCAATGGGTTTTAAAGGTTGGATGTCAAATTATACCTCTGGGTAAAGGGTTTTTTGTGATTAAGCTAGATAACATAGATGATAAACATTATATTTGGTATCAATATTGGGAAGTTGAAAAGCAGAGCCTAAAGCTTCGTAACTGGGAACCTAATTTCAAAACTGAGAATCAAAAAACCTCAACAGCTTTTATATGGTTTCATCTCCTTGGATTAAGTCTTGAATACTGGAAGGAGAAAATATTATGGATATTGGTAAAGCTTTGGGACATGTGAAGGTGGATGATACTACTTTACAAAGGAAGATTGGGTATTATGCTAGTGTACTTGTAGAAGTAGACCTTAACAAAGCACTTCCTGATAAAGTATGGGTGAAGACTAAATATGGTGGCTTCTTACAGAGAGTTCAAATGCCTAAAACACCAAAATTTTGTAACCATTGCAAAGTTGTGGGTCATTATGTGGCTGAATGCAGGGTAAAAAGAAAAGAATCAAATCCAAAGGAAAGTGAAATGGGAAATGGTACTAAAGTGGTTAATAAGTTTAAAAGGAAGAATAAAAACAAAGAAGGAACTGAAATGGTAATTGGCTTTGATATCTGTAATCCAGTACCAAATAATACAACAGAAAATAGTAGGGAGAAATTACTATCTCCTTCTTTAGTTCATATTGAGGAACAAATGGAAGAAGGTGAAATACCATCTGGCAGATTTGAAGTACTTAAAGACAATGAAGACATTATGTTTAATTCTCATGAAGAATTTCCTCCTTTGGAAGTGGTGAAAATGCTTGAGATATGATCTACTTCTCACACAAATGTTGTGAATGTGATCCCACCTGTGGTGAGAAAGGAAATAATCTTAGAAATCCCAAAAGTGTTAACTTCTCAACAAATTAAACTTGTTGTCACTACAAGAAGACAAGATGCAAAGAATTTTGGTAAAAATAATTGGGAAGAGGGGCCCTGCACCTTCAATACCTCCTTCCAAATGAGAGTCTTATACTGGAATGTCAGAGGCTTGAGGAGAACTAAAGCCAAAAACAAATTACAGAGTTTAGTAAAGAATTTTAGTCCTTCTTTAGTTTGGTTAATTGAACCAAAAGTTAGTGCAACATCTAAATATGCCAGAATTCTGAGGATAATTGGCATGAAGTGCAAGACAATTCATAATAGTAGTGATGAGAGAAAGGGTAATATTTGGCTATGCTGGAGTGCATCCATCTCTGATCCAGTGATGGTTTCAACAACAAGGAAAGCTATTACAGTTAAGATTGGTGAAGTAATGGTGACTGGTGTGCATAGTGCTAACTTAACTATAGATAGAAGATAACTTTGGCAAGAACTGGAAATAATGATCTCTTTTAATCTTCCATGGCTAGTCATTGGAGATTTTAAAGTTGTTCTTAGCATAAATGAAAAAAAAGGTGGCAGGAGTCCTATAAGAATATCAATTCATGTAGTTTAATCAATGCTCCTAAGTCTGTTCTGGAATTCTTATGGTGCAACAACAGAGCAGGAGTAAAGATAATACTTTGCAACTTAGACAGAGCAGTGTATAATGATAAGTGGTTAGAAATATATCCAACTGGGAATACAAGGTGGGGGCCAGAGGGATTTCAGATCATAGCCCTCTGTGTGGAGCACATACTTCAATTCCAAAACCTCATAATACTCCTTTTAGGGCATTAAAGGTTTGGCTAACACATAAAGACTTTTTTAAAGTGGTTCATGATGAATGGAGTAAGGAGGTGTCTGGAACTCCCATTTTTATTTTCATGACAAAAATTAAAAGTTTGAAGTTAATACTGAAAAAGTGGAATTGGGAGGTATTTGGAGATGTAAATGCTAAGCTACTTAAGATGATAATGATGTAATGCAAGCAGCCTTAGCATCTGACAGAAATCCATAGGATACAAAATTGCTGAATGATCTTGTTACTTCCAGAGGTGTACAAGAAATTATTACAAGCCAACATAATGCAATACTTTTCCAGAAATCAAGAACTAAGTGGGTGAAGGAAGGAGAAGCAAATACAAGATACTTCCACACTACAATGAAGATAAGGCAAGCTCAAAACTCCATCACTGAATTTGAAGATGAGAATGGAAATAATGTAGCCTCACAGCAAGAAATATCAGAAGTTTTGGTAAACCTTTATTTAGATAAATTCAAATTTCAGATAATATTATGAGGGCAGTACCAGAAGTTCTTTCACATGGTGATAGAGCTCTTATTGATCTAATACCAAGTGCAAATGAGGTTAAAGCTGCAATGTTTGATCTTGATCCTGACAGTGCTCCAGGACCTGATGGATTTGGTGGCTGGTTCTATAGAAAATGCTGGGAAATTATTTGGCAAGATGTGATAGATGCAATTCAATACTGCTGGAAGAGATGTTACATACCTAATGGGTTAAACTCCAATTTCTTGGTATTGATCCCTAAAACTCAAAATGAAAAGAAAGCTAGCCAATTTAGACCAATTGGTCTTTCAAACTTCTTTTTTAAAATCTTTACCAAATTTTTTACTATGAGAATTAGTAGCTTGCTATGTAAAATTATATCTCCTCAGCAGGGTGCTTTTACAAAGGAAAAACTATTCAAGAACAAATAGTATTAGCATCTGAAATGGTGAATGAAATGGAGATATGTAGAAGAGGTTGAAATGCTGGGATGAAAATAAATATTATACAAGCTTTTGATTCTCTTAGTTGGGAGTTCTTATTCACAGTTATGTAGAAACCTGGTTTCTCTGACAAATGCGTATTTTGGTTAAAGGTGTTATTCATATCAGCAAGAATATCTATTATGATAAATGGAGGTCCTTCTGGTTACTTTTCTGTGGACAGGGGTTTAAGACAATGAGACCCACTGTATCCCATTCTATTCATTATTGCTGAAGATGTATTAAGCAGAGCTTTATCCCAAATGGTAGTGGAGAATAAGTTAATTCCAATGGTAGATAGGAATGGGGTATGTCCAACTCATATATTTTTTGCAGATGATATGTTTTTATTTTGCAATGGAGATAGGAGAAATGTGAGAAGATTAATGCAAACATTAGCTGACTATTAAATATCCTCTAGTCAAATTGTAAGTGTAGTCAAAAGCAAATGCTTTGTAGGAGGTACAACACAACTCATAAGGGAAGCAATAGCTAGAGATTGTCAAATGCAGTTGGAAAGTTTCCTTGACAAGTACATTGGTGTAATGTTATTCCATGGCAGAGTGAAAATAGATCATGTATGGAAGTAGTTGAGCAAATACAAGGTTATTTAGCAGGAAGGAAGGGGAGGATGCTAGTATTCCAGGAAAGACTAATTTTAATCAAAACAGTTCTCAGCAGCATACCCATATATAACATGTCTATCTATAAATGGCTAAAGAGGGTGATAAGAGAATGTGAAAGAATTATTAGAAATTTTCTTTGGACTGGTGACCCAAGTACAAGAAAACTTGTCACTTTAAAATGGTAGAAAGTTTGTGTACCACTTGAAGAAAGAGGACTGGGAATTAGGAGCTTGGAGGTGATAAACAGAGCTTTATTAATGAAACTTGCTTGGAAGATTCAACAAGGAAATGAAGAATGGGCTTTGTTTTTTCAAGCTAAATTCAAGATGAAAAATGGTGAATGGATCAATTATCATAAATAATCATCTATTTGGCCAGGATTAAGGTGGTTAATGACTGATGTCAAAGCCAATTCCAGGTGGGTGGTGGGAGATGGAGAAAATATTTCTATGTGGAATGATGCATGGATTAAAGATAAAGCTTTGGGCACATTATTTCCAAGAAATGAATATATACAGCTGCACAAGAATCAGAAAGTTAGCTCTCTTATCACTAATAAAGAATGGAACATTCCTTTTTAGATGCTAAGCTTTTTTAGTACTTAAGAACTACGAGTAATAGATGAAAGAAAAGACAGGCTTATATGAAGTGGGACTATATCTGGAAAATTCACTGTTGCTTCTGCAGCTCAATGTATAAGAGGTAAATTCCCTGTCTTGAATGTTTTAAAAAATTATGGAAAGCCTGTGTACATCCAACTATAGCCAGCAATATGTGGAAGCTTGCTAGGGGGATCTGTGCAACTGATACAAAACTCAAAACAAAGGGATTTCAAATGGCTTCCAGATGTTATCTTTGCAATCAGGAAGAAGAAAGCCTTGATCATGTTTTATGGTTTTGTAATTACATTCTCACCTTATGGTGTTGGATTTGTGACATTTTTAAATTCAAGAATCCTATTTCCTTCCAAGATGTTCTGGGGATGGAAAATCACAAAAGTTCAGTGATTCAAGAACTATGGATAGCAGCAGCTTTTATCATACTAAGAGAAATTTGGTTCACAAGGAACAGAGTGGTGTTTGAAGAAGAAACTGAGAGTATTGATCTGACAAAGAATAAAATCATATTCTTGACAGGAGAGTGTGAACACAGATTAAAGGCGAAGATGAGAAATGCAGCATATGATCTCTCCATATTTTAAGCTTCTTTGGCATCAAGTATAGGAAAACTTATAACTGCAAGGTAGTAAAAGTCTTCTTTACTCTTCCTGAGCCCCCTAAAATACTAATATGCTGTGATGGTGCTAGCAAAGGAAATCCAGGTTTAGATGGATATGGCTTTGTATCAAGAACTGGAGGAAGAGGAGATTTCTTGATAGCAGTTGCTGGTGGTCTTGGGGTTGCTACCAATTACTTTGCAGAAATAATGGCCATAGTCTGTGCAGGTGAATGGGAAATGCAAACTCATCATATGGAGGTAGTTTTCAAGTCTGACTCTAAAGCTGCAATTCTTGCTTTCCAAAAAAATGATTTTCCATGGTTTATGACTACTAGATGGAACAAGATATGTGACAACATCAGAAGCATAGAATTTACCCATTGTTATAGAGAAATAAACTTTACTGCTGATAAAATGACAAAGGAAGGTAGTGGAATGAGTATGGGCAGTGTCAAATGCTACACAGAATGTAATTCTTTCAATTTAGAGTCCCCATTTCAAACCTACTACAGGTTTTGCTAGTAGCTTTATTTTCTGTAAATAACCTTCAGAGGTTTTTGTAATTCCTTTTGTATTGATCATAGATGAATAAAATTTACATTGATTGAGCAAAAAAAAAAAAAAAGTCCCCAGTCACGTTTCTCCTTATCGCTTATGTCAGTTATAGCTCCTGGAGATGGCTTAAGCAGAGATGTGGCTTGTTCAACGAAAGGTAGACGCTTTCCAGATACTACGAAGTAGAGAGCAGCAAAGATATCCTTGTGTTGTGCTTTGGAGAGATAAAGGGTTTCATACATAGGCTCCATCACTGATTGTACAGTCTTGTAGATAGAGTCCCCAGAAAGCATGCAACTTCTAACAGGAAGGGGGTCTCTGTGTACTCCTTCTGTGCCTAGTTGAAGCTCTCCTGAATCAACCTTCTTTTTAAAAATGCGCTTCAATCTGTTGCAGTCACGGTTTGGGTGATTGCTGAACATATGGAAATGACAGTACTTGGGATCTTCCATTTATTTTTCAGTCGGTGGGCGTATGATAGGAGGTATCTTGATAGCACCATCTTGAATCCATGCTTCTAGGAGCTCAATCACCTCTTCAATTAGATATGGAAAATTTGGAGCAGCTTCTCATGTTTCCTGTTGTTGAGTCGGGGTCTTAGTCGCAACTTTCCGAAGTTGAGTTGTTTCTGGTGCTGGTGTCGTACGTTTGGGTTGTTGTTCCGTAGTTGGAGCCTTCATCTTTCCTCCTTCACTTACAGTGCTCACCGAGGGATGAACATTGTATTGTTTGTTGATGAGACATCTACTTCCTCGAGTTTCACGTGCATCTTCGTTCCTGACATGCCTAGTTCTTTCTAGCAAGGCCGGTGCTGTTATAACTGAGCGCATGGCAGCTTCATGAAGTTCATAAAATGTCTTGAAGCGCAGGTTCTCCAGAAAAACACGATATACAGGAACCATCCCATTGATGCATAAATCCGCAATTGTTGTTCAATCACATTTGGATCGTGACAATCTAGTGACTGAATTCTGAATCTCTTGACGTAATCATTTGGATGCTCGTTGTTTCGTTGGAACATTGTTCCAATATCTGATAGAGTGATTTGCTCAGACACAAAGAAGTATTTATTGTAGAAGGCGTTAACCATCTTACACTAATTGGATATGTTGTTTGGAGCGATGTTGTTGTATCATGTGTAAGCTCTTCTAGTAAGTGATTTTGAGAATTTCTTCAGACGGAGGACATGGTTGTATTCATGTTCTCCTAGTGATTTTGAGAATTCCTTCAGGCGGAGGACATGGTTAGTAACATTGGTGTTAACACCAAGAGGAGTGACACCAGAAGAACCTCTACTAGTAGCATTAGTATTAGTTACGGATCCAGACCTAAGATCTACCATTTTAAAATTGAGAAAATTGAAAATGAAATTGAGAAATTGACTTTGCAACCGAGAGATTAATCTCATACTGTGGTCGTTAATTTGTAGTAGGGTAAAAACTGATTCGTAAGGAAAGAGTAATAGCGGATAGGTTGATGAGAAACGAGTCTAAACCGTAAACAAATGTACTGTACATGAGTACTTTAGATTCGAGAGATCAATTTGTACAATTCTGGCCAAAACCAAGAAATGGTAATTCCAATCTTGCTTCAGTCACAAAAATGAAGGAGAAGGGTTGATCTTAGGGAGGGAAGCAAAGAAGTTGTTGAGATCAAAGAGACAAGCTCTATAAGGTGTGGTTGTTTATGACTTGTATCAGAATGTAGAGCTTGCTTTTAAAATATAAGTTGCACATGCTTTATGTATTTCTGGATACTTGTGTTGATTGTTGATTGAATAGATTGAAAATCTATTTATATTAATGTTAGAGCACTGCTCGGTCGAACTCGCAAGCGTTGTTATCTCAAGCTTGTTTGTCTAGTTTAGTTGCCAAAACTATAAGTCTTGATTTCTAGGCTACTTATAGCTAAGTCTCGGATTAAGATAGAAAGTGTAGTTGAGATTTAGACTTCACGGCGTTCATCGATTGAAGACGAAGAACTACTAAGGGGAGCTTGTGGAGCTTCATCAACAAAATGTATGTGGAGACTTAAACTCAAAAGTCTATCTACTCTATCTCCTATTTGAGACAAAATTCGTATAGCTATATGGATTTCGATTATACACATTTGATATTTCGAGTTGAGTTTAACTCGCTTACATATTTCTCGAAATATGTGTTGGTAAGCTTTCGCTTTAACCAAGTTTATCCTATATTCTTGACGAAAGTCAAAAGATGATCATGTGAAAATCGCCTGGTAACATCTTACATGATTTGTGTGAGACAGTCATTTGATGTTGACTCGGAATATTTCGTATTGATCTATCAATCACTTGAAAATTGCTTTGAAGCTAATAGTTTGCGTGAGACAGCTATTGTCGTCTTCAAAAAATGTTTCAATGATTGAATTGGGAGTTTAGAACAAATAACCATGATTAGATATAGCACAGTATGCGTACTTGTATGCTAACTGTTGCAATTTATTCCAAGTCCGGGAACCATGGTATGCACACCCGTATGAGTACTGGTTGGTTTAATGAAAGTCCAGGAACTTAGTCTGCATACCCGTATGCGTACTGGCGTAAGTTCATGTCCGAAAAATTCAACTGTGTTTGGAAGGTATGTGTTCCCATTAGCATACTGGCGAACCCAAACTTAGTCCGGCCACTTAGGTATGCGTACCCGTTTGCATACTTGAGTAGGTTATGTTCTAAAATTTGTTTGTTCATGAACTAATACATTTATATAATAAGGAATGCAATCTTTTGCAAACCGTGGCTATAATGTTCATGAATTGATTCGAGTGAATCAAAATCGATTTTGCTTTAATTGTGTCTTGTATACTTCTATGAGAATATAAACAATTGAACAACTCTAGAACTAGTTTCATTTGAGTCATTTGAACTAGTTATGGTTAAGATAAATAAGGTTGATATGAAATTGTTCATATGGCTAACTTTGGTTAACTATTGTTGAGCCAACAAGGCGTACACGTTTAGGTACGGTTACCCATATCTAAATGAAATCACTTTTCATTTGTGTGTAACAAGCTAAGTTCGATCTAACGGTTGAAAGATATTTGCTTGAGTCTAATCAGGTTTTCATCTAACGGTGAATATTGAATGCTTTGTTACCAAGGTAACATTGATTGCAAACCCTGATTTGAAGACTATATAAGGGAGAACTCTAGCAACTGGGAAACCTAATCCCCACACCTCCTGTGTGATACTAGTTGCGACTAGAGTCGATTCTCCTTTAACCTAGGCTTTTCTAAAACCATTATAGGTTAACGACTTAAAGACTTCATTGGGATTCTGAAGCCATACCCAACTATTTTCTTTGTAGTTGCGTGTTCTGATCTTGTTGTTTTCTATCGTGATTGAGTATATCTTCTCTAAGATTTGCTCGAGATTTAATCTCCGATAGGCAAGATAAAAAGTAGTCACAAACATCTTCGTCTCATCGATTGTGATTCCACAATATCTTGTTTTGCTTCCATACAATTAAGATTATTGTGAGGTGATTGATATTACTAGGCTGTTCTTCGGGAATATAAGTCCGGTGTATCAATTTGTTCCTGTTCACCTTGATTTATCAAAAGACGGAAAAAAAAACTTCTAGGTATTTCTGTGGGAGACATATTTATCTATTCAATAGACTTTTATGTGTGAGACAGATTTGTTTATCAAGTCTTCGACTTTGGGTCATAACAACTCTTAGTTGTAGGTGAGATCATCTAAGGGAATCAAGTGCGTAGAGTCCTGCTGGGACTCATAGGCGTAAGGAACGCGACTGTACCTTGATCAGTGTGAGATTGGTTAGGGCTCAACTACATTCCAGTCCGAAGTTAACTTGGAGTAGGCTAGTGTCTGTAACGGCTTAATACAATATGGTGTTCAAATCTGGACTAGGTCCTGGGTTTTTCTGCATTTGCGGTTTCCTCGTTAACAAAATTTCTGGTGCCTGTGTTATTTCTTTTCCGCATTATATTTGTTTATATAATTGAAATATCACAGGTTGTGTGTAGTTCAATCAATTACATAATCCAACCTTTGGTTTTTTATTTAAATTGATTGACACTTGAACATTGGTCTTTGGTACCGTTCAAGTTATTTCACATAATAATCAGGCTCGTAGATTTCTATCTGTTTGATTTGCTGATTACATTGTGAAACAGAGATACAACTCTTGGATATATTTCCATTGATTGAGTATGACTTTCTAGTTGATTCTATTGGAGTTTGTCCAAACAGATTGCCTAAACGAAATATTGGGTGAGGTTGTTAGACCCCCACTTTTTCAATTGGTATCAGAGCAGGCAAACACGTTTAAGACCTCATAAGTCTGTGTTTGTAGCAATCTGACTCTATGGACAGAAGTGCTATCTCTATAAACGTACCACCAGTCTTCGATGGCTCGAATTACTCATGGTGGAAAATTTCTATGCGTGCTTTTCTTCAGGCTCGTGATTTTCAAACATGGGTACGTGTTGTTAATGGCTATGATCCTCCGGTTGTTACAGAAGGCGATGTAACTGTTCCAAAGGATATTGGTAGATATGAACCTAACGAGATTCTTGCAACGAAGCAAAATTCTGATGGGTTAAATGTTATCATACATGCCATTACCCCAGATCTTCAGCACCATGTGACTATGTGCACTAAGTCTAAAGAAGCCGGGGATATTGTAGAAACTGTATTCGAAGGAAATTCCTCTGAGAAAGAAGCTAGGCTTTGGGAAAACCTTCATATGGCTGATGTGGATTCATTTGGTGAGTTTAATCACAAAGTGTCTGAAATTGTTAATGCATCTTTCGCGTTGGGTTAGACTATTCCTGAAAAGGACATTGTGATGAAAATTCTCAGATCGTTGCCAGCCAAATACGATTCTAAGAAACATGCCATCATTGAAGGAAATAACCTTAATACTTTACCAGAAATACTCTGGTTGGGAAGTTAAAGATCTTTGATCATGAGCATACATCTAAATTTTAAAAGGATATTTCTTTTAAAGCACAAAAGAACACAAAATTACTTGATAGAAGTAAAAGTGTTGGCAACTCTATGGATGATCCTATTGAGACTGATTCGTCTGATGAAGAACTTGATAACTCAGTCTCTCTGTTCAGAAGAAAGTTTATAGATCTTCTTTTGAAGAGAAGTAAACGGTTTGTCAGAGATAAGTCTAGATCATCAGTTAAACCTCATGACCGTGTTCCTCCTAAAAACAGGGATACAGTCGATACTGATGATGGGGATATTCCTCAGTGCTTCAAGTGTAAAGGTTTTGGTCATTTTGCCAATGAGTGTTCAAATCGTAGAAAATACACTGGGAACAAAGGTCTTGCTGCAACTCTTGATGAAATGTCTGATCACTATGATTCAAATGAAGATGAAAAATAAAGTGTTGCGCTCCTTGCTGAAAATATTGATTTTGATAATTGTAGCAATACTCACATCAATCTTGATATTTTTCCTAGAGAAACTTCTTCAACTATTTTGGAGGATAAAATGGATTTTTCTCTGTCTACTGGAAATTCTGTTTCTAATATTTCAGGTACCACTTTTTGTCTAGCAGCTTGCTCCGTTATGGTGTCTGAACCGTCCTCCACATTGACATGTTCTTATTGTACTTTTACGGGTCATGAACTCTCTAAGTGTTACAAGTACAAACATAAGATAAGATATGTCAATAAACTTCAACGGAGAGCAAATCGATTAGCAAACAAGCTCAAACTTGTTCAGAAGCCTAATTCACCTGAGGTAAGTACAAAACTCAATTCCTCTCCGAAAAAGTTAATTTCTAAAGAACTAATTAGACCTCTTCGGAAAAGAACAAGGTCTAAACAATCTATGAAAAAAGGTATTAAGAATTCCGTACAAGAAGTATATGATGGACAGATTATTGTTTCCCCAACACAGCTTAATTGTGTTAAAAGAGTATCTTGTCTCATGTGCCTGACTTCAAAGAGACAAGAGTTTTCTCAGTTCAGTCTTTAGGAAAGTAAGTTGCTTTTCTTTTTGGTTATTGTCTATTGGAATTCTGTTGGTCTTTTCATATCATGAATTGGTATTGAAAAGAATTTCCTTTTTTCATTAAAAAGAGGTTAAATCGACAATTCTTCGTTAGGGTTGTGAATTGGTCATACGTGAATCCTACTCTGTATATAGGTTCCGTAACCCTACATTCCTTTTTCCTTCTTCGAAAAACTCTTTTTATCACAAGTTTGCTTGTAGAGCTTGTTTTGTGAATTTATCTCACAAACCCATATTTGTATGGAGACTCCAAGCATTATGACTTCTGATGGAAAAGAGGTTAATCTGATTGTTAAGCCATCAATCATAAAGGAAAAAGATAAATCTCCGGTACCCTCTTCCTTGAAAAGAAAAAGGAGGAATGTGAGGAAACCAAGGGCTGTCCCTTCAAATCTTCAGAAGTTTTCTGGTGTTCTTGAAGAGTTGAAGGAAACAAGAAAGGAGATACAGCAAATAAAGGCTATTGTTTTTAGGACTCTTGAAATTCAGAAGTCTCTGGTTCGGCATCAGTCAATAAGGTTTGTTGAAATTGACTCCTTTCTTCATGAACCTTATGTTCCAATGGCTGTTGACGACAAGGAGTTCGGGGACGATAAAGAATTTTTCAAAGGTCTTAATGTCTAGGAAACTTCTTATGAGAATTTATTCTTGTGTTTTAAGAAGGATAACTAGGGTTTGGAATAGCAATTATTGTGAGTACACATAGCTATTGCAAACGATTTTCATCTTGCAATGTTTTTAGATTTATTTATTTAAATTCTAAAGTTTATTTAGAAGATGATTTTGCAGTATTAATCTTTATTGGTTTTATATATTGCAAAAATTTATGGGATATGTGTGTTTACGTACGTGAACTATGATTGTCCCATATATGTCAAAAGTTAAGTCTATTATATGTCTTTATGCAAATATTGATGGAAAATAGAATGAACTTTTGAAAACAAAGATTAAGTCTATGATATCATTATGCAAATATTGATGAAAATAGAATGAATCTTTGAATATTCTGCAGTATTGATCTTTCCCTGATCCACTTCTATGTGAAAGTACTGTGTGGCTCCATAAGTTCTCTTATGTTGAGCATTTCCGATTAAATTAATCATAGGTTCTCTTGTGGTTAATTTAATTGAGTTTTCTGGATACAAATTCATGTTTCATGTAATTTGTTAATTTCCACAGAAATCCTTCTTTTCTTTTAAAAGTAAGGTCGTTCTTGTTGTTCTCTCGGGAATGACATTTTATGGGGGAGAGTTCTTAATTGAACTTGTGCTTAATTACCAAATCTTTGTGGGGAGTGCGGCTGTGGAATATTGTAGGAGTTTTCTTGTATCTTTATAAACTCCTTGATGAATACACTAAGTTTTGACTATGTAAAATCATCGAAACAAAGTTGATATGTTCTCTTTTATTGTCATGAAGTATCTCTATGAGAATTTCATTATGATCCCACTAATTTTCATACCTTTGCCAATTTATATTGACAAAAAGGGGGAGAACTAATGTGTAGTTCACACTACAAATACATATGGTTTACGGATCATTATGTAAGCGGAGTGGTTTTCATTGTGAGATGAAGTATTGACTAAGGGGGAGTGATACATATCACCATAGTATTGTGGTCAAAGTTGTGATACAATTGGACTTTGATGTTGTGTAATAATACTATGACACTGTATAACAATGATTGAAAGCTATTGTTTTCTCATTATTATAGCTACGTATCTTTACCAACTATGATGCAGAGTTGAACACGTTCAGAATCACTAGAGTACTTGGAAGTGACGAAGATTTCGAGTAATGTTGAAGAACCAAGGAAATCAACCATTTGGATTAGAAGCTACAAAGTTTATTTATTTTGTAATCCATATGTATTGATAGTTTTGTCACTAAAATTGACAAAGGGGGAGATTGTTAGAGCACTTCTCGGTCGAACTCGCAAGCGTTGATATCTCAAGCTTGTTTGTCAAGTTTAGTTGCCAAAACTATAAGTCTTGATTTCTAGTCTACTTATAGCTAAGTCTTGGATTAGGATAGAAAGTGTAGTTGAGCTTTAGACTTCACGGCGTTCATCGATTGAAGACGAAGAACTACTAAGGGAAGCTTGTGGAACTTCATCAACAAAAGGTATGTGGAGAATTGAACTCATCTATCACTCAAAAGTCTATCTACTCTATCTCCTATTTGAGAGAAAAGTCGTATAGCTATATAGACTTCGATTATACACAATTGATATTTCGAGTTGAGTTTAACTCGCTTACATATTCTCGAAATATGTGTTGGTAAGCTTTCGCTTTAACCAAGTTCATCTCATATTCTTGACGAAAGTCAAAAGATGATCATGTGAAAATCACCTGGTAACATCTTACATGATTTGTGTGAGACAGTCATTTGATGTAGACCCGGAATGTTTCGTATTGATCTATCGATCACTTGAAAATTGCTTTGAAGCTAATAGTTTGTGTGAGACAGCTATTGTCATCTTCCGAGAATGTTTCAATGATTGAATTGGGAGTTTAGAACAATGAACCATGATTGGATATATCACAGTACGCGTACTAGTATGCTAACTGTTGCAAGTTATTCCTAGTCCTGGAACCATGGTATGCATACCCGTATGCATACTGGTTGGTTTAATGAAAGTCCCGGAACTTAGTATACATACCCGTATGCGTACTGGTGTAAGTTCATGTCTGTAAAATTCAACTGAGTTTTGAAGGTATGTGTACCCGTTCGCATACTGGCGAACCCAAACTTAGTCCGGTCACTTAGGTATGCGTACCCGTTTGCATACTTGAGTAGGTTATGTTCTAAAATTTGTTTGTTCATGAACTAATACATTTATATAATAAGGAATCCAATCTTTTGCAAACCGTGGCTATAATGTTCATGAATTGATTCGAGTGAATCAAAATCGATTTTGCTTTAATTGTGTCTTGTATACTTCTATGAGAATATAAACAATTGAACAACTCTAGAACTAGTTTCATTTGAGTCATTTTAACTAGTTATGGTTAAGATGAATAACATTGATATGAAAGTGTTCATATGGCTAACTTCGGTTAACTATTGTTGAGCCAACAAGGTGTACACGTTTAGGTACGGTTACCCATATCTAAATGAAGTAACTTTTCATTTATGTGTAACAAGCTAAGTTCGATTTAACGGTTGAAAGATATTAGCTTAAGTCTAATCAGGTTTTCATCTAACTATTAATATGGAATGCTTTGTTACCAAGGTAACATTGATTTCAAACCCTGATTTGAAGACTATATAAGGGAGAACTCTAGCAATTGTGAAACCTAATCCCCACACCTCCTGTATGATACTAGTTGCGACTAGAGTCGATCCTCCTTTAACCTAGGTTTTTCTAAAACCATTATAAGTTAACGACTTAAAGACTTCATTGGGATTCTGAAGCCAGACCCAACTATTTTATATGTAGTTGCGTGTTTAGATCTTGCTTTTCTATCGTGATTGAGTACTATCTTCTCTAAGATTTGCTCGAGATTTAATATCCGATAGGCAAGATAAAAAGTAGTCACAAACATCTTCGTCTCATCGTTTGTGATTCCACAATATCTTGTTTCGCTACCATACGATTAAGATTATTGTGAGGTGATTGATATTACTAGGATGTTCTTCGGGAATATAAGTCTGGTGCATCAATTGGTTCTTGTTCACCTTGATTTATCAAGTCTTCGACTTTGGGTCGTAGCAACTCTTAGTTATGGGTGAGATTAGCTAAGGGAATCAAGTGTGTAGAGTCCTGCTGAGATTCAGAGGCATAAGGAACGCGATTGTACCTTGATCAGTGTGAGGTTGGTTAGGGCTCAACTACATTCCATTCCGAAGTTAACTTGGAGTATTCTAGTGTCTGTAGCGGCTTAATACAGTGTGGTGTTCAAATCTGGACTAGGTCCCGGGGGTTTTCTTCATTTGCGGTTTCCTCGTTAACAAAATTTATGGTGTTTGTGTTATTTCTTTTCTGCATTATATTTGTTTATATAATTGAAATATCACAGGTTGTGCGTAGTTCAATCAATTAGATAATACAACCTTTGGTTGTTGATTTAAATTGATTGACACTTGAACATTGGTCTTTGGTACCGTTCAAGTTGTTTCACATAATAATCAGGCTCGCGGATTTCTATCTGTTTGATTTGCTGATTACATTGTGAAACAGAGATACATCTCTTGGATATATTTCCATTGATTGAGTCTTACTGTCTAGTTGATTCTCTTGGAATTATATTGGAGTTTGTCCATACAGATTTCCTAAACGAAATATTGGGTGAGGTTGTTAGACCCCCACTTTTTCAATTAAGTCATAGTCGAACACCCTGATCTCATAGGAAGTGGGAATTCTGGAGTAGTGAAGTAGTGGATATGTGTGAAGGTGGTAGAAACCGTGCCCTATTGTGAAGGTAGGACTGGACGGTTGTGTACCCACTTCTTCTTTATGCGTTAACTTCCCACTCTTCCCGTCACTTTCTCATAATGGGTGTATTGCACACCGCATGTTATAGACCACCAGACCAATACCCTGATGAACATCCCCCAATTGTGACATATTTGATGTCTCGAGTATTTTTGTAGAATATAATACCTAGTCGTGACTTACATAGCCATATTACTTGCACAACTAGGCTTACTTGTATGGTAAAGTCCATATGACATGGACCAATTCGTATCACGACTAATAATGCGAGGCGTGATAGTAGCTGAGTGGGCCCACCACCATGACATGTGAGAAGTGGTCATAAATAGTGGAAGATTGAGTACCTGATTATTCAGCAACTAACATATGCCGTGAACCTTGTATGTAAAATCTACAAGTAGAGAAATATTTTGACCAATCACGCGCGAGCTAGGCAGCAGGTGGCCATAAGTGACAAGTCAAGTCTTAAGAATGGGACTTGCCGTGAGTAGTACTCGAAAATAGCATATGGTGCTTTTAGGTTAAATAAATTATTTATAAGATTGATACCCTAAAAATATCGTTTGCAAACGATACCTTTGAAGCATCGTTTTCAAGCAAGCATCTCAAAATATTTGATGCATGTAAAGCATCGTTGTATAGAGCCTTCCTGAATTACTCGCGGAGGCCTTGACCATCATTTTGAAAGTGTTTTGCACATGCGACTCACATGGGTAATCGCACGTGCAATCAACATACTTTTAGGGAAACCGGACTGGCTCTCTTTGACTGGGTTCAAAAAGCTGTACAAGTAGGTTGGGGATGAGGTGATCGGTCCATCTAGGAGAGGGATGACTGGTAGCAGTCACGACACCTCATTGGTCAACCCAAATCGAATCTAAACTTGTCAAATCATCTAGCCAAGTCGGATGGTCGAGATAAATTGCGGTATTTTTTGGTCGTCGTTGACCTAATTAAGACCTTTATAGACAGCGCGATTAGCCTACTTTGGTCGATGATTTGGTGCAGAGCATGTAGGCTAGGAGCTATCTGATTGGCTGAAATAGTAGAAGGGCCACATGTAGCTATTATGGAGCTTGCTTAGTCCTTCCAAGATGGAGCCAAGCTTGTTAAATCGACCGACCAAGTCGTGTGGTCGTGATCATTCTGCGACCGACTTGGACGACCAAGATTTAATTCTTTATATAAAGAGGCAGTTCGACTAGCCTATTTTGGCCGATGATTTATAGCGGAGCAGGTAGCAAGGCTGTGATCAATGTGATTGGTCGAGGCAATAGACGGGTGGTCGGTCATCACAGCAGCCCCCTATTTATCGAATATGTAAGGGTTTAGGTTAGCTAATTGAGATGGCCAAGTCGTGTGGTCGTGATCAGTTTGGGACTGACTTGGGCGGCCAAGATTTATTCTTTAAGAAATCAAACAGCTCGACCAACCTATTTCAACTAACAATTTTAAGCGGAGCTTGTAGCCTAGAAGCAATGTTATTGGCCGATAGAAAAGAGGGCGCGTGGAGGCCAATATGGAGCAAGGCCGGTCGTCCATAGGAGGCGCGAGCTAGGGAAAACTAATCGGCCAAGTGGCGCGGTCATGCTCCTTCCGTGACTGGCCTAATCTGTCACAATTTTTTATTTGTTTATTTTTTCCAACTTTTGTTAGGATTTTACTCCTACTGGCTCTATGATAAGCCAATTCCTAGCTTGACTAGATTTAATCTCGACCAATAGGGATCAAGATATCGTGCATGCTCCATTTTTAGGGAAAAAATCCAATTTTGTGAGTTGACACAAAATTAGGTCAAAAATTGAATTTCGTGTATTGACACAAAATTAATCAATTTAGGTGAATTTTACATATTAACACAAAATTACTAATTTTTTCACTCTTACGAGTGGCGTAGCGCTGGTCTTATTGACACAGCTTGTGCACTTCTGATCGTGTATCTTCATGCATATCCTAATTCGGACACTTCGGGAGATTCACGCTACTCAGCTAAGAGTGAATCATTAATCGTCATGTCATGTCAGTACTAAGAGTTCAGCTTGGAACACATCATAAAATAGATACTCAACGGGCATTGCATTAGTGAACAATGCAACTAGAAGATAAAATTTAATATAATAAAATTTACAGAATACCTTGCAACATGCACCAATATTATTCTAATAAATTTCGTATATGTATATACTGAATTACTCAGTAAATAAAAATCGTGTAGTCATACATATATTTTCTGAATTCGGCCGGACAAAGTTCATAAATATAGCTGCACATATGTAAGCAGGGAGGCATAGGCACTCATTGACTTTTAATGGCTCTACTTATTTGCAGAATGAAGGCAAATAAAATAGAATTTTACAGTTTTCGCCTTAAGCTAAAAACCACCATGAACAGATGTGCAGGTACATAAGAAGGCAATTGAAGATTTAAAGACAAGAAGATTTTTCTTATTGGTTTTCGTATCTCGTGATTTGTGTACACATCTTGATCGGCTGGGATCGGACTTAGATCCGGTTTATCTCTTGATAGATTTGATCATCAAGTCGTTTAGATCGACAACTATCATTTCGTGGTATTCTTCAATATCCGAATCTGATAGTTATGAATCAGAATCTAAGTTATTGATTTGGATTGATCTTACCCGACAAAGGAGTTTAATAGTTTAAATGGAAGAGCTTTTTTTAAGCTCTACATATATTTTTCTAAATGATTATTGAAGGAGTTACCGAACAGCTTTGTTCCTTTACTGTTTGGAAGACGATCAAAAGGAGTTGAGTGCTTAAGACTTTACATCGGTAAAGCAACTCAAGATAGTTATTTTCTGTCTTGGGATTCACGTGTGTGACCAGTAGGTCGTAGACGCAGGAATACTAAGGGAACTAAGTAACTATGGGGTAGATTACTTGGTCTCAACTATACGAAGTTGGCTTTGTACTTTGTGTAGCATCTTAATTCTGAGAGTATTCAAAACTGGACTAGTTCCCGGGGATTTTCTGCATTTGCGGTTTCCTCGTTAACAAAATATTGTTGTGTCATTTACTTTACTTTTGCATTATAATTGTTTTATTATAATAAAGTAAATTACACATGTATGTTTAATCCTAATCACTTGACATTGATCCTATAGTCAATCGGTCTTGTACCGTAACTATTATCAAGTGAATATCAAGTTGTTGTATTATCTCGACTTTTTCCATAAACGGTCACACTTGGTATCGGATTTATATGTTGAAATGAGAAACGTGGTGTAATTGGGTACCCTCGTAATTTCAATTGGTATCAGAGCAAGGAAACACAAAAAGATCTAACGAAATGTGTTTGGTGTGATCCAACCTATAAGATTTGAATCCTAAACAAGCGGGGGTACAACAACCACACCCAATATTTCGTTCGGCAATCTGAATAGACAAACTCCAATATACTTTCAAGAGAATCAACTAGACAGTCAGACCCAATCTATAGAAAAGTATATCAAATAGTTTTATATCTCTATCTCTTAATTCAATCCGCAATCAGCAAATAGGAATTTCCGAGCCCGATTGAATATAAGAGAAATAACTTGAAAGGTACAAAAGACCAATGTTCAAGGATCAATCAATTTCAATCAACAACCAAAGGTTGGATTTACCAATTGATCGATTCAACGCACAACCCGTGATATTTATTTTATATAACAAAATATAATGCGGAAAAGAAATAACACAGACACCATAAGTTTTGTTAACGAGGAAACCTCAAATGCAGAAAAACCTCGGGACCTAGTCCATCTTTGAACACCACACTGTATTAAGCCGCTACAGACACTAGCCTACTACAAAGCTAACTTCGGTCTGAACTGTAGTTGAACCCTAATCAATCTCACACCGATTCAAGGTATAGCTGCGCTCTTTACGTCTCTGATCCCAGCAGGATACTACGCACTTGATTCCCTTAGCTGATCTCACCCACAACTAAGAGTTGTTACGACCCAAAGTCGAAGACTTGATAAACAAATCTGTCTCACACAGAAAAGTCTATTGGAATAGATAAATCTGTCTCCCACAAAAATACCTACGAGTTTTGTCCCGTCTTTTGATAAATCAAGGTGAACATGAACCAATTGATAACCCGGACTTATATTCCCGAAGAACAGCCTAGTATTATCAATCACCTCACAATAATCTTAATCGATTAACGAAACAAGATATTGTGGAATCACAAACGA
Organism: Papaver atlanticum; assembly: GCA_023531105.1. Lineage (NCBI taxonomy): Eukaryota > Viridiplantae > Streptophyta > Magnoliopsida > Ranunculales > Papaveraceae > Papaver > Papaver atlanticum. The sequence continues at coordinate 281,656 of JAJJMB010001204.1, forward strand.
TGAGACGGATGTGTTTGTGACTACTTTTCTATCTTGCCTATCAGAGATATAAATCTCAAGCCAATCTTACGATTGTACTCAATCACGATAGAAAACAGCAAGATCAGATCACGCAACTACAAAGAAAATAGTTGGGTTTGGCTTCACAATCTCAATGAAGTCGTTAAGTCGTTAACCTATAGGGTTTCGTGAAAAACCTAAGGTTAAAGGAGAATCGACTCTAGCTTATACAACTAGTATCACACAGGAGGTGTGGGGATTAGGTTTCCCGGTTGCTAGAGTTCTCCTTTATATAGATTTCAAATCAGGGTTTGCAATCTAAGTTACCTTGGTAACAAAGCATTCAATATTCCCCCATTAAATGTCATTCCCAAAAGAACAACAAGAGCGACCTTACTTTTACAGGAAAAGAAGGATTTCTTTGGACATTAACAAATCACATAAGAATATGAATTTGTATCCAAAAATCTCAATTGAATTAACCACAAGGAAAATGATCAATTCAATTGGTCATGCTCAACATAAGAGAACTTACGGAGCAACACAGTATATGCACAAAGATGTGGATCAGGGAAAGACCAATACTGCGGAATAAACAAAGATTCATTCTATTTTTCATCACTATTTGCACAATGACATATAATAGACTTAATCTTTGTAAACAAAAGTTCATCCTTTCTTCCATCAATATTTGCATAATGACATAAAAGGCTTAACTTTTGTAGTCAAAAGTTCATTCTATCTTTTATCAATACTTTCATACCGACATATAATAGAGATAACTTTTGAACAAGTATGGGACAGTCAAGGTTCACGGACGTAAACAACATATCCCATAACAATTTGCAATATATAAAACCATAAAGATTAATACTGCAAAATCAATCTTTGCTCTTAGAAGGTAGAATCAATCTTTTTCGCACGGATTTACACCAAGAATGGCTACCAAAAATGTATAAAAAGATTTTTTTTAACAAAGAAGAACATACAAAGTCATTAACGACCATGCACCATAGTTCACATAAGATAATTGTGAACATTCAAGAATCCCATAGCAATGAGTACTATTGCCCATTCTTGAACTTCCTTCTTTGTGATTTACCAACAATATTCTTGTAAAAGCTACAAATGAGCTTAGAAGATCATTACTCCAAGAATCCAAGTGCCCAAGTCCAAGAGAAGTGGAACAAGTGCAACGAAACGGAGCAAAACACTCAAAAACAAGAGATGGGACAAAGACCAATCTTAACTCATCCAAATCCAGTATTTCTCATCACCATTTTGAAGATAATTCAAAGAGGAAGATAATGCAAAAAGAATGAAATCATTCTGAGTTCGGACGAAGAAGTTACGGCCAAAACAAGTTTACTGAATATCGACGTCTACAGGCCAGTATGCATACGGGTTTGCAAACGAATTTTCGTGACCTGGAGCAGTATGCAAACGGGTATGCATACTAAAACCCCTGGATTTTGATTTTAAATGATTGTATGCATACCTGGTATGTGTACCATGAAGTCCAAACATCCCGAACTGCTATTTTGAAACCTAACGCAACATGTACGCCCCAATTCTTGTGCTTCCCTCACCGTATACATAGCAGGGCATTCCTTGGTGAGGATGCACTTACAACAAAATCAAGTTGTGTTGAGGTGAACAATGTCTTGCTCACCACAAGTGACTTTTGGATTATCATGAAAGAGATCGCTTTTAGAACCTTTCACATCCAAATCCATCTTTCCAAAGAACTTTTTAAGTTCCAACGTCATGGATACTGCCTTCTCCATAGTCATGGAATTTTCTGGGAGATCATTCCTTTTCACACTCAAAACATTATTGACTTTCTTTGGTATTCACTTCTGAGTGTGTTTAAGAACAACCGGAAACTTCTTCCCATTACTCTCTTCTAGAATTCTCAGAAGAGAATTGGATTGACTATTTTTTTGCAAGTTTGTATTTCTCCAATTGGGAGCATCGGATCTTGTCTTCGTCTTTATGAAGTTATCCTTTTGATAACCATTATGATTGTGAAAAGGATTCGTATGACGTTTATAGGCAAATATAGGTTTATCACAACACTGATTCCTTTGCCTAAAGGTTGGAAAGTTACAACCTGTAACATTAAGGGGATTAGTCTTAACATATGATCTTGGTTTCACAACTTCTTGTGATGCCCAAACAAGAACATCATGAATTTTCTCATTCCTTATACGGAAACGACATCTCCTTTCCAGGTGACCTTTGTTTCCGCAATAGTGGCAAACATAGGGAATGTTCTTACCTCGATCCGTGTGTGCTGACTTTGGAGGTTGATATACTTTGCTCTTTTGAACCTTAACTGCCGGTGAAGGTATTTCACTTTTTCCATCAGTGGAAACCTTTTGTTGAGAAGAATCACTAGCCTTGACAAATTTTACCTCTTTGCTATTACTTGGAGCATCTATTCCATTATAGCCCAATCCTCGTGTATCACGATGATTTTTACTTGCTCCTAGCATAGTGGTTAATTTGCTTGAACTAGTATTGAACTTTTTCAAGTCATCTTCCAACATCTTGATTTTATCAAGAGTAGCAGCTAAATCAGCTTCAAGACGTTTTTCTCAAGCGAGAAAAGCGCTTTCTCCGTCATCAAAACTTGTTTGCTGAGAGTTAATCCTTGCTTCAGTTTCTGCAAGTTTTTCTTCCAACAAGAAGTATTTTTGATAAACATTATCACATTCAAGTGACTTTCTACTCAGGTTTTCCTCGGAATCTTTGAGGATCAATTCGCAAGAGCGATTCTAACCATAAAGACCTCCGTAAATCCTTTTAAATTTCTTGTTTTCACGACAGAGAGGAGTCAGAAGAGGTGTGACATGAGAAGTTGTAATCTTCTTAATTTTCAACTAATTAAAAAACTTAACATACACTGAGACTTCCTCATCAACATCTCTATCAATATCTGAATCACCTTCATCAGAAAGTTCATCCAACTGTTCTTCTAGGCGTGTTTCCCAATCAACAGTTTCTACATTCGGAGAATGTTTAGATATTGACTGAGATGTGACAGTTCTCTCAGGTGAATTCAAGCTTTGAAAATCATCTAGTGATTTCTGACATGGTACGTTATTAGAGATAAACTCTTCCATAATAATCAGATTGCTACAAACACAGACATATGAGGTCTTTAACGTGATTTCCTGCTCTGATACCAATTGAAAAAGCGGGGGTACAACAATCACACCCAATATTTCGTTCGGCAATCTGAATAGACAAACTCCAATATACTTTCAAGAGAATCAACTAGATAGTCAGACTCAATCTATAGAAAAGTCTATCAAAGAGTTTTATATCTCTATCTCTTAATTCAATCCGCAATAAACAAATAGGAATTTGCGAGCCCGATTGAATATAAGAGAAATAACTTGAATGGTACCAAAGACCAATGGTCAAGGATCAATCAATTTCAATCAACAACCAAAGGTTGGATTTACCAATTGATCGATTCAACGCACAACCTGTGATATTTCAATTATATAACAAAATATAATGCGAAAAAGAAATAACACAGACACCAGAAGTTTTGTTAACGAGGAAACCGCAAATGCAGAAAACCCCGGGTCCTAGTCCAGCTTTGAACACCACACTGTATTAAGCCGCTACAGACACTAGCCTACTACAAAGCTAACTTCGGTCTGGACTGTAGTTGAACCCTAATCAATCTCACACTGATTATAGGTACAGTTGCGCTCCTTACGTTTCTGATCCCAGCAGGATACTACTGATGTAATTTCAACTTTGTTGTAGTAAAAGGTTCGTTGAGACTTGTGAAAGCAATTTATTTTAGACTTATTTAAACTAAAAATAGAGAAAATTTAAATCCAAATTTGTTTTTAAGATTGAAAATAACCAAGACACTAGATTCCACTATTACACATGAATGAATGATGGTAAAAATTCCAAAACTCTAATTATCTTTAAAATCTCTTTTTCTTAATTCACAAATAATCAAGCATATTCTCAAACATTAATTGTATCCCTTAAGCATAGATTATCTAAAAAAAGTATAACCTATCTAATTGAATCACAACTAATTAAGAAAATTATGCAAACAATTAAAATTCTGCAAAGCAGTGATTTGAGTGAATTATAAAATGCAAATTAGAGAAAAGTAAAATAATTACCAATTATTCATGCATCAATAGCTTCCTCCGTGCCTTGATTACATGAGAATTAGCTCATCATCATCATGGAAACATGCTCAAAATTCATCTTTATTAATGCTCAAAAATGGTTCACAAATGATGAAATGGGAGAAAAAAATGATAAAAACCGGGTTTGTAACACTTATATTTGTTACAAACTCAACTGTTACAGGAAACGATAACAGATAACCGTCACAAGCACTGTTGAGGAACGACTGTCTTTGAGCCTCTTATGTTCTTCGTAAGTTCTTCATCAGCAGAAAAATTGTTCTTCCTGCAACTTTGATTTTCCGATTCTGTGATGCTCCCAACTGCTCTCAATTCTCCCTTTTCCCGCTCTATTACTCCTCCACACATTATATAGCCTCACATCACCGAGAATACTCCTCCATTACTTCAACAAATCTTCCATTACTCGGCAGTGAATGAATATCTTCTCGGGAATATTTTCTTCCCTTTCTTCTCTTCTCACGCTGTTTTCTCGTGCCAAAATACTCCCAGAAAATCCAGTCATCATCCAGAAGTGGTCAAACATGCATCAGGCAGACGAAAACCTCTCGATCACACACTCATAACTCGGAATGGACTAACCAAAACCAGAGATACCCTATCTTCTTCCATGCGAGAATCTAGCCAAGTTTATCCGACAAAATAAGCCATACCAGGCTTGTTAAGACCAGTCACATCATCCCAACAATTCCCATCCATTGAGTCTCATGAAATCACGTCAAATTCTTGATTCTAAACTCTGCCAGTTCACTGCTCCATTTTCCCGCCATAAACTCGAATTTGAAATGTAGAGGATGAAGTGCCCTGATCCAAAACATGAGCGCCTTTAACATCTCGGCTGCCTTGGGGGGCGCCCTTATCCATTTTGAGGGTGCCTTTAGTAATTTTGGTGGGTACCTTTAACACTTTTTCTGGGGTGTTTTCAACACTTTTTTCGTGGTTCCTCCGGTGTATTTATGGGGTGCTTCCGGTGCATTTCTGGGGTGCCTTTAGTGCTCTATCCTGGGGTGTAAAACACCACTTTACGAGCCAATTTCGTCGCAAGAGCTTATTTCTCTAAAAATACCTACAAAGACATAAAATAACAAAATAAACACAAAATCGAATACTAACAATATATACAATTGAGACATATTAGACACAATAATGCGTCTATCAAATACCCCCAAACTTATTATTTGCTAGTCCCGAGCAAATTTAATCTACAAAATAAAATCCTAACTCACTGTCGCAGGCATCGTCGATTGCACTTAGCATGTGCAACAAGCCTTTAAACCCCTAGGTGGCCCTAGTGGCCGAGTTATAGTCTCGGGAGGGTTTACCAGAGGTGTACCCACAAAACCTTTACTCCAGACCCTAGCTATCTACGCAGAACCTTGAAATGGCACTAAAGAACCTCCTTGGTTGGCATACTTATTGATTACGGGAAGAAGTACCCTGATGCGAAATTCCAATTGCTGTACACGAGTTTGCACTCAAGCATACTAAAATTCATATATAAGTGACAGAGCTCTACTCAGATAGTTTCACTATGGACATCAATATCCGGAGTCAACAAATCACATGGATAGATTAAGAGATGGATATAAAAAAACATAGATGGTTTTGATGTTGACTAGGTGAACGGTGTTTCTCATATCTGTCTGAAGGCCTCTACCAAGATGAACTTATCCTAATGGACTGAGATACCGGTCTGACTAATATCAACACAACTGGCATATACAAGGGGACTAGTGGTCAATAATCCTAATTCTAGATCAACTCGTCTGGCATATACAAGGGAACCAGCGGTCGATTTATTGAACACACATTTATTATTTATTTATTTATTTAGAACTAACAACATGATTAGATCTTGTGGATCCAAGCGCATGCTTCTTGTCAGCATATTACATGGTAATTCCCGTGGATCCTGCATTCCACGCTTGTTTAGGCGACGGAGACAGGGAGAACACACACATATTGCTATCCAAGTGTTAATATTTATTCCGATTGGTCTTGTTTTTTTTTTTGTTTTTTTTTTTAGTATCTCAATCACTCTATTACACCCTAGCAGTGGTAACAAATTGAATCGTGAGCCCCACCTAATCACTTAGAGAAACATATTTTAAAAAGAAAAGAAAATAAAAACAGAAGTGAAAAGGACTCAACGAGATATGGCGAAACTATCATGTTATTTCTAACACCTGAGCTCTGTGCTTTTACGAATAGACTCTTATAGATGTTTCCATCTACTCAGATTGGTTCCTCAACTCCTAAAACCAAAATGCTTCCATCCACTTAGATTGGTTAGTGCCATCCTTAATAGGCATAAATTTCTAGGCTATGGAGTTTATTTATTGCAACTAAAAAGTTTTTCCCATTCCCCCAAACTTAAATCTAACATTGTCCTCAATGTTTCTAATGAAAAAGAAGTACCAAAAATAACACAAGAAGAAGTTGGAAAGATAGTACCTGGGTGAAGAGAGAAATCAAAAACTAATATACAACATACAATGACCTCGCTGGTCAATCAAGGGTAAGTAGGGTCCTCCAGAGGGACCTCCTCAACATCACCTGTAGGAAAGGGCTCTAAAAAGGGTTTCAATCTCTGACCGTTAACCTTCGAAGAACTACTACCATCCGGTGTCTCGATCTCAATAGCTCCATGAGGAAAAACAGTACGGACCACAAAAGGACCGGTCCACCGAGAGCGCAACTTCCCGGGAAATATATGCAAACGAGTGTCATACAGAAGAACTTTTTGACCTGGAGAAAATGACTTTCGTAAAATATTCTTATCATGCACAAGTTTCATTTTGTTCTTATACTCCTTAGCACTATCGTATGCATCTCTACGAATCTTGTCTAACTCATTGAGCTGGAGCTTTCTGTGAGCTCCTGCCTTGTCAAGTGAAAAGTTTAGCTGCTTAATAACCCAATAGGCTTTATGCTCTAACTCAATAGGCAGGTGACATGCCTTTCCAAATACTAAACGATAAGATGACATTCCAATGGGTGCCTTAAACGTAGTACGGTAAGCCCATAAGGCATCAGTAAGCCTCAATGACCAGTCTTTCCTATTGGGATTAACTGTTTTCTCTAAAATACGCTTAATTTCCCTATTGGAGACCTCTACCTGACCACTAGTCTGTGGGTGATATTGGGTAGCTACTTTGTGGATAATACCATACTGTTTCATTAAAAGAGCAAATGGTCTATTACAAAAGTGTGAACCTCCATCACTAATTATAGCTCGCGGCGTACCAGAACGTGTAAGTATATTCTCTTTCAAAAACTGGACTACGACCCTATGGTCATTGGTTTTACATGCAACCGCCTCAATCCACTTAGAGACATAGTCTACAACGACAAGGATGTATAGGTTACCAAAAGAATTAGGTAACGGACCCATAAAGTCAATACCCCACACATCAAAGACCTCAACAACTAAAATAGGGTTCAAGGGCATCATGTTCCTACGGGAAATGGTTCCTAATTTATGGCAATGTTCATAAGTAACACAGTAACTGTGGGAATCTTTAAACAACGAAGGCCAATAGAATCCACACTGCAATATCCTAGCAGCAGTCTTCTTAGCACTAAAGTGACCCCCACAAGCATTATCATGACAAAAGGAAATAATACTTGATTGATCAATCTCATGTATACATCTCCTAATAATCTGGTCTGGACAATACTTAAACAAATAAGGATCATCCCAAAAGAAGTGCTTAACCTCAGCTAAAAATCTAGAACGATCTTGTTTACCCCAATGTTAGGGAATTCGACCAGTAACAAGATAGTTCACTATATTCGCATACCAAGGTAGTTGGGTAACAGAAAACAGTTGTTCATCAGGAAAACTATCTCTAACAGGAGGGGAATCATCAGGGGTATCCACAACAAGCCTAAACAAGTGGTCTGCTACTACATTTTCTACACCTTTTTTGTCTCTAATGTCTAAGGAAAATTCCTGCAACAATAGGATCCATCTAATCAATCTAGGTTTTGTATCCTTCTTAGAAAGAAGATACTTCAAAGCAGCATGATCAGTGAAGATTATAACCTTAGAACCTAAAAGATAGGGTCTAAACTTGTCTAAGGCGAACACAATGGCTAACAGTTCCTTCTCTGTAGTAGTATAGTTCAACTGGGCATCATTCAGAGTTTTGCTAGCATAGTAAATTACATGGAGTAATTTGTTTTCTCGCTGACCTAGCACAACACCAATAACAAAATATGAAGCATCACACATGATCTCAAAGGGTAGGTTCCAGTTGGGTGCCTGGACTATGGGGGCGGTAGTGAGTAAAGTTTTAAGCTTCTCAAAAGCCTCTAAACAAGCATCATCAAAGACAAACTTAACATCTTTTGCAAACAAATTGCAAAGAGGTCTAGAAATCAAGCTAAAATCCTTAATGAATCGACGATAAAAACCTGCATGCCCTAAGAATGACCTAATATCTCTTACGGTTTTTGGGACCTGTAAAGTCTTAATAAGGTCAACTTTGACTTTATCTACCTCTATACCCTTAGAAGATACGATATGCCCTAAAACAATTCCTGAACGAACCATGAAATGACATTTCTCCCAATTAAGCACTAAATTCTTCTCTTTACACCTAGTCAAAACTAATGACAAATGATGCAAGCACTCATCAAAAGACGAACCAAATACTGAAAAATCATCCATAAAGATCTCTAAGAACCGTTCTACCATGTCAGAAAATATACTCATCATACAACGCTGAAAAGTTGCAGGGGCATTACAAAGCCCGAAAGGCATGCGTCTATACGCAAAGGTACCAAAGGGACAGGTAAAAGTAGTTTTTTCTTGGTCTTCAGGGGCAATAACGATCTGATTATATCCGGAGTAGCCATCTAAGAAGCAGTAGTGACTATGTCCAGCTAATCTCTCTAGCATTTGGTCGATGAAAGGAAGGGGAAAGTGGTCCTTCCTAGTGATCTTGTTCAATTTCCTATAGTCAATACAAACACGCCAACCCGTGGTCACTCGGGTTGGGATTAACTCATTGTTCTCATTCTGGACTATAGTAATACCGGATTTCTTGGGGACAACCTGAACAGGGATGACCCACTTGCTGTCTGAAATAAGGTAGATAATGCCTGCATCTAACAACTTAAGAATCTCGGTTCGAACTACCTCTTTCATATTAGGGTTTAGTCGACGTTGCATCTCCCTAGAAGGTTTGGTATCTTCCTCTAAATAAATCTGATGCATACAAACAGTAGGATTTATACCCTTAATGTCTGTTATGGTCCATCCTAAAGCTTCCTTGTTGTTTTGAAGGACGGTTACTAGCCTACTTTCCTGATCACTATCCAAGTTGGGTGCTACAATCACAGGTAAAGTTTCAGATGGGCCTAAAAACACATACTTCAAGGTATCTGGTAATGGTTTAAGTCCCAACTTAGGAGGCTCTCCTAACGAAGGAACTAGAGTAGACTCAGAAACTGGTAGGGGTTCAAACTTAGGATTCCAAACATTACTAGTATCCAACAAAGGGGTTGAATCTAACAAAGCATTCACCTCATTAATCACATTATCATCATCAAAATCAATCCCAAAGTGGGATAGGCATTTCTCTAGTGGATCTTCTAACGAAGTGTTTGGTAATGACTCCTCGACTAATGTTCCTATCATGTTGACCTCTTCTATGCTCGAGTCATCTAGATCAGAGGGTAGCTTACTAATATGAAAAATGTTCAGCTCAATGGTCATGTTACCAAAAGACAAATTCATAATACCGTTTCGACAGTTGATGATCGCATTGGATGTAGCTAAAAACGGGCGACCTAGAATTACCGGTATTTGGTTCTCTGGGTCAGGGACAGGTTGGGTATCTAGGATAACAAAATCCACTGGATAAATAAACTTGTCGACCTCAATAAGAACATCCTTGATCACACCACGAGGAATTTTTACGGACCTATCAGCTAACTTAAGTGTTATCTGGATAGGTTTCATCTCACCAAGTCCTAGCTTAAGGTACACATGGTATGGGAGTAAGTTCACACTGGCTCCTAAGTTAAGCAACGCTTTCTCAACACGGTATTTCCCTATTGTACAAGCAATGGTAGGGGAACCTGGGTCTTTATACATAGGAGTAGTAGTATTCTGAATAATAGAACTCACATGACTAGCTAGGAAGGCTTTCTTATGGACACCGAGCTTACGCTTTCGTGTACACAAGTCCTTAAGGAACTTGGCATAAGGAGGAATCTGGATAATTGCATCTAATAATGGAAGGTTGATAGTTACCTGCTTAAAAACCTCCAAAATATCATTAGAAGTGGACTCCTTCTTAGTTGGTACCAGCAATTGTGGGAATGGGGCTCTGGGAACAAAGTTTGGCTTATCAGGGGCCTCATCAGTCTCCTTAGAGGTTCCATCAATCTCTTCAGCTTCTGATTCAGAAGGGTGAACTACAGCTTGTTCACTATCAGGCATGGAAACCTTATTGTCTATTTCTCTACCACTCCTAAGGGTTTTGATTGCATTCACATGATCAGATGATCTTCCTCCTATTTCATGAACTTCTCTAGGATTAGGTTGAGTCTGACTAGGAAAACTCCCATTATCTCTCTCACTTAGAATCTTAGCCATTTGACTAACTTGAAGTTCTAACTTAGCAAGAGACTTGGCATTATGTTGAAAATTCTGCTTGATTTCCTCTTGAAAACTAGCCTGGTTCTTTAGTAATACTTCGTGGGTGTTTACGAACATGTCCTGGCTCTTTTGTAATAAACTAAGAGATTCCTCTAAGCTAGTTATTCTATTCTATGAAGAGTTCTGGAACTGGGCTTGACCTGATGTGTTTTGTAGTTGTAGTGGTAAAAAGATTCGTTGCTCGAACTTGTGAAGGATTTTCGAAAATTAAATAGAGTTGTTTTGACAATAATAAGAAAATACCGAGACTCTGGATTCCACCATTGACCAATTAAGTGATAAACTCTAATCAATATTCATGCAATATTCTTCTTTAAAGTGATTCTAGTATTTTCCTTTAATAGATTTTTGAAGTAATAATTGTAAGCACGAAGCATGAAACATCAAAAGTATTAAAACCAAGCATGTCCCATCAAAACACTTCACAACTACTCAATAAAAACCAATTTTTCTTTTAAGTTCTATGCAAAAAATCATGTAAAATAATTGCAATAAATAATTAAAATAGAATTATACCACTTTTCATGGAACAATGGCTTCCTCCGTCGCCTAGGCTAAGGGGTTTAGCTCCTCATATTAATCATAATCTCAAAATACATGTTTATGGCTCAAAAGTTGATTAAAAGGGAGAAAAGTGTTAAAACAGCGGATTCTGCAGTTGCTGAAGGTCTAAATCAGAAGTCGGAATTGTTGCTGAAAGGCTTCGGTGACTGCAGGAAGATGCGACCGTAACTCGTTGTCACTGAAAATAAGTCTGCTTCTGTAACTGTCTCTGAGGGTCTAATGTTCTTCGTGTTCTTCTTCTTTGCAGCAGCAGAAAGTTTCTGTATCGACTCCAGTTGATTTTTTTACACTTCTCTAAGGCTCTAAACTTTCCCCTAAACTTTGTTGCTTCTCAATATGACTCGAATCAACCTATATATATCCACCAAACCCCAAAATCACTCGAGTTAATCCAAATCTTTTCCTTTTTTTCTTCACAGCACGTTACAGCCTTTTGATCTTTTTTTTACGCGTCAACTTGGTTTCCAAACTCTCTCAAACTCTCTCAGGACTGAATAAGGACTCCATACACTCCAATCTT